>JAKIRV010000008.1:0-319500 GCA_022577725.1 Wickerhamiella dianesei | reverse complement strand
GAACGAATCTGAGTCGAAGAACGAATCTGAGTCGAAGGACGAATCTGAGTCGAAGAACGAATCTGAGTCGAAGGACGAATCTGAGTCGAAGAACGAATCTGAGTCGAAGGAACAATCAGAGACAGAGACCATGCCTGAGTCTGAAGGGTCGAAGGTAGACACAGAGGAACCTGAGGCACCTGAGGTTGAGCCAGAAGAATCAAAGGTCGAACCAGAAGCTAAGGCTGAGCCAGAAGAAGCCAAGGTTGAGCCAGAAGAAGACAAGGTTGAGCCAGAGGAAGACAAGGTTGAGCCAGAGGAAGACAAGGTTGAGCCAGAAGAAGACAAGGTTGAGCCAGAAGAAGACAAGGTTGAGCCAGAAGAAGACAAGGTTGAGCCAGAAGAACCAAAGGTTGACCCTGAAGAATCTAAGGTTGAGTCTGCACCCAAGGAATCTGCTGTGCCAGAAACTGACTCAAAGAACCCCGGCACCACCAAATCCGGTCTCGAGCCCAGTCCTGAGGTGCCTGACACAAAGCTTGACCTTAGCGAAGCCAAACCCGTCTGGTCTGAAGAGTCCCACAAACAAGCAATTCGCGACAAGGAAGTCATCGCAGACCTAAGACAAGAGAACGACACATTACGAGCACGTATTGCCAAGCTCGAAATCAGGGTCAAGACCTTAGAACACGAGCTCGAGTCGGCATACTCTCCTGAGGTTGAGGTGTCTCTTTCTCCGTCGCCGTCTCGTGTACGTGGTCGTCAAACACGCTCCCAACGTGCATCGAGCTTTGTCGAGGCAGACTTGTATGCTGAATCAAAGATCACCAACACTAAAGAATCGATGGAGAAATGGAAAGGCTGGCAAGTGGACATGCGCGATTGGCGCACTGCAGGCATTGGCCCGCGCATAAAACTTTAGCTAGTGCAAAAAGATTGTCAAATATATACAAATTTTTTTAGCTGGCCCGGCACAGGATCTCGCCCTCGAGACCTCGACTCACAGCATCACGGATCTCCCACACGGTCTTGTCCTTGTCCTTTCCTCTTATAAGCATAATCTCACCGAGACTGAGCGGCTGGACCTTGCCATGGGGCTTGTTATTGCAGAGACCGGCCAGTTCGCTGTGACTGGCAAACACACGGCGGTTCGGGTGGCTCACAAGATGGATCTTGCGGAGGACGGGCTTGAGCTCACGGTACTTCATGCCTATCCATAGTCGTCGTGACGAGATATTGTCGTATGTGGTGGGAGTGTATTCCTTGTCGGGGCCATGGAGATCGCCTCGCTGGACGCTGGTGAGGAACCCCTCTTTGTACAGGCCCAGGGCGACCTGGAGATGAAGCTTCGACATCGGGATCGATGTGAGCGGCTTCATGACCCGCGCAACATTCTGCAAATGGGCGCAGACATAGCCCAAGTTCACCAAACTCATGATGGATAGAGCAGAGAGCCTACGTGAAAAATTGGTGAGGTAAGCAAAACTGCACACTGTATTAGTTTGTGGGTGTGAGCGTGTGCGTTTGGGATCCCACTTACCAAGTGGCATAACGAATGTTGAGACGGGTTCAGTTCGCAGGGTCGCGCATTGTGCCGCGTAAAATCGGCCAGGTTGTTGCGAGACCGGTTTTGGTCAACTCGTTCAGCACGAGTTTCTCGCGATTGAATACGACGGGCCCCGGTAACGGTCCCGGTAACGGTTCTGATCCGAACGCTTCGAAAGAGCCCCGTCGTCCCACCGGAAATCCAAACGGGAACCGTCCATCTGGAAACCGTCGGAACCTGAATGAGCACCCTAGACTGCGTGACTTTTTGATTGTGGCTCTTCTCGGAACGGCTGGCTTTGCGTTGGCTCTGAACTTCTACGGAGACGACAGGAAGAAGGGCGAAATGTCCCAGGAGGAATACGAGGAGATCAAAAAACGTCCCCGTCGCGCCTTCAAGAAGGAGGATGTGTTCGTTGTGTTTGTTCTGGGTGGACCTGGCTCTGGCAAGGGAACGCAGTGCGACAACATTGTTCGCGACTACGACTTTGCCCACCTGAGTGCCGGCGATCTTCTGCGGGCCGAACAGGACCGTCCTGGCAGCCAGTACGGCCAGATGATCAAGGACTACATCAAGTCTGGCCAGATTGTGCCCCAGGAAGTGACGATTGCCCTGCTCAAGAACGCGATGCAGGACACTATCGACAAGACCGGCACGCGCCACTTTTTGATTGATGGATTCCCTCGCAAGATGGACCAGGCGCTGACGTTCGAGGACACGGTTGTTCCGTCGCGGTTCACGCTCTTCTTCGAGTGCCCAGAGCAGGTGATGCTCAAGCGCCTGCTGAACCGTGGCAAGACCAGTGGCCGTGCCGACGACAACATTGACTCGATCCACAAACGGTTCAAGGTGTTCGTCGAGCAGAGCATGCCTGTGGTTGAGTACTTTGGTCTATCTGACAAGGTTGCGAAGCTCAGGTGCGACGACTCGCCCGAACAGGTGTACGCGAACGTCCAGGCCGTGCTCAAGAAGCACGGAGTTTATCCTCGGAATGCCGCTGCGGCCACGGTTTCCACGGCTTAGTGTGGGTCGATGCAGCAAGAGCCTCGATTTGGTGTCTGACGTCTTCGAGCGTCGAGGGCACGACTTTTGCGGTTTGGTTCGTAGCTTCTAGATGTCGTTGAGATCGCGTATGCTCGATATATTGGATATTGTCCGTGTAGGTTGCATTGCACACACTGCAATGGAAGCCTACTTTATGGCTCATGTCTGTTTTTGTGGTCAATCTTATCTAAGATCACCCACCCTGCACCCCATATGACTCGAAATTATAGAGGAGCCACGGTAGAGGACCTCGATCCGCCGCCTGCGGTGTCGATTTTGCCCGAAATGACACTGGGCCACGCCCTCGAGTTGTCGTTTGAGCATTCTTTTTCGTACTTGCCTGTCCTCGATACCCACAAGCGGCTCCTGGGGTACTTGACTGCTGAGCAGCTCGAAAAGTCTGGTACTGCGAACCCCACTGATCCCGTGAGCAAACACTACCACCGGTTCAAAACGAGCAAAAAGCAATTTGTGCCAATAACGCCAATGACGCCCTTGGAGGACCTCGAGAAGTTCTTTGCCATGGACCACCCGTTCGCCGTCATCACTGATCCCACTGGCAAGTTTGTTCTTGGCGTCGCGACAAAGGAGGATCTTGAAAAGTATGTTGATGCACGACCCTCTTTAAGGAGCTAAAATCAAGATGTGTATAAGTTCTAAGTTATTGTATTGGCTTCGCGTCCACCTCCGAGGACTTGACCGTCTCTGGAGTTTTCGTGGTGGTGTCTGGCGGTTCTGGGGACGAGTCGTTGAGACTTTGTCGCTGGACCTGGGCCACGATATCCATGAACCGGTTCCCGGCGCCGTGATCTTCCTCGTCGTCGTCTTCACTTTCCAGTCCGAGTTGTTTGACGCGTTGGGCAAGGCGAATACGCTCAAACGCCACGCGCCATCGCTGACGCGCACTGAGACCAGGCTTGATCTTCGGCAGGAGGTCAATTTCGGACTCGACAGGCTTCGACAGCCATGGATGCGCCAGCACCTCGTCGATTGTCAGTCTATCCTTGGGATTTAAGGTGACCATCTTGCGCACGAGATCCTTGGCGTCGTTGCTGATATGGTCCCAGTACTGCGGCAAAAACTGGACCTGGAACGGTTCCTGGACTTCAAACAGAAACGCGGGCACTGTTTCTGCCTGGAACGGCGAATACCCCGACAGGACAGTGAACAGAACGACGCCCAACGACCAAATGTCGCACGGCTTACCGTGACCCTGCTCCTTGTGGAACACTTCTGGCGCCGCGTAGCCCAGCGAACCGGCGGCATTCTTGATGAGATCCTCGGACGAAACGAGCGACTTGGCAACGCCGAAATCGCACAGCTTTAGCGACGACGACGGGTCCCTGGTTGCATACAACAGGTTCTCTGGCTTGATGTCTCTGTGGATGATATTGCGCTCGTGGATGTACTGGATCGCGGTTGCCACGTCGCGAATACACTTTGCGGCGTTGGCCTCTGTGAATTGGCCCTGTTCGCAGATGCGATCGAATAGTTCGCCGCCCGTACACAGCTCCGTCACGACATAAATCTTGTCGCGGGACTCGAACCAGTCAATGAGCTCAACAATGTTCGGGTGGTGGAGGCCCTCGAGGGTCTTGAGTTCTTCGGATACGCCGGATTGTTCCTGGGACTGTTTGATTTTCGACTTGAGCATGATCTTGATGGCCACCTCTGCATGGGTGCGTTTGTTCTCTGCCTTGCGCACAATGCCGAAACCGCCAGCGCCTAATGTCTCTAGGAAGAGGTATTCATGTTTCTTTGAGTGTGAGCGAGGCTGGTGAGCGACCTTTTTGATCAAATTCGCGAGCGACATGTGCAATGTAGATGGGATTGGGGTTCGTGCATATACAAATATGAATAGCAGGGGGATCGGCTGAGTCACTCCGATCTAAGCCCCAACATGTGAACAAGCAAGATTGGTATAAATATGCTACGAATTTTGTATGGTAATTAAAGGCACAGGCCGTGTCACAGGCGTCACCACCAGCAGTACCACAAAAGTGCCAAGACACTTGGGGGGACATCACATGATCTATCACATGATCCGGGGTAGAATGAAAGTCACAAGGTTTCGCAGGGTTAGGGCCGCCCCTCCCAACCTCTTCCTCGCCGTGTGGCGCCCTGCAGCTATCGTTGCTACCAGGGGGTGCCGGGATAACTTGGAATTAGCTCCACAAAAGCAACTCTCCTTCATCCCCCAATGTCTGCTCCAAAGCCCACTGTGATGCCCGAAACAAACGAATACAAGACCCAGTCGAACAACCTGGGCGCTCCCGGCATTGTGATGCCCAACAACGCCGACGAGATTGAGGAGTTCAAGGACGTGCGCAACGTCGACGCCCAGAAGCTCAACGCCGAACTCGCCGACAAGGATCGTGACGCCGACGACCCTCGCGAGTCGATGGAGACGTTGACCCGCCAGGGCACCAATGACCCGCTCGCTGCCGCCCGTTCTGCCAAGTACCAGAGCCTGCTTGACCGCATGGGCTCTTACGACGAGGATGCGGCGAAGATGGTGCGCGAGCGTCTCCAGACGGAGGGACGTGCCCGCTAGATTCGGTACTAACGACCATGGCCAACTGGCCTGGTTGACAATAGCTAACTACATGGCTATGGTTGACATGGCTCGCCATTGCCAACCATGGCACTAAACAATGCATAGCCTTAAATATAGGCCCAAGTACGGCAACACAAGTCGTCTTGTATGTAGATTGCTCGCATAACTCCTGTTCATATAACTCCTGTTCATCTAACTCCTGTCCACATAACTCCTGTTCACATAACTAGTACAATGTCTACTCCAGACAAAATCGCCAACCCGGTGGGTCCATAAAGGTGTGGCTTACAAACGCACACCGAAACACCAGCCAGCACACCACGACGAAAATGGGCTTGACGGACAGCGCACCAGGCATTGCGTGGCGAGCGGTGTCGTCCGGGTTTGCGACGGATCTCCACAGCCGTAACTGGAGCATCTACGGCCAGTGGATCGGCTTTGCGACGGCGCTCGTGTGCATCGCGCTGGGGGTGGTGAACCTGCTGCACCTGTCGCTGATCATCATCTTTGCGATCATCTGCCTGGTGCAGGGTCTACTGATAATCTTTCTCGAGATGCCGTTCCTGCTGCGCATCTGCCCCATCACCGAGCGGTTCACGCAGTTCGTCAAAACGTTCCACCAGAACCTGCCGCGAGCAGCGTTCTACATTGTGAATGCCGCCATCCAGTACGGCGGCATTGGCATCAAGGCCACGTCGCTTATTGCCGTCGCCGTGCTGATGACAATGGTGTCCGCGTGCTACTTTTTGGCGTATCTGCAGAAGCAGGAGTTTATGACGTCGGCGACGCTGGGCGGCGACGCAGTTGCGCGCGAGGTGCTCGCGTAGTTTTTTTGGTGCTATTGGTGTTATTTAGAGTATTATGCGGAGAAAGCACATCTCCCCGAAATAATCACACAATATTATTTAGTGAAACGAAGTTGGCGGGGTAATATTAGTGGTCCCCGCACATGCAGGGAATATAAGTGGTTATTCCGTGCTGTGATTGCGCCCCTCCTATTCCCTGGTATTAAATAGTCTTTTTTGTTCCTTCTTTTGAAAAAGAAGCAAAACTCTCCGGTGTCTTTTTTTGAAAAAGAAGCAAAACCTTCCGTGCCTTCTTTTGAAAAATAGGCAAAACTGTGGTACCTTCTTTTGAAAAAGAAGCAAAACCTTTCATGCCTTCTTTTCTTGGTGGCTTCTTTTGAAAAAGAAGCAAAACCTTCCGTGCCTTCTTTTGAAAAAGAAGCAAAACTCTTTGGTGCCTTCTTTTGAAAAAAAAGCAAAACTCTTTGGGGACTTCTTTTGGAAAAGAAGCAAAACTGCTTGGTGACCTTGTTGAAAGAAGCAACACTGTTGTTGCAACTTGCCCCGCCAATTGGGTCTGCTGCCACACAGGTTGAACCAGACTTTGCTGCGCTAAGACTAGAGTTGTACACATCCTCGACCGTCGAGCGTTTGGCTCTGATAACGACTGGATCACTCGTTTACTTCTCCTGGGTTTGTAGACACCCGTTGCTTCTCTTGAAATAGAAGTCACCAACTATGCTATCGACTTTTGGAATGAAGTCACCACCTTAATGCTCCGCCAATTGGATCTATCACAGGAACCAAGATTTGGCCTTCTTGAGGTTGAAGACGCCAACTATGCTAGCGTCTTTTGGAATTAAGTCACCACCTGAATGCTATGCCAATAGGGTCTAGCACCCTATACAATTGGAACCGAGATTTGCTTTGTTCGAGGTTAATGACGCCAACTATACTTGCTTCTTTTGGAAACGAAGTGGATATCCTGTGGCTGCGCCAATTGATTTTACAACAAAGGTGCCGTTGTCGACCACTACGAAACTGCCATGGCTCTAACTAACGGCACAGCCATGGCTAAACAACATCATTGAGCTGGCTCAAATGCAACAAAACGTTTTGCTCATTTTGAATTTGAAACCACCAGCCATATGAACTTCTTTAGAAGCTTTCGTGGACATAGCCAGCCCAACGGTTCTTAAGACGTTTCGCACGATTGAGCTTGGTGGTCAATTGCACCAAAAGTTAAAGCGGAAGTCACCGGCTATATGAACTTTTTGGAATTGGCTCCTCCAAATGTTTGAGGGACTCGCATGCAATTGAGCTTGCTCAATTGGAACCAAAATTTTGCTTTCTTGAAGTTGAAGGCACGAAGAGGTTGTGCTTTTTGCTCAAAAAAAAGTCACAAAGAAGTTTTGCTTCTTTTCAAAAGAAGATACCAAAAAGTTTTGCTTCTTTTTCAAAAGAAGGCACGAAAGGTTTTGCTTCTTTTTCAAAAGAAGGCATGAAAGGTTTTGCTTCTTTTTCAAAAGAAGCCACCAAGACAAGAAGGCATGAAAGGTTTTGCTTCTTTTTCAAAAGAAGCCACCAAGAAAAGAAGGCATGAAAGGTTTTGCTTCTTTTTCAAAAGAAGCCACCAAGAAAAGAAGGTACCAAAAGAAAAGTGCAAAAATAAATAACGTTACAGGCCCTGACGGCCATTCTAGAGACTATGTTGTCTTGGACTTGCGGTGCTTGATGGGCGCAACCAGACCTTTCTCGCCGACAAGGCCCTCGACGTACTTGTTGCGGCCGCGGGGCTTGGCGTGGGTGAGAATGTGCGCCTTGAGGTTGTCGCTGCGGCTGAACTTGCGGTTGCAGTCCGGCACCGAGCACATGTAGGGCCGCTCCATGGTGTGGATCTTCATGTGGCGCTTGAGGTGCTCCATGCGGCGGAACGACTTGCGGCACTGCTCGCAGCCAAACGGCTTGTCGTCGGTGGACGACGCTGTTCGCGGCGGCGCCTTGGAGGTTGGTTCGTCGAGCGCCGGCTCCTCGACGAGCGTCTGCGGCGACGGCGGCACCGGCGAGCGGTCGACCGACAAACGCTTGGCGGGGCGCGACGGGCGCGACGATGGGCGCGAGCGCTTGCGCGGAACGGCAACGTCGGCCACGTCGCGGGGCGACGGCGGCGACGACAAAATCAGCGGCTCGCTGTGGCGGTGGAACAGCGCCGGCTCGATGCCAAAGTCGCCGTCGAGGATGTTGGCGTCGCTCATGGACCGCATGCAGGGCGGCGGGCGGTAGAACGGGTTTGTGCCCGACGCCGGCGGCTGGGCGAGGAAGCTCCTGCCTGCAGGAGTCTCGAGGTCGAGCGGGCACGCCGACGCGGTCGACGCCGTGGACAAGGACGACGACGACAAAGACGCCGACGACAAAGACGACACCGACGACACTTCGCTCAGGGGGGTGTCGAGCAGCGACGACGCCGGCGTCGCCAGCAGCGAGTCGGCGTGGTCGGCGAGGGCCGCCGGCATGGACAAACTGCGCAGCGGCGTCTTGGTCCACGCCACGTCCGCCGCGTAGTGCGGCGTGATGAGTCCCGAGCGCACCGCGAGCGAGTAGGCCGCCGGCTGGCTCGCAATGGGCGAGACGGTGCCGGTCTCGCCGGCGCGGGGCGGCGTCGACAGCATTTCGCGGCGGTCGAGCGGGTCAAGCCGGTCGAGGCGGTCGAGGCGGTCGATTGCGAGCGGGTCGAGCGCCAGGGGCATTGCCATGGGCATTGGGGAGGGTATTTGGCTGTCGAGTTTGTCGTTGTCGAATTTGTCCAGTTTGTCGTTGTCGACGTTGTCCAGTTTGTCGAGTTGGTTGTCGACGTTATCCAGTTGGTTGTCGAATTGGTTGTCGACGTTATCCAGTTGGTTGTCGACATTCTCGCTGGGGTTCGCGGCAGCGGCGGCAGCGGCCATGTCCGCGGCAACGTCGTGCGCCTCGTCAAAGAATTTCGGCGCGTCCGGGCTCGCCGGCGCCGTTCCGCGAGCGTCGTCGCCGTTGTCGTTCCAGAAGTCGAACGACACGAGATCGTAGTAGTGGCTCGACCCCGGCGTCGAGTGATGTGAGCTTGCGTGGTACGGCGACGGCGCTGCACTCGCATTGGACGAGTCGAGCGCCGGTCCGAGGGCGGGGCCCATTGACCGGCGGAGCTGGAGCGGGGAAATTGTCGTCGTGGCCATGGTTTGTGATTATGGTGGTGGTGGTGGTGGCGATGATGGAGGTCTTGGTGGTGGTGGTCTTGGTGGTGGTGCTCTTCGTCGTCGTCTTTATGGTGGTCGTTGAGGTCGTGGTCGTGGTCTTCGTGGGGACGGTCTATCTATGGCAACGTGGCGAACGGTAACACGATCCGGCTACTACTCCAGCAGCAATCTCAGATGCGGTTCGCAGAGTCCAGGACGCGGGAGGGCGGTGAATGGCGCGATACCGATTTATCTAACTCCACCAGGTTGGGTGGAGAGTTCTTTTTTATACATTCGCTCGCAATTATCAGAGATACGGCTATGCTGGGTATGGGTAGGGTTACGGGTTCTGACATTACAAGACACAATTAGTAGCACTTTTTTTTTTTTTTTTTTTGGTCTTCTGGTTTGGGCAGAGGTGCGACTGGGGGGGGTCCCCCATACGCTGGTAAACCGCGTTCGTCGTAGGCAGGTCGCACACCCGCCGAGGCATGCGTACATAAGCAGCCGCTGCTATTTTTGGGACTCCTGAGTCAGCAAACGGGCGTCTCGCGGGCGAAACACTGCGAAAATGCTGTCCGGTTTGCATTTTCACGCCCATGACATACGCGACACGCGACGCGTTTTTTGGCCACTGTGTCATCGTGCTGTCAGCAATACACCACGCCAGTCAGCGCCAGTCAGCGCCAGTCAGCGGCGACGTCAGCACGGCCGCATGTCCAGAGGGTGTCGCCTAACCCTGCGCGGTGCCAATACCGCCTACCACCACCGAAAAAGGTCACCACGAAACTCCACCACCACTCAGGTGTTGGTCGCAATCGGCACGAGCCTCTTGATCGCGCGAGCCGCGCCCTACAGACCGCTTTTCGTCGAGGGTCCCCTGCTGCAGTGCTGACGCAGCGAGTCAGCCCCCGTCGAGCGTTTCCGGTGGTTTTTTTTAAAAGTCTGCGAAATATCACGCGGGTCCCACAAGGCCTCGCCTCGCCGGCTGTCACTTGCCAAAAAACCTTAGAAATACCACACCACGGAAATTCGCGCGGGTGCACAGACACACAGCCAATCTGTGGGTGGTGGTAATGAGGGGTTGCCCCCTCCGCAGATCTCGATATCTAATCCCGCAGCCTGCACCATACACTTCTGTACTGCCACCACCAAAGGCGGCTCTGCTCCCGCCGCGCAATTCGGCTCCCAAACCTAAACCGTCCACCTCCGCTAGCCGCCGGAATCTTAACCGCCGCGGTTTCGCGCGACACCGACGCTGTTCCGCCCACCTTAATCGCCCCGCCTGGGACGAACCGTGTCGCGGTTAGGGTTCCTCCTCTTGATAGCGGCCGAACAGGCAGGTTGGGAGCACTGCGGGTGGTGATCGCCTACTTTTGCTCCAATTGGTTTGTGATGTTCGCCAAGAGATGTGCCTCCCCGCAGCAGGGGGGGTCCATGTCCTAGAACGGTACGCATTTCCGCCAAAACCGTTTGGCGCTATCAGCGCCTCCGTATCCATCGCAAAACCACCACCTACCACCACCACCAAAACCAAAGCCAAAACCAACCGATCTGCACTGTCCTGCATCCCCCCGGCTCGTCCGCCCAGGTACTGTTATTACTGACTATCTCGCAGTGGACCGATGCGCGTTAGGTAAACGTCATTATCAGGGTTGAGGTGTGGCAAGCACACGTGATGAGGACATGTCCGTTTCTACACCATCGCGCGATCGCGACAGGCCACACGGCATCTTTGGTTTTGGTGGTGGTGGTGTTTATTTTCAGCCTTGGACGATGTTTGGGTTTCTGGGGGGTGGTTCCACCTCGTCGCGCGATTATTCACTGGTCGTATTTTTTTTCTTTTCACCGTCTTATTTTTTATGTAAAATTAACACCCGCGCGCTAATCGCCTCAGCCTTGGGCGCGGCTACCATCCTTTTTTTTTCGTTCTTTTTTCGTTCTGTCTTAAACAGACCACAGAAGAAAAAAACAACACCAGAAAAATTGTACATCGACCGAATTTAACTGCTAGATACCTTTATCAACTCACACCAGCACGGCAAACCCTCCGATCGACCCGCAAACGCCGTTGGGGCCCCAGCATTTCTCTCATGGCCAACCCCACCTAAATCACCAGTACAACCCCAGAGATCGGCACCGTTACCGTGCACTATTTTTGCATCCGAACACCATCACCATACCAACCAAACGCCAGATTGTGGCTTGGCCCTGCACGTGGTCTCCCGTTTCGTCATCGTCCTACTGATTAGATTCGTGGTTAGGGCGGTCATGGGTTGCCTGTCCCTACGTCAACGGGCAACCGTCCGCGTACCGGGCCTCCATCCAGGAACAAGCCAGGGACGGTTGCTAGCTCGTCACACGGCACCTGCAATTATTTTTTTTGGGGAGGGTGGTGGTGGTCGTGGTGTCGTTGGTCGTGGTGGTGTTCATGCATCCAACGTCATTTACACGGTTCGTCCCCGAAAATAGATAAGCCACGCTGCTGCATGAGCGATTTTTTGGCTCTTTCTTGATCTGGTTGAGCAACTAAACGTTTTTTTTCTTTGCGGAAGGTGCACTTTTAGAAAACTAAATCAAAGTTATAACCAAAATAGAGATCTGGCGGCATGGGCTTGTGGCCCCACCCTGGCTCGGCAATGACAGCGCTCTACTAACGGTCTGAGACTATTGGTCGAGATCGCGGCCCCGGACCGGGTCCGGATCAGTCTCGGATGTGCGGGCCGTATCGGGAACGGAATTTTCCGCAAAATGATACTTTCGAGGCTAGACCGAATCGCGGTCTAGGTCTATACGGTACTAGCTCGAGGGCCGAATTAGCAGCGCCATGCGTCTGTCAACTTTTTTTATCACCTGTCAACTTTCGCGTTTCGCGACAAGCGAAATAATATTTTCGACGTGGGGGTTCTCAGACATTGGCACTTTTCAGACAACGTCAAGTGTCACGACGCTTCTGAGACACCGTTGGGGCCTGCCTGCTTTTCAGACTGTCAGAAGCTTCTGAGACAGCGTTAGGTTTTTTTGTTTTGAAACAACGCTATCGTTTCTGTTTTTTTGTCGAGTGCCACGATTCTAAAACAGCATTCGGTTTTTGGTGTCAATTCTCTCTAGTGTCACAGTTTTAGGGTCAGTCTGATATCACACGTTCGGTCTAGCGAGTCATGCCCTATACAGTGTTCATCAACTTCCGACGAGTGTGACGATTCTCAAACAACGTTAAGCCGTACATGGCACCACCAACCTCTGACTATTCTTTTCAAACGACGTTATGCCATACATGGTACCACCAACGTCTGACTATTCTTCTCAAACGCTGTATGCCATACATGGTACCACCAACCTCTGGCTATTGTGACAATTCTTCTCCAACGACGTTAGTACCTTTCTGATCACAACATTAGGATCTATCTGGTACCACAGACTCGTCACCGTGTTTCCAGGACGACGCTAGCATCCGTCTTGGCTACAGAAGTCTTAGTAGTGTCACGCCTATAAAACGGCGTTGGAATCAAACTGGTTCCATAAACTTGGTACTGCTTCAAAGCAACGCTATGACCCATTCGGTATCACAGACTTGTCACAATGTGCCTAACGACGTCAGGATTTTTTTGGTTTAAACCTCTGACAAGTATCACAATGACAATAGGACTTGTCTGGACCACAACCTGTCACAATGTGTCTAAAAGAACTTTAGGATCTATTTGGTACGACAAACTTCTGACCAGTATCAAAATGTAAAGACGACATTAGATCTGGATCACAGACTTCTGACTACTGTCACGTTTCCGAAACAACGCTAGAACTGTTCGATCCACAACTTGTCACAATGTGTCTAAAAAGTGTCAGGACCTACCACAGGCTTCTGATTAACATATTGACAGGAGAACGTGAGGACCTCCCTGGGCCACAAACATCCGATAGTGTTTCTGAGACGACGCTAGGACCATTTGGACCACTACCTGTCATAATGAGTCTAAAAGACGTTAGGATGACCAGTCCACATTCTTGAAACAGCGCTAGGACCACTTAGCTCACGAACTTGTCGCAATGCTTCAAACTGAATCAAGGCAACATCACAATCCTCATACGTAAAGGGCAGCGTACGACCCAATTGGCGGAGCCAATTGCCAAAAAGTTTTGGTTCTTTTTCAAAAGAACATTGCAGCCGCATCAAGACGTAACGGTCCAAAAGAACATAGCAGTCGCATCAAGAGGTAATTGTTCAACAGAGCATAGCAAGAAGGTACTGGAAAAACTTCATCATTTTAACTACACAGTCTAAGGGTTCTGGGCAACGAAGGTTACGCCCTTGGCAATGTTGGTCTTGAGCTGCTCCTTGGCGGTCTCGATCAGCTTCTCCTCCTCAGCAGAGAGCTTGCCAAGACCGTGGATCTTCTCCACACCGTTCTTGCCAAGAGTCACAGGGGTGCTGAAGAACTGGATGCCCTCGCTCTGGAAGATGGGGTTCTCGACGAACGTCGACTCGGTCGCAGCCTCGCCCTTGAGGCCCTTGAGCAGGGCAGAGGTGAAGCGGGCGCCGGCGAACGCCATGGAGAGGGTGGCAGAGCCAGCACCGTCCTTGGCCTTGACGACCTCGTCACCACCGAACTGGATGCGGTGCACGAGAGCCTCGTACTTCTCGCCCTTGAGGTCGGGGTGGCTGCTCTGGCTGATGAGAGGCACAATGGTCGCGCCAGAGTGGCCGCCAACCACGGTCACCTTCTCGTTGGCGGGGTCAGTGCCCTCGACCTGGGAGATGAAGCGCGACGCACGCACAACGTCGAGGGTGGTCACACCGAACAGACGCTTGGGGTCGTACACGCCAAGGTTCTTGAGGGTCTCAGCAGCGATGGGAACAGTGGAGTTCACCGGGTTCGAGATGATGGCAATGAGTGCCTTGGGGCTGGCCTTGCCAACGGCCTTGACGAGGTCGCGCACAATCGACGCGTTGGTGTTGAACAGGTCGTCACGGGTCATACCGGGCTTGCGGGGAACGCCAGCAGGAATCACGACAATCTCGGATCCCTCGAGAGCCTCGTGGAGACCGTTGTTGTCGGGGGTGAATCCCTTGACCACCGAGCGGGTGTTCACGTGGGAAACGTCGGCAGCAACACCGGGGGCGCCACGCAGGTCGTAGAGAGACAGCTCAGTAACGTCGGGGTTCGTCTTGAGCAGCAGCGACAGAGGCTGGCCAATACCGCCAGCAGCACCGAGAACGGTGACCTTGGAGGCGGCAGCCGCCGTGGAGGAGAAGGCGCGAGTGCGGATAACGTTGCGAAGCATTTTTGGGGGTTTGTGTTGAGGTGAGGTGTAGGTCTGAAAGATTTGGGGTCGCACGTCGTGGGGGACTTATTACCGTCGGAGACCCATGCTCCCAAATTGGAGTTGGCCAATCACCGTGGACGGCGTGCCAAAATGCGATGTCACGTGCGCGGAGAGTGACGTGTCTGCCGGTTTGCCGCTAGTTTCCCGTCGGTTTCGCTTTTTGTTTTTTTTGTTGCTTGCTGCGTACCGCCACTTGAAGCAACTACTGCTCCAAAAGAAATGGCCCAACCCGTCGCGCTATGGCGAATCATCGACCAAAATCTGGGGTACAAGTCTGGGCTAGGGTACGTCTCGGAAAACCTCAATACCCCCGATCTCCCAGTCCCACCGGTGGGTCGTCCACGAGCCAATTAAAGTAAACTAACCGAAACTAAATCAATCCTGCCCATCGCAGGTTCTCGTACAGAATCGTGTCTGTCACGGCACTCATCACAAACGTCATGCTCGTGCTGTCTGTCGCACATGTCCGGTGCGTGTAGAGGTTGCGGTTGTCGAGCTTGATGCGTCGCTTGAACATGCTCTCAATGTAGTTCATAACCTCGTCCGCGCTCTGGTTGTTGCCCTGGTAATCCGGGAAGTAGTCTGAAAAGTTCGACAACCTCACTTTCCTTTCGAGAATGTCCGTTTTGTTGAAGAAGAGCGTCACGCTCTTGGCACGGAACCACTGCGAGTTGACGGCCTGTTCAAATACGGCGAGCGACTCTGCGAGCCGGTTCACCCGCGAGTCTTCGACTAGGACCTGGTCAAATTCCGACACGGCAACAACGAACAGGACTGTGGTCACGTCGTCAAAGCTGTAGATCCATTTCCGGCGTTCAACCCGCTGTCCACCCACATCCATCACCACGAGATCGGTGCCTTTGACGTTGAATTTCGCCGTAGTAATACCCGTAGTCTTAATTCGTGCTCTCAAAATGTCCTCGTCGCTCGCCAGGTAGGTAGGATCAGATACGGCGAGCACCTTGTTCAAAAAGAAGCTTGCATTCGTCTCCATGCCATCGAGCTCATTTGCCGCTACAAGGTCACGGATATCCTCCGGACAGGCGGCCCACAAGTCGTGGACGGCTTTTCCGACTGCAGTTCTCGTGACGGCGATACCGGATGGCCGGTCGGTGGCCGGAAGAAGTGACACCCGTGAATCATCGCCAATGGCTGCCCTGGCACTCTCAATGATTGGTTCGCGGACCTGGGCCCTTGCTGGCGCTGGACCAGCAACATGGAACGCATTGAGGTATCCTCTCGTCTGCGGGTCCCGTTCCGCATGGAGCAGTGCCTGTTTCGACAGGTCCAAACTCTGAATCAGTTGGCAGCATCTCGCAATGTATCTATCGGCTCCTTTGCTGAAGTTGAACCAGGCGTCCCTGCGCAGTTTCACACACGTGTCGAGCAACACCCGCAGCATCCGAATCGTATCGATCCAGATAAGCTTCGAGTACTGATAACGCTCAAACGCGTCGTAGCTGTTCGCATAGTTGAGACGGAGTTGCTTGAACACCGTCGACTTGCCGCTCTCGCCGGTTCCTAGAAACAATGCTCGTTGTATAGTTTGGTTGTGGGCTTTGTGCAACTGCTTCTCGACATCGGCATTGAGTTTCGTCAGTACCCGCTTTCGGGCTTGTTCAGGCTTCTCCCGGCGTCCATACCCAAGGCCAAAGTGCGATTCGGAGTCTGGATTCACGTCCTTACTGAATCCACAACCCATCGGCCTTTTTCTTGTGATCGCGATCTAATTAACTAGCTAAAAACACTGTGTAGACTAAACTGGTCGCCAGGCCTGTACTTCCCGCTGACTACGTATGTGGTCCCCTTTAGCGCTACTGGCGTTCGTTTGTGCATTTACCTCCGCAACACTACATTGATCACATGCAAATTTAGGTGGAATCGACTCGAATTTGTTTTGTGATTCTGCCCAGTTCATTTTTGCCGGTAGTACGACCCTTTCTGTGTGTCTCGCACAAAACAAAACCAGCCATGCAGCTTCGACGATCGCCCGATTTGAGGCTGACACACGCCCCACGATGGTCCGAGCCTATAATAGGAGCTGATCCCCGTGTTCCCCAGTACGAAAACGATGGCCCACTACGAAAGCGATAGCCATATGGATCGCACGATCGCTTAACCCAAAAACTGGCGGCAAAAAAAGGTCGAAAAATTATATTGTACTAGTAATAAGACGTCTATCGGTCCAAAATGGTCTGGATTAGATGGGCGTTGCATGGGGAGCAACATCTTGGCAATTGCAAGGATAGAGTTACAAGTGGACCCGGGTTTCGGGCGCTCGTTTCTACGAGGCTATCCGTGTCTCACCCAGATTACCAGCACACCCACAGGGCGTACAGAATACCGGGGAACCAGGCGAAGCAGCACAGCAGGATGCTAATCAGCAGCTCGAACCCGCAGCCCTTCTCGAGGAACACGGCGACGAAGGGCAGGAAGATACAAAGAATGAATACAACGATATCCATGACGAAAAAGTAGCTTCACTGGGGATTTCAGCAATCACAAAACGAGGCGGGGGAACGGACCTTGTGGTTGTGAAGGTGTGTTTCGAGCAAGATGTGATGACAAGCCCCCCTATAACCTGAACGAAGTGGGAAGCATTAGTCAGTGCATCATGTGGTGTCGTCGGAATAGGCGACGAGCGTTGCTCGCGACAAGATAAAGGCTTTTTGGCTATATGCAGTTGAGATTGTTCGAGTTTGTTTCGAGTTGTAGATAATTGAGTGGCGCAAGTTTTTTGACAGCAGGTTCAATTTGCAATTGGCACCGAAACGAGGCCAACAGCATGCCCACGGCATATGTTACGCGTACGACACCTAAACGACTGTCACACCCAACATGTCGCCGACATTCCACCACTAAAACTCCGACGTTTACAGATCTACCAAAATAAAACTAGACTAAGTTCTCGTCGAAACGCACAGCAGGGTTGTTCTGAATGAAGTTCAGATCAACCTTGTGGCCCAGCAGCTCACGGATATTGGACACGCCGTATTTGATCATTGTCGGACGTTCGAGTGACAGGCCGAATCCAATTACGCGCAAATCCCGTGGCAGGCCCATTGGCTCGAGCATCTCGGGACGGAACAGGCCGGAGTTACCGATCTCGACCCACTTTTTCAGGCCAGAGTGGTAGCCGAAAATCTCTAAGCTCGGCTCGGTGTAGGGGTTGTATGCCGGTTTGAACCGCAGCTGGTGGACACCCATTTGGCTGAAGAAGGCCTTCATGAATCCAATCAGCTTGCCAAGGGTGATGTTGAAGTCGGCAATGACGCCCTCGATCTGGTGGAACTCGGCAAGATGCGTCGCGTCCACCGCCTCGTTCCGGAATACACGGTCAATGCTAAAGTATCGTGCGGGTTTCGCCCCGTTCTTGGCGAGATTATGGAGCACCCGCGCACTCACAGCAGTGGTATGTGTTCTCAGCACCAGCTTCGTGGCCTCAGACTCCTTCCACGGATAGCGGTAGCCAATGGAGCCAAACTCGCCGTTCTGGTGCACATTCCGGATGTGGTCAAAGTACGTCTTGTCCTCAGGAAGGCCACCCACCTTGGGGTCCTTGATGTAGAACGTGTCCTGCAGGTCTCTCGCAGGATGCTGCTGCGGGACGAACAGCGCATCGAAGTTCCAGAATCCAGTGTCAACGTATGGGTCCGTGGCCATCTCCTCGAATCCCATACCGAAGAAGATCTGCCTGAACTCTTCGCGGACCTTGTTCAAAGGGTGGAGCGAGCCAGCATCCGGTGCTGTGCCCTCAGCGTTGAAGTTGTAGGGCTTGAACTGCGCCGTTTTCCAGCTGCCAGAGCCAAGCATCTCCACCGTCAAGTCAGTTTCTTGTTTCTTGATTTCGAGGGCAAACTGGGGTCCCTTGGCGATGTTGTACCACACCTGTTTCGTCTTCGTTACCAACTTGCGTTTCTTGAGCTCGTTGATCTCTTTTGTCGGCACTTCGTTGCCGTTCTGTATCTCGCGAAGCAGCTTCTGCGTCGGGTCCTCGGGAACTGAGTCGACTTTGGCCACGAGTTTTGCGCCCTCGTTCTTGATCCAGCCGTTCTTGAACGCTCTCTGTTGACCAAGCTTTCCGGAAGCGCCCAATTTACTCTGCACATCCGAGATTGCGAGACCCTCAACGTGCTTCGCAACTTCCTCGAACAGTCGGACCTCGTGGGATCCGTGGGCAATAATATCTAAACCCTCGGCCGTCGGTGACCACAGGTCCCGCTCCTCCTGTTTGGCTGTGATCATCTCACGGGTGGCCAGGCTCGTCACAGCGGCCTGAATTGCCTCCGGAGTCTCCTCAGGGAACGTCTCGCGCGTGCTGGCGATGGAGCCATGCTTGTCCAACGCAGCGAGAATGCGCAGAGCCAACATTTTCGAGATCAAAAATATAAAGAGTCAAAAAGTCCACCACCTGAGCTTCTAGCTCTGGGAACTGGAAAATTTGTCAGCAGCACCCCCCTAATCGCGGTATATTAACTACACACACTGTGGTGTAGCACACGACACTAGTAGGTTCGAAATGGACACTAAATCGGTCCAGGACGACGAGGAAACTCGCACGCCTCGCACGCAAGTAAAGATTGACGTGCTCGATATACCTGCCACAGGACGAATTCTGCCCATCCCCAAAGAACCATCACTAGATTGGTACGACCAAACGAGACCCGTCGAGGACCTGTCGGAATTGCAATTGAAAGAGCGGCTCAAATGGAGTCAAGTCGTGTCGGAGAGATTGGAAACCGCCCTCGAAAGCGCAAAAGCACAGCTCATGAACGAGTGGATCGCAAAAGAAAAGCTCCTCAACGAGGTGTTTGACCAAGAGATTCCTGATGGTGCACAATTATTAAACCACTAATTAAATTATCTATTCGCCCTTGAGGGCCTTCTTCACAACCTTCTCGACCACCTCGAGGTCCTCGGTGGGGACCTTGGTCATCTCAATGCCATCGCCAAAGTAGTTCATAATGTCCTGCAACAGCCTGAAACTCTTTTCGTCGTGCACAAAGCTCACAGACACACCACGGTGGCCGAAACGGCCCGTGCGGCCAATGCGATGGAGGTACGTCGACGGATCGGCCTTGCCGTTTGAGTCCTCGGGAAGATCGTAGTTGACCACCATCGACACGGAAGGAATGTCGATTCCTCGACTGAGCACATTCGTCGTGATCAACACCTTCGACCTGCCGTCTCGGAAGTCGTCAATCAGCTTATCACGCTTCTCGGTATCCAAGTCGCCGTGCAACACAGAAACCTTGTGGCCTTGTTTTGTCATGCGCTCGTACAAGCTGTCGGCAGTCTTTTTAGTACGCACAAAGATGATTGACGAGCCAATGGTCAACAATCCATAAAGATTGTCGAGGGCGTCGAACTTGGCCTGCTCGCTGTCGCAGTCCATGTACAGTTGTTTGATCTCAGCCACATTGAGTTCAGTGTGCTGGAGGCGGATCTCGTTGGCGTCTGGCACAAACGTTTGCGCATACCGGTACACATCGTCGGGGAATGTCGCACTGAACAGCACCAATTGCGTCGTCTTTGGGATCTGTTGTTTCACCCGCTGGCATTGGGAGCCAAGACCCTGCTGGTCGAGCATGTTATCAGCCTCGTCAAGCACGAACACCTGAAGCTTCGAAACGTCGAGCTGCTTTCTTCGGATGAGATCAATCACCGTACCAGGAGTTCCCACCACAATGTGAGCATCGAGCCTCTCGCCTTTGCCCACGCTTCCAGGAACAGCAAGACCAGTGGTCACGTTGTCCATGTATTTGCCCATCACATTCACAACATCGAGCGTCTGTCTTGCGAGCTCACGCGATGGAGACAGACACAGTGCCTGGCAGGTCTTGATTGTGGGGATTGTTCTCGAAAGCATTGTCAACGCGAACGCAGCGGTCTTGCCGGTACCACTCTGACTCTGTCCGATCAGATTTTTAGGAGGATTGCCGAGCAAGAGTGGTAGAGCACGCTCCTGGATCTTTGAGGGTTTCTGGAACTTCATCGCATACAAACCCTTCAAAAGTTCCGGCTTGAGACCCAGCTCATCGAACGACTTTACTGAGTATAACGGGCTCGATGGATCGCCCTGTAGATCTGCAAGCTTAACCTTGACTTCGTAGTCGTTCGCCACGAGATTCGTCTCTTCCTTACCAGACTTTGCCAAGCTCAAGCTATCCACATTCGGAGTCTCACTGCCCTCAGTAGGGGCAGGTGTAGGCGTGGCGCTCTCAGGCGCCGGAGTAGACTCTTTTGGCTCCGTGCTAGACATGGTTTTGGCGAAGTTCTGTGGAACAATAGAACTGTACAGATGTGTCGATTCCACAAACTCTGTGATGAGATTAGTAACGCAGTCGAAATGTATACAGACGTGTACTGTGCAGTACCCCCTAAGACCAGGATCCGGCGAAAAATTTCAGTTGCATTCATCAATGAGTTTTGATTGAGTATCTTGTAAAAACCGTTCGTTTTTGTTGTCTGCTACTTCACCTTGGTTCAACGGTTCAATGGCTCAAATGGCACAGCGTAATCTTTCTTTGATTATCAACCCATCTTGTCCGTAGGCACACTCTATGAGAGGGTTAGTGAAGACCGCCATTGGCGGTATCGCCATAGGCGCTGTAGCCTACGGCATCTATCTTCTTCAATTCTTTTTGATATATCCCTCGAGCTTCCCACCAGGTTCTCGGACGCAGGTTGACCTGCCCAGTGACTATGATTTGCCGTACGAAGACGTCAGGCTCAAAACCATAGATGGGGAAACCATCCGACTGTACGCGATGGTCCAGCCGAAAAAGGCGCGCAAGACCGTCCTTATGCTTGGTCCTAATGCGGGAAATATTGGTATGGCACTGCCAATGGCAGCACGTTTCTACGAAAAGATGGATGTGAATGTTGTGATGCTAAGCTATCGCGGTTATGGTCTCAGTACCGGTAAGCCGAGTGAACAAGGCATCAAGATTGATGCTCTGACCACCATCAATTGGATTGAGAATCACTCGGAACTCCGCGACACAGAATTGATACTGTATGGACGCAGTTTAGGTGGTGCTGTCGCCATTTATATTGCGTCTCTCAAAAAGCCATTCCTTCGAGGATTGATTGTTGAAAACACCTTCTTGAGCATTCCGAAGCTTCTTCCATCGATCTTCCCAATTGCCATCCCGTTCTCTCCCCTCCTAACCCAGAGATGGGAAAGCTACAAGATCATCCCTACTATTGACCCAAACCTTCCGACACTATTTCTTGCCGGAGGACGGGACGAGCTCATTCCACCAGCCCAATTCAAAGAGCTGTTCAATCTATGCGGCTCTCACAATAAAGAAATCAAAGTTTACGAGAAAGGTACACACAACGATACTATTGTCCAGCGGGGTTATTGGAGCGATGTTGCGAATTTCATTGCCTCTCTGTAATACCAAATAGAAACTAATTATAAGTCTATTTTTACCCATTTTCGCCCTGATCCCATCACACTGCCGAATCCGGGTCTAACCGTGAAGAGGATAACACTGCCGAATCCAGGTCTAACCGTAAACAGGGTAACATTGCCAATTCCAGACGTCCAAGCGTAAACATGGGTCAGTCTTTCCATTGTTCCTGCAACTAGGCTTTATCTTTCCTCGGTCTACGTCTTTGCCTCATGAGACATGCATGACTGACAAAGATGCGGCGCCGCTCAGGGGGTATAGATCGGGGTTAGGGTTTATGTATTCTTAGCCCTATTTTGAAAGGAGATAGAGGACGATTGAGGCATGAGAAACCAATCCTGTTTTCTAAGTTAACCACCTATGGTACTCAGAAATAGATACAGGAGCTGAGATATTGATGAATCGACAGAAAATAGACTGCTGAGCCGATTTCTGGTGCATGTTGCCAAATATTGTCAGACATGCTTGAGTCTTTCCTTATGCAAGGCAGAGTTTTCTTAGCCACCATGTATGCATGAGGAGGTAAAAAAAGAGGCGTATGACGGTGAGACAGCATAGACAATGAAGTAGGGGCGCCACTCAGGGACGCAAAAAGATCCCCAGGTACTTCCGAGGATTCCGAGATTTTGAGCGGCTACAGTATTGTAGCCAGTTCAGAAGGGTTGAAAATAGTGAGATAAAAAGATCAGAGACTTGAATTAGCCAGACGCAGGTTCATAGCTTCAGGTACAGCAACGACCCACTTTGTTGCATGCCCGAACGGCAAAAAGTGGAGTGAACGCCTGGTCAAACACCTCCCGCATGTCACTAAATTGACGCACTATTATGCGAATATGGCGTGTTCGGCAGCTGTCCAGACCACATCCCGAAGTAGAAGCACACAAACAATGTGAAACAGTTGCTGCGGAATTCTCCACGGAGCCGAAACCCCCAATGATATGAAACAATTCCTGACTCTCAGGTCTATACCTTATACCAAAAGGACAAACTTCTTTCCTACATTGACGTCTCTTGCTCACCTCGCATTGCATTGTGCGGTTCATCACAATCGTTTTACTTTTGGTGTACTTTTCAAAATAATGGACCAAAGGCTCAACAGTCCGTCAGCCTTCACTGCGGCTGAGGCGTCGTCGCCCGACCGCTCGTCATCGTCGCCACAGCTTGGGTCGACAGTTGCTCTTGTTCCTTCGGGTATTGCTCGCGGACATGATCACCATGACCGGCAAGACGATACTCGTCGGGGTAGCGACTCGCATCGACCTTATCGGCCCAACCCAACCTACGACCATGGCAGACACGGCCACAATGGCCATAATGAACACGTCTCATACCACCGTCAAACGCGATCCATCGAACAATTAACTCTTGATGAGCCACAAGAACGGCCCCGTCGGCAAGTACAGCCCTCCAATGCGGATAGTGGCTATCCAGTCTCAGGATATCAGTGGATCTCCATTGAACCTTCTCAAACTATCGCCGAATACGACTACCCTGTGCATACTTGGAAGATTTCTGAGGATCTATACGGTAACGATCAAGACTCCGACCCAAATGACCTTCTCGGAAATGTCCTTCAAGGACCCAGCCCTGACCACGAACTTGATCTAGGCTCTTTCCCGTCAATCCCTGTGATGCCTAGGCAACGTGGATTGGCTCCCTTGCGAGCCAAACGATCGGCTCAGGCTATCGAACCCGACACTCCACACTTCCAGACCCATAAGCGCCAACGTGCTGTTGCGATGAATTCCTCTTCGCTTGAGCAGTGTGAAGCGTTAACCTTTCATGACATTTTCCCCAACGATATCAACCTTGGCAATTATGAGCCGGCGTCGGACTCACTTGCCCCAACTATTTCCAACCAGTTTGGCAGCGTTTCTCCGCCATTATCCTCGAACCAGCAGCAGATCATCGGGAACACACCGTTGGTGAAATCTCAACCGGATCATGTCGATGGAAATGAGCCCATAGCCTGCCCACCGATCTCGCCCGTTTCAGACTTGGACGAGGCTCGCGTTATGCCCAACTACAATGTCGATATTACCAGATCCCACGACTTCTCCGACCAGACGACACCCGTCAAGCGTGAGCTTCGTCCGAGGTTTTCCATCGATGAGGACCGGCGAATCTGCTACTACAAGGAGGTACTTCAGCTGTCGTGGAGAGAAATCAGTCAACTTCTTCCTCGATCTCACAAGGCGCTCCAAGTTCATTATTCTAATATGCTGAGTCGCAGCAAGAGCCCGAGGGTTGAGTGGACCCACTCCTTGGACCAAGTCTTGATGGAAGTTGTCGAGACTCACGAGAGGCAAATGTGGGACGTTATCTCGAAACGGTTGCAACAACGAAACAATGCTTCACGCAAAGCTTTCGCCCCACACTTGTGCTGCGAACGCTATTTTCAGATTCTCCAAAGCCAACGCAAGCGCGAGATGGGGGTCCTCGCCCAAATCGTAGCTGAAAAACGGTCAAAAGTCCGCAGCTAATATGTATCATTTTCATTTTGTTATACGTCAAATTTTTATTCTTTTATTTCTTCACATTAACGCAGTTTCGAACTTTGAAATGCCGTAAAGCACCGACACTTGATCTATCCATACTGCAACCTGATATTCTGCGTTTGCATCTTCACATCAAGCATTATTTTTTCGCAGCCGTCCATATTTCTAAACAGGCATCGGCACCAAGAAGTATGGTGATCATGCTAAAACTATATAGCAGCCCTAAAATATAACCACAAACTAAAAAAACAAGTCCAGATCAAAAGATCTGGTGGTCGTGCTAAATCTGGAAAAGGTGGGGCCCCCGCGTGCATATTTCACTCAAGATGACACCTGACATAAGGCCTCCTTCTCCGTACGACACGTTTGAGTGAAATATGCTGTCGTTCATCAAGACTCCACCTGCTCCGCCGGTTCCGCCGTCCACGGACGCGTACGGAGTGCCCACTACCACTTATCCGACGATCAAGAATGGTGTGCTGGTGGCTGAGGGTGCTGGCGCCAAAGGGTTCTCCAACCGCCTGCTTCTTGGCCTTTTGTTGGGTGTTCCTGGATTCCTGACGTGGAAAATGGGTCTTGGCAAGTACACGTTCACGTTCCTTGCGTTGGTGCTCGCTATTCCTATCCTTATGGCGTTCTGGACCGTTTTCTCGAACATCAGCCCTCCTCTGCGTAACCGCGCCAAGCTTCCTGGCAAGCCTATCGAGCACTATCTCGAGTTCCACGAGCCTGAGCTTGCCCAAAAGTACCGTGGCCACGTCAAGATCCCTTACGAGACGTTCATGGAGCTGTACTTCAACTCCAAGGTCAGTTTCCGTGGGGATGCGCTTGATGTCCTCGAGATGAGGCACGACTGGACCAAGTTCAGCTTCACCTGGGGCCTGTTCAAGTTCTTCTTGCTCGGAATGATCCCTGAGGTGATCATGCACTCGCGTTCCCAGGATGAGGAACAGGTTCGTGACAACTACGACCGTGGCGATGACTTCTACACCTACTTCCTTGGTCCCCGTATGATCTACACCTCGGGTATCATCAGCGATATTCACCGTGAGGAGACCCTCGAGGAGATGCAGGACAACAAGCTTCGCGTTGTTGCCGAGAAGATCGCAGTTCAGCCGGGTGACAAGTGTCTTGATCTTGGATGCGGATGGGGTACGCTTGCGCGCTACCTGTCCACTCAGTACGGTGCCCACGTTACCGGTATCACTCTTGGCCGTAACCAGACTGCCTGGGGTAACTCTGGTCTCGCCAAGGACGGCATTCCTGCGTCGCAGTCTGAGATTCTGTGCATGGACTACCGTGACACGCCTGTTCCTCCCCAGAAGTACAAGCGTATCACCTGTTTGGAGATGAGCGAGCACGTTGGTGTGCGCAAGTTCGGCAGCTTCCTGGAGCAGTGCTACGATATGCTCGATGATGATGGTGTGTTCTTCATGCAGTATGCTGGCATCCGTAAGTCGTGGCAGTACGAGGACCTCATCTGGGGCCTGTTCATGAACAAGTACATCTTCCCTGGTGCCGACGCGTCGACGCCTCTTGGCTGGACCCTCGACAAGCTTGAGGGCACTGGCTTCGAGATCACCTCTGTTGATACCATTGGCGTCCACTACTCTGGCACCATCTGGCGCTGGTACCGCAACTGGATGGGCAACAAGGACAAGGTTGTTGCCAAGTACGGCCAGAAGTGGTTCCGCATTTGGGAGTTCTTCCTTGCCTCGTCGACTATTGTCGCTCGCCAGGGCTCTGCATGCTGCTTCCAGATCACCATGCGCAAGAACCTTAATTCGACTGACCGCTGCGGCTACATCCCGAACCAGTGCGGTCTGCAGGTTCCCAAGCCCAATGGCAACAAGTGGCTTAATGAGTAGTTGTGCTATATAGTTTTAAAAAACGTGACTTCTCTGTGTTAGATGGCGGTGGTGATGGAATGACGGGTGTGCTTCTTTTTGGTTGTAGGCTGCGACGACGTGGTCAGTATACCCGTGGGAGCGTCAAACGAGGTGAGATTGTAGTTCGTCGTGGCGTTCGTCGACGACGCGTCCCAGTCCCACCAAAACGTGACATCCGACGAGAGGTTTTGGAGCTGGGGAACGCAGTAGCTGGCGTAGTTGATGGTGGCCTGTTGGCTATTTGCATTGTCGGTCCAGTTGGAGAGACTCGCAGAAAAGCCTGGTCCCGACGAGTCAAAATCGACAGGCACGACAGCATCATTCAACAGGACACGAACGTACTTGTCGTCGTTGGAACCACACACCAACCGTTCAATCACGAGACGGGCTCCCATAGGAGCAATCTGGGAGATGTCGTAGCCAGTACCAAAAGTGACAGCTGACGTTGATAGCTCCTTTGACGGGATGAGAATGCCTGTTCCAGCGAGATAACGCGTGATATCGACATCGTGAACAAAATTCAGCGACAACGGAAGAGTTTTCGGACCCTCAGACAGCAACTTTGTAACTGCGCTGTTGAGGCTCGAGCCAACTGCTACGGCGAGGTCGGACGCAGGTCCGTATTCGCAGTAGAACCACACCGACTGGATGTAGTTGAACGTGAGCCATTCGTTTGTCGTGAACACCTTCATCCACGGCGAGCTTTTGCCGTTGATCTCGATATCGAACGCGCCAGTTTCCAGCAGCGTGAAAACGTCCGATGTGGTCAGGTTAAACGTGTTGTACTGGTTGTTGAGTCTAGTTGCCGCATTCTGGAGTTCATCAAAAGTGTCGAGATTATAGTCTTGGCACTGTGACGTCTTGTTTGGTGCAGCAGGACATGCAGTGACATGCAGCGAGTCGCCTCCCTGTCTGTCGGTTTCGGGAATAACCACCAGCCGCGATTTGTCGTCGGCATTGAAGCCCAGGAGTCCAATGGTGAACGCTTTGGCAGTGTCGATGATGCGGTCCATTCCAGCCGCGAACACTGGAATAGGTCCCACACTGTCGATCAAGTGTCCGTACCGGAGCCCAAACTTGCCTCCCTCATCGACAGCATCAGCAAGACCAGAATACATGCCGTGGACAATCTCCTCGCCAGCCAAAGAAGGGTTATCAGCCAAAAAATAATCCCAGTGGTCGAGGAAGGCGAGATCACCGCCGGCAAAGGATGGCGTCGCCATGTTCAGGCGCGACAACAGCTTGGCCTGCGCCTTCTCACGATGCTTTTCAGGATAGCGTTCTCCGTGACGACTGAACAACACTGCCTGGTCGATCTTACACTCTGGCGGGGTGGTCACTGCGATACCCTCGCCATAGCGCTCCGTGTAGGGACCATAATTTCTCAGATTCGACGGTGGTTTCGCCTGGACAAAGCCAATGGCTGCGAGCAGTAGTTTTGTGTGCATTGTGTGGGGACAAAAACCAAAAAATGAAAAACAGCATAAACTTCAGGGAGACCACGAACCCTGACCCTAGAGGTTTAGGCAGATTTTTTGACTTTAGGCTTAAATACTTTAGTGGCTTATCGGAGCCGGTGGCCCTTGGGAGTACGCGGACGGAGCTGGTCGATTTCCGGATCGACGGGGATCGTTTTCCGCGTTTTGTAGTTGCGGATATCGACGCTAGAAATGAGTGCATCTGGCGATACGAC
Organism: Wickerhamiella dianesei; assembly: GCA_022577725.1. Classification (NCBI taxonomy): domain Eukaryota; kingdom Fungi; phylum Ascomycota; class Dipodascomycetes; order Dipodascales; family Trichomonascaceae; genus Wickerhamiella; species Wickerhamiella dianesei. The sequence continues at coordinate 291,554 of JAKIRV010000008.1, read as the reverse complement.
CAGCCAGCCCTGCCGCAGTCGAACGGGTAAGTTTTCCGGCGAATGGTCGAGGACAACATGCAGTCTACGCGACATTGACGTGAAATTTTCCACCACCGAGTATATTTCGTCGGGGACGATGTTTGGCCGCGCATTCTTTTTTTCGATGATGACATCGGTGTCGACATTGCAATTGATCAAACGCGAGTCTTCGGATCGACGGAGTGTGCCCTTGAGACCCATGAGACAGTGCCAGGTTGTTGATTTGAACAGCTGGTTCGGGTCCACTGGTGGCATATGCGGCGACGACTCAGAGCTCACCATATACACGATATCCTCTGCCCTGCGGAACCCCCATTGTTCCATGGCCTTTCTTCCGTCTGCGAGTCGGGATGTGGGCACCCACATGAAAACAAGCGACGGTCGCGGCGACAGGCTCGCAATTGGCAGTTTGAGGAGCTGGTCGAGCGACGGCAGACCTCCAAAGCAGCCATGGAGCATGACCACGTCAAACTGTGCCCCCTGCGCCGCGAGGGACGACAACTGCGTGCTCATTTCCGATGGTTCTACTTTGAGCGAGCTGGGCGGATTCGTGTGCAGCAGATTGTGTCCGCGTTTGAGCTGGTGGAGCTGCTGTAGCCGAGGATAGCCCGCCAGCGGGTCCTCGACGTTGGCAATCATGTTTTGGGGCAGGATCCCGGTGGATACGTAGGCAGACGAGTAGTCATTACCGAAATTGAGCACCTCTGCAGGTTTCGTACGCGTCGAGGCTACGGTGACTGTGGTGGAGGCCATCTTCTGCTTTGAGTGCTCGGACCGTTTTGAGGAGTCATGTGTCCCCGTATATAACATTGGGTGGTGGGGCGGTCAAGGTCGGCTGCACCTCGGATGTGGTTCTTTTGAGGTAAGGGTGGCACGGGGCGGTCCAATTTTGTACAGTTCAGGCGAACTTGGAGAGGGAAAACATCGTGGGAAAAGTGCCCTTTTATATTTGGGGAACCAAAAGTTTGGGAGTCTACTTTGGAGGCTAGCACCACATTTTGGTGCCTCAAAAGTAGTAAATTCGCGTGTGGTGGTGGACTCGGGATTACAGTACATGTACCATGCATAGCGTCCGAAATTAAAATTAAGCCCGGTGACTAAGGAACACGCCCTTTTGACAACCGCGGGTGTTGAGGAATGGCGTTGTGGTCTCATCCAGATTCAGATTCCATTTACGCGAAAAAGCAGCGCAGTCTCCAGATGGCGTCGAGCAAGATGGGCCGCATTTTCGGCCTGGTGCTCGTGTGGCTGGTCGGAATGTACATTTTGTATGCGACGAACGTCATTTCCTTCAACTCGTCGTACGTGCCAACGAGACCCACCACTTCAGCACCTTCGACCGGCGTGGCCAAGCCTGCGTCTACAGATGTTGGTAGTCTGACGTGCTCCAAGAGCTTTGATGGCAAGAAGCCTGTGGATCAGTACGTGGTGATGATCGATGCGGGATCGAGTGGCTCGCGGGTGCACGTCTACCACTTCAACAACTGCGGACGGATGCCGACGCTGGTGAAGGAAGAATTCAAGATGCTCGAACCGGGTTTGTCGAGCTACCCCAACGACCCTGAGCAGGCTGCAGCGTCGCTGGATCCGCTGCTCAAGTTGGCAATGGAGACTGTCCCGGAGAACTTGCAAAAGTGCACGCCAGTGTCCGTCAAGGCGACGGCCGGTCTGCGGAAGCTTGGCGAGCAGAAAAGTCTTGTGATTTTGGACAGCGTCAAGAGCCACCTGCAGGAGTACCCCTTTGTGGTTGACGACGTGTCGATCATGCCTGGCGAGGACGAGGGCGTGTACGCGTGGGTGACGGCCAACTACCTTTTGGGCAACATTGGCACGTCGGACAAGACGCCGACGGCGGCGGTGTTTGATTTGGGCGGTGGCTCGACGCAGATTGTGTTTGAGCCGACGTTCAAGGACGGCTCGAAGCTGCAGGACGGCGACCACAAGTACGAGCTCAAGTTTGGCGGCCGCGAGTTTGTGCTGTACCAGCACTCGTACCTTGGCTACGGTCTCAACGAGGCCAAAGAAAAAATCAACAAGCTTGTCCTTGGATCGCAGACGGGCGTGGCGCGGAACCCGTGTCTGCCGCCAAACACGACCTACACCACGAAAGTAGGCGGCGTGGAGACGACGTTCGAGGGCCCTTCTGTGGGGTCGTCGCTGCAATGTCGCGGGTTCGCCGAGAAGGTGCTCGAGAAGGACGCCGTGTGTGCGTTGCCACCGTGCTCGTTCCAGGGCGTGCACCAGCCGGCGCTGTTTGACGCGTTCCCCCACGACAGCGACATGTACGTGTTCTCGTTCTTTTATGACCGGACGCAACCACTGGGAATGCCGAGCAGTTTCAGTCTCGACGAGCTCAAGGAGCTCACGGGGCTTGTGTGTGCGGGCGAGACGGCGTACTCGGCGTTTGAGGCGGTTCCTGGCGCCGTCAAAGCCCTGAAGGAGAACCCGCAGTGGTGTACGGAGCTTAACTACATGCACGCGCTGCTACGGACGGGCTACGACATCAAGGCGCACCGCGAGGTGCGAATTGCGAAGAAGATCAAGGACAATGAGCTCGGATGGTGCCTGGGCGCGTCGCTGCCGCTGCTCGACATCCACCAGTGCGCCTAATTTTGTAGTGGTAACCCTAGCCCCTGTAATCACCCAGGGAAGCTCTCTAATCTCTAATCGGCCCCTTGATCGGCTGGCGTGTTCCACGATAACGCGCCACATGCAGGGATCTGCGGAAACACCCCGGCGTTTTTGTGGTAGTGGTAGTGGTAGTGGTGGTGATGATGGTGGTGGTGTTTGGTGGTGGCGGCGTACGCCCGATATTAGTAGTGGTGGTAGTCTTTTCACCACCCAAAGAAATTGTCGGTCTGCCACTACCAAACACTGCCACAACCACAAAAACCACCACCGCCACAACCAAATCCAAGGAAAAATTATTAATGCGTCGAGCCAGCTTGCACCCCTGCCCACCGCCAGTCCCAGAAAAAATTGCATAAGCGAAAGATTTTTTTTCACGGTTTATAATTCCACCACCGCCAACCTTCCTTCCTTTTCTCTCTCACGGGTTCTACACGACTACAAAAAGAAGACACCCACCCCCGGTTCTTCCTTTCCCCCAATTGTTTATTGAGACACCCACCACCACCAAAAAAAATGACAGACCTCCAACCAGACGTGTCAAAGTTATCCGTGTCCGACAACGCCGGCCAGGACGCTCCTGCGCCGAGAAAGGTCAAGTACGTGCCGCCGCACCGCGCCGACGGATCGTACCCGACGCCCGCGCCGCGGTTCAACGACAGCGCGAGCCGGGCGCCGCGTAGCTGGAACAACGACGCGCGTCGCAGCGGCTCCGGCTTTGGTGGCGCCCCTGGCGCGCGTGGTCCTCGCGCCCAGCGGGGTCCCCAGACGCCCCACGGCCGCTGCGCCGGCCGGTTTGCGAACGGCAAGCACATTCCCGGCCCGCGCGACGAGCAGCTCGAGCTGCAGCTGTTCGGCACTGCCGACGACTCGAGCTTCCAGTCGCAGGGCATCAACTTCGACCAGTACGACGAGATCCCCGTCGAGGCGAGCGGCGAGTCTGTGCCGGAGCCCGTGACGGTGTTCGAGTCGCCGCCACTGGCCGAGCACCTGTTGAGCAACATTGAGCTCGCGCGCTACACGAAGCCCACGCCGGTGCAAAAGTACTCGATTCCCATTGTGGCTGAGGGCCGCGATCTCATGGCGTGCGCCCAGACCGGTTCCGGCAAGACGGGCGGCTTCTTGTTCCCGATTCTCAGCGAGCTGTTCCTCAAGGGCCCCGGCCCTGAGCCTCCCCACACCCCTGGAATCTCGCGGGCGTACCCGCAGGCGCTCGTGCTCGCGCCAACGCGTGAGCTCGTGAGCCAGATTTACGACGAGGCGCAGAAGTTCACATACCGCAGCTGGGTGAAGCCGTGCGTCGTGTACGGCGGTGCCGACATCCGCCAGCAGCTCCAGCAGGTGAGCCGTGGCTGCGACCTGCTCATGGCCACCCCCGGACGTTTGGTCGACATGCTCGAGCGCGGCCGCATTTCGCTGGCGAACATCCGCTACCTGATCCTCGACGAGGCCGACCGCATGCTCGACATGGGTTTCGAGCCGCAAATCCGCCGCATTGTCGAGGGCGAGGACATGCCGCCTGTTGGCGAGCGCCAGACGCTCATGTTCAGCGCCACGTTCCCGCGCGAGATCCAGGAGCTCGCGACGGACTTCTTGGCCGACTACATCTTCCTCAGCGTGGGCCGCGTGGGCTCGACGAGCGAGAACATCACGCAGCACGTCGTGTACGTCGAGGACGACGACAAGCGCTCGTACCTGCTTGATCTGCTGCCCACCACCGAGACCGGGTTGGTTTTGGTGTTCGTCGAGACGAAGCGCATGGCCGACAGCCTGTGCGACTTCTTGCTGCGCCAGAACATCGCCGCGACGTCCATCCACGGCGACCGCACGCAGCAGGAGCGCGAGTGGGCGCTCCAGAGCTTCCGTTCCGGTCGTGCGCCCATCATGGTGGCCACCGCCGTCGCGGCGCGTGGTCTCGACATCCCGAACGTGACCCACGTCATCAACTACGACCTCCCCGGCGACATCGACGACTACGTCCACCGCATCGGCCGTACCGGCCGTGCCGGCAACACCGGTCTCGCCACGGCGTTCTTCAACCGCTCGAACCGCGGCGTCGCCCGCGAGCTCCAGGGCCTGCTCAAGGAGGCCAACCAGCAGGTGCCCGAGTTCCTCGAGCAGATCGCCCGCGAGAACGGCGGCGGCCGTGGCGGCTCCACCCGCGGCCGCGGCGGCCGCAGCGCCAACACGCGTGACTGGCGTCGTGGTCCTGGCGGCTTCGGCGCTGGCGGCGCCGGTGGCTACGGTTCCGGCGGCTACGGCGGTGGCTACGGCGGCGGCTATGGCAGCGGCGGCTACGGCAGCGGTGGCTACGGCGGCGGCTGGTAATTCCAACCCTCCAAACTGAAAATCTTCAAAACTGTCGAGTTAATGGGCGGTAGCCCCCGAAAATGATCGGAAAAAAAGGGTGTTCAGTGAACGCACCCAAGTTTCTTTTATTATTTATTTTTGCGGTTACGCGTCCTAATCGAGCCGGAGCTCCACAGAGTGCTCCTCTTCTCGGCGGTATCTAACTTAGCGCAAAGCATTAGCATTATTATTTCGCCGGTCCCTCTTTATGCTGGTACTATATAGTTTATGACTTTTATCCTTTTCTGTACCTTCATTTGTGGTGGCTTCTTTTGGAAAAGAAGCAAAACTTTTGTCGGTGGCTTCTTTTGAAAAAGAAGCAAAACTCTCTCTGTGGCTTCTTTTAAAAAAGAAGCAAAACTCTCTTGGCAATTGGCTCCGCCAATTGATATACTCATATCAGTCAATCATCAGCCTGCTGCTCTGAACCATTAATTGGCGGCAGCCAATCACAACAGTTCTGCGTCTCTTTCATAGAAAACCTGCCCCATATTTGGTGGATTGTCTTGAAAATGAAGCAAAACTCTGTAGCAATTGGCTGCGCGAATTGATCGAATTCTCGTCGCAGCTGCTTGTGTACCTGGAAGCGGTATTATCCATCGGTGATAGCCGACACCAACACTTCTGCTTCTTTGTAACAAGACTACGGTTATCTGCTGCTAACTGCTGAATTGGTCACGGCTTGGAGTGGTATTATCAATTGGCGTTAGCCAATTGCAACGGTTTTGCTTCTTTTTTAAAAGAAGATCATATATTATGCTCAGTATATTCATAGTCTCCGTACAAAGTTTTATCGTATGGCTTGGAGTGGTATTATCACTTGGCGTTAGCCAATTGCAACGGTTTTGCTTCTTTTTCAAAAGAAGATCATATACCATGCTCAGTCTATTCATAGTCTCCGTACAAATTATTTATCGTAATAGGTGATAAAACCAATTGGTTTTGCGTCTTTTTACATGAAGATCACATACTAATTCGTAGTCTGCTTTGAAAACTTACCATGGAGCAGTTATATCAATTGGCGGTAGCCAATTGCAACGGTTTTGCTTCTTTTTCAAAAGAAGATCACATACTTTTTTGTAGTCTCCTTAGAAAGCTCATCATGGAGCGGTAATATCCTTCTTGGTGCCTCCTTTTGAAGATGACGATCACGCTATTTCACTTGATCATGGCTTGGAGCGGTAATATCCTTCTTGGTGCCTCCTTTTGAAGATGACGATCACGCTATTTCACTTGATCATGGGTTGAAGCGGTAATATCAATTGGCGCAAGCCAATCGCAACAGTTTTGCTTCTTTTCCAAAAGAAGATCACATACTTATTCATATTCTCTCCTTGGAACGCTCTTCATGTAGCAATATCAATTGGCGGTAACCAATTGTAACGGTTTTGCTTCTTTTTCAAAAGAAGATCCCATACTTTTTCGTAGTCTCCTTACAATGCTCATCATGGAGCGGTAATATCAATTGGCGGAAGCCAATTGCAACGGTTTTGCTTCTTTTTCAAAAGAAGATCACTTAAACATATACGTAGTCTCCTCATAAATATCCATCGTAACAGGAGCGGTAACACTAATTGGCGGTTTTGCTTCTCAAAAGAAGATCACATATCCTCACAGCTCATGGAGCGGTAATAGCAATTGACGTTTTTAGAAGACCACACTTTATGCCAATTTACTCATAGATTACCGTTGGAGTGCACCAAGAAAAGAACATGTCAACCCAGGAGAGAGATCGACTCGAGTCGTATCGAGTGTGGGGCCACAAATAATGCCTCAATGCCTCCTGGTCTAGCTGTAATTAGCAAGTACAGTGCCTGCCTCCTGTTAATCTCAATCTAAATCTAAAATTGTCACATCTGGCGGGGTCCCCACCGCAAAGCCACAACACTGAATTCGACCTAACGACGAGACCGGTGGTAAGTGCGTCAGCATTCCGGAGAAATGCTCTAGACCTCGTTCCAAGCATCTAAAGTTTCTAGTATCTAAAGTTTCGAGTATCTAAAGTTTTTCTAGATCATAACCACATACCAGTAAGACCAATAGAACCAATACTGTAGTTACCCAAACCATCACGAAATATGACTTTGCAAAAAAAAAAAAAAAAGATTACCACATGAAGGCCGCGTGACTCACCCTCGCAGATCGACATGAAAACTCTGCTAGGTTGCTATGATCACCCTGTCCCTGCCATTTTTAGCACCAGTTGCCGCCTAGAATTTCCACCGGCGTGTTCGTGGGCTCCTGTTTGGTATCGAGACATATGCCACCATCTCGCGTAGAGCCCAGAGAGTGGCGCGACGCGTCGATGGCGTTCGTCGCGAAACCGAGCCCACGCTGCAGGTGGAGCTATTTTTAGTCTATCACTAAAGGTGCGGTTATCCCCATTTAGCCTCCGCCGTACTGTCAATTTAGCTCGATCGGGTAAGTGGCTCTGCGTTTACGCAGTTGATCAGCCAATCTTGGTCCACGCGCGTCTTACTCAGTGCATCCGACGTGGCTGGGTGTGCGCACTGGAATAGGCAGGAGACAAAACAACCCCCACAAGCAGGAGTAAAGGGGCAGAACGGAAAACTAAAGTAAAAAGACCAAAAATGTTTGTGGTGACGCGGGTGTTCACTCCAAAACAAAATTGAAACATTGCTGCGCCAAGAACTGCCACCTACCAGGGCGATAAAACGGGCCAAGCGTTTTGGTTTCGTTGGGTTTACGCGATTAGGGTTAGGGGCCACTGCGGACGAAAAAGAACAGGGAAAAAAAAAGATTCGTCACCACACGTTGTTGTTGTTACTGAACAGGCAGGTGCAAGCACCGGTTGTCTTGGCAAAACAAAAACCAAACAAAACCAAAAACCACACAGATCGTTCACAACTAAATGTGGCGGTAGGAAAGAATTAAGGGCCACCACCTAACTATAATTACTTCCACTTAACTCTAATCTAGTTCACCGCCCAGCCAGGCTGCAATGCAATGCGCAGCATCGCACGTTACGTTAGTCACCCATATGCGCCGGAAGAATTTGTGCCTCCTGACAAATTTTTCTTTTTCTTGTTATGGGTCCCTCCTGGCCGTATCGCGTCTGCTGACGCACGCCCGATCGAGTCTATAAAAGCCGCTAGTTCCGCTGAAGAACTTTTTCCTGTTGGTCTTTTTGAGAGATATCCAAAGTCGTTGACACAACTTCACCCACACACAACTTATAATGCAGTTCTCCGCCGTTGCCCTTTCCACCCTCCTGGCCGTCGCTGCCGCTAAGAACGCCACCTTCGCCAACTCCACGTCCCCCAGCGTGAACGGCACCTCCAACAGCACTGGCAACAGCACCAGCACCTCTACTTCTTCCAAGTCTAACGGTGCCGCTGCCGTCAGCGTTGGTGCTGCTGCCGCCGCTATTGGCGCCGCTGCCTTCTTCCTCTAAACAGGGAACGCAGATGTCTGAAACAGTAAACCAAAACATTTAAGACCGGTCGATCGTTCTCGCCGTTAGGTCTAGCCATTTGGCGCTCTTTTTTTATTCTATTCTCACTGTATTATTTCTCTACCAGTTAATCTAAGTTATTTTATTGACGGGTGTGACACATTGACGTCTTCCGACGCGTCTGTCTGACAGCATGTGTCTAACCCGTCCACAGTTAGTGATTAAATACTTGAAAAGCTTTTTTCGGTGGCCGCCAGCGTTTATCTTGGTACTAGCTGTTTTATCGGTACTGTCCATTGCGCTACTTGCGTTTGTGGGGGAGACAAGAGCCACGTCTATGCCACGACCCAGCCAAGCTCCGACGTCCAGTGACATGTCGCTAATTGCGATAACGCCAATCGGGGCTTGTCAGCTTTGATAAGTCACGCGCCTATGGCCCCTTGTCGCTAGGCTGAGACATGTTTGGTTGCTATTTCTGGTTGCGGTACGTGCTTGTGGCAAGTGCCGTCCGCGAAATCGACACCTAGATCCTGATTTCGGGCAATTCCGTACAAGATTAAGAGCGCAGGCCCACCCAAACTTTTTTTTTCTCCCATCTCAGCCCGCGATTCGATCAGAAAGCACCTGACCGCCTGGACCACCTGATCTGCCCACCAAAAACCGTTTCGCTGGAGAGTCGGCTCAGGTGGTGTGACTGCGCGATTTTTTCGGCAGTGGCAGTTGGCTGGCTCGATTTGCGCTATATTAAGACTGCAAAAACGTCAGTGTGGAAATTCTCGGCTTCCGGTCTGCATGCACGTCCCTCTTTGGGCGACAAGCCCCCTTCGGAAAACCCCTCGGAGGTACCCACTGGGACCCAGTTGGGACCCAGTTGGGACCCCAGTTGGCAGCCACACGCACCCATAGGCACCCATAGGCACCCACAGACGCCCATAGGCACCCACAGGCAGCCTTAGGCACCCAGTCTGCGAGGTTATGTGCGCACATGTGCCGCAACGTGCTGAGGATCCTGTCCGCAAGCTAGAAAATGACCCAATGGGTTCGATGAAACCCCATGATGCGTGATAAGCCGCACAATTAAAAAAAGAAAAAAAATTAAAGCAACTAAATAGAGTTTGGGCGTATGCACCTTGCACCGGTTTCCTTTAGGAGTGGAGGAGTTCCTGGGACCTCGGTTTGGTGGCGGAGTTGCTCGTGTTGATAAAAAATTCTCTGCTGTTCTATTCTGTTCGGCGCTGATCCATTCTGTAGGTCAATAAGCGAGATAGACTTTTGATCTGACTCGACCTCTGTTGGGCTTAGCTATGCATCCCAATTGAAGGGGGTCAAGCGCTTAAACTATCCGGATGCTAAAAATGTCAGGGAGTACTTCCCTCCCGATGCATTGCCCAGGGGCAAACTCCTGGCGATTGGGACTGCTACAGCAGGGTGAGTAAGAGCAATCGCAAACCGGGCGCGTCGAGAGCGGCTTCCGCAATCTGGAAAGGGCTAGGGTACTTGCCTAATCTGTCCCAGGCACCCAAACCACCCAGGTGATAACTCCCGCCTATTTAAACGCGGGCCTGTCCCACACCACTTGATCTTCACCCACCACATTCTATCATCCATTCAAATGAAGTACGCCGCCATTGCCGCCATCGTCGCTGTTGCCACTGCCGCTAACGGCACCGCCGCTAACGGCACTTCCTCCAGCTCCTCCAACGGTGCCTCCAGCAACGTCGCTGCCGTGGCCGCCGTTGGTGCCGCTGTTGGCGCTGCCGCCCTGCTCCTCTAAGCGGTTTGAGATTTTAGCATCCAAAACACTTTTCTAAGAGCATCGCGCGCTACCGGGCCTCGCTCCATCTTTTTATTTTGAGCGTAGCCCGTCCCGCCATTCATAATATTCCGTTATTGTAATTTTTCTAGTTACTTACCATTTTCACCATTCTCTCTAGCCTTTCTTGGCGGTCGTATTGTCTCAGATCGGACCTCTCCCCTAAATCGCGCCCTTTCGAAGCCTTTCGAATCACGTGTGCGCTATTTTTAGCCACGGACACGAGTGTTCACGTTCGCACGGGTCGTTAGTAACCCCCAAACAACAACAGTGGACCACCTCTCTCTAGGCATGTGCCCTCGTAGCTAAGAACAACCAGAGATGCACTCGATTCAAGTTCTATAGGTTAATCGCGCTAGAGTCGTAATTGTCCGACCTGGTCGACTTGGGTCCCGGGAATTTCTCCGGGTTTAAGTGACGTCCAAACCCCACTTCGCGTTATTTTATTTCCGCAACCTCATCCGCATCTGGCTCCCGGATCGGCTCGGCAGTCGTACCGTACATAGGTGACAAACGATCTATGCAGCAAGTGTTGCAAGCGAGCAACAATTGTGACAGTCGTAATTGTGTAGTTTAATGAAAATTGAGGCATAGACATTGTGTACCACCACCACCATCACCACCACCAAAAAAAAAAAAAGCCCGCTCCAGCTGTCGCACGTATGCGCTAACCTCCATTGCGCGACTTGTGCGTAAGCCCTCGCCACTAGACAGTGGTGGCAGTGGTGGGTGGTGGTGGTGTGGTGTCCTGTGTCTGACAGCTAAGCTAAACATTGTGTGTCAGGCAGGCGAGAACTGTACTGCTTCTCCTCCAGAAAAGGTGCGGTCATCCAGACGAGTCGTTAGGTTTACTACACTGTTCTGGGAAGTATCGGTTATTATTTTCTGTGGTTGTGGTTTCCGCTACCTACAGTGGCCCTTTTTTTAATAAACAAGCTGCGGTAGGGTCTGTAGGTAAATGGGCCAGGCTTCGTCGTCCCCGTCAATTCTCGGCCCGTTCTACTCCAGTCCTCGCAGATTCCATGTCAAACAGCTCACTGTGGGCGAGGCGTCGCATGCCAATGCCAACCAGGGACCATTGATCTGTAGTGCCGATAGCGCTGATCCGGTCAAGATCACTGCCCAACGCGCAGACAACCGACCGCTCGAGTTTGTGCTCAACAATGACGAGTTTATGCTCAAAACCGACTTCCAGCCGCTGTTGCCGCTTCGGTTCAAGATCAGCCTGGCGGTGATGCCTGGAGACGCGATTCATTCGTTGACGTTCATCACGGGGATGTCTCGGAAGCACGTTGATTCTCTCGTGAACAATAGTGCGTCGGAGCTGTTGTCGAACCCGAATCTGCAGAACGAGGAAAACGTTGCTGTTCTTGGTGACTACATCGCCACAGACCAGCCTCTTCTCAAACAGGTGGATTTCACATGGACATGGGAAGTGCCTGCGTCGTCTCCTCCGGGAGGATGGCCGTTGTATTTCTGTTTCGCCGAGTACGATAAAGACGAACACGTCCTCAAACGTTTAGCCGGCGGCTCATTGTGGATCGCTGAGCAGCCAACGCGTGGCAGTCTCGAAATGTTGCTGAGTCCTGTGCAGGCGCCCCAACACATGTCTGTAGACGTCCTCAGTCCTGACAATTCGTTGTTGAGTCCTGTTCCGGACCTGACAGCGTCGGCAATCCCTGTTTTGCAACCAGCTTCATTGGCGGCAGCGCCGTCAGTGTCGAGTGGAGACGCGAAACTCGGGGAGCCGCTACTGGTACCAGACTTTGACATTGACAAGCGCCAACAGGCTGAACGGCAGTCTATGGAACCGACGAATCCGTTGCCGAAGATCAAGGCGCAAAAACCCGACCCCGATAGAGCGGTTCAGCCCGAAGATGGTCCGTCGTTTAGATCCTCCCTCACAGACATGGAGTCCCGCATGGTCCCGCTAAAGGCCCGTGCGAAACAGCTGCTCAAACGAAGTCTGTTGGTGAGCGAACGGTTACAGGCGCTTGTGGAGGCAGAGCAGTGGCTGGCCAATGCTGTTGTCCTTGCCGCAGAGTCGGATATGCCTGCATTACAGCCGCTTATTCCATGGATCACTGCCCATTGGAGCCAAGGAGCGTATGCGACGCGTCTCAAGCTCCGCAAGGCGTACGCCCGCGAACTGTCGCAGCGTATTTTGGAGCCAATTAGAGAGTTTTATGAGCAGGACGTCAAGTTGTTCGATATCCGTCGCAAAGAGTTTGCCGACGAGAGCTCGCAGTACTACTCGTGGATGTCGCGGTATCTGAGTAGCACGAAGAAAAACGCTCCCAAGGACGCGAAATACACCGAAAAGCGTCGCCAGTTCGAACTGGCCCGGTTCGACTATTACTCGTTTTTGCTCGATTTGCATGGTGGCCGGAGCCAACAGATTCTTTTGTTGCGGTTCGCCCAATACTTCCAGGGCACTGGTGATGCGCTCGCCAGCGCCGGCGCGACGATCACGAAAAACGGCAAGCAGTCGATCGACGCGTCCGTCGAGGATCTCAAAGATGCCCTCAAGGAGTGGCAGCAGCAGCGACTTGATCGCGAAACGAAACGTCGTACGCTGGAGCGGTCGATTGCCACTGGCGGAGCCGCAGACGACGATGTGCCCGAGTCATCGCATTCCCAGGTGTATAAAGAGGGACTGTTGTGGGCATTGAGTCGTCCCACTGGCGTCCAAAACACGCAGGCTTCAAAGCAACAGGGACTCAAGTGGCACAAGTACTGGGTGGTCCAAAGCGGTGGCCAAGTGTGCGAGTACACAAACTGGAAACAGGGCATGGATCTCCACAATGAACCAATAAACCTGCTTGTGGCCAGCGTCAGGGAAGCCAAGAACGCCGATCGCCGGTTCTGTTTCGAGGTGGTGACGCCGCAGTTCAAGCGCATATACCAGGCCACGAGCGACGAAGACATGCGGGCGTGGATTGCGTCGATTTCGCGGGGGATCACGTCGATGCTCGAACTCAATAGTGCCGGTGGCATGAGCGACCCGCATCTCCCGCAGGCGACGATTGTCGCCACTAATGGCAGCGGAAGCAGTGCCCCGAAGAAACTCGAGACGCTGACGCGGAAACTGTCGTTGAAGGAACACCGACCGCGTGTTCCGCCCATCAATACCCATTGGCACGGACCCCAGTCGTATGGAGCAGGCAGTGCCGTGCTCTCGCCTGGCGGTCCCGTGAGCGCACCCCCGCAGTCAGTTTCATCAGCCGTTCCTTCTAATTTTACCGGAAGCTTGAGTGCGCACCCAAGCTCCCAAACCTCCTCCTCACACAAGTCTCATGATAAGTCGCACCTGCCACCGGTTACAGACTACTCAAAGGCGTCGCAACTATTGACCAAGGTCCAGTCCATCTCCGGAAACCGGACGTGTGCCGACTGTGGCTCTTCAAAGAACGTCGACTGGGTTTCCCTCAATACGCTGGCGGTGCTGTGCATTGAATGTTCGGGTACCCACCGTTCTCTCGGAACGCACATCTCCAAGGTGCGGAGCCTGAACCTCGACACGTTCAGTCCGGACTGGGAAGCGGTTATTTTAGGTGTGTCCAACCCCGAAATCAACAAAGTCTGGGAACAGCAGGCGGACAAGGCAAATAGAGCCCGTCCCCAGGGCGGATGCCAGGCGTCGAGCTCGTCGCGACTCAAGTTCATCTCGGAAAAGTACGTCGAAAAGCAGTTCACGAGAGAAGTCGAGAAGCCCAATGCGGCGTTGCGGCGGGCGATCCAGGACCAGGACATTGTTGGTGCGTTGTCGGCGTTGGTGTCGTGTGCGAACCCGAATGGCACATCTGACGCTGGCGAGCCGATGATTGTGGATGCTGTGCGATGTGCACCTGCAAACAGCAGCGTGTTCCCACTTGCTGAGCTCCTGTTTGTGAATGGAGGTATACTGCAGGCAGGTTCTGCAGCTCCACGGGGACTGACAGAGAATGCACTTGGATATCTCAAGTCGCGATTCGAATTGGACTTTGCGGGTAGTTCGTCCCCTCCTCACACTCCTGCATCTCGTGGACCGTCGCAGCCAGCGACCCATACTGCGTCGACTGCTCACATGAGCCCTGTGGCCCGCAGACCATCGAGTTCGGCGCAACCTGGGAGACCGTTGACCGGACCACTGACGTCGTCATCGCTTTCAGGGCCATCCCCACTTTCGTCGTCGGTTGCTCCAACAGCGTCATCAGCACTTACAGGACCGTCGTCACTTTCGGGGCCATCCTCAGTTGCTCCAGTTGCTCCAACCGCTTCATCCGCACTTACTGGTCCATCGACTTCAGTCAGTGGTCCATCAACTTCAGTTAGTGGACCGTCATCAGCACTTACTGGACCACCAACTTCAACTAGTGGTCCATCGTCGGCACCTACGGGGCAATCCTCGGCACTCACGGGGCCAGCAATGCCAACCATAACCGTGGTGCCGACCGCATCTGCCCTCACAGGACCGGTGATCTCGTACCACTCAATAGAGCGTGTTTCGAGTGGCAGCAACGACGGGAGCTACGAGGATCTTCACGCGAGACGCGCCGGATCAGCCGGAACCAGTGTTAGCGACGCCAAACCACCAAATAATGGGTCGCGATCGAGTTTTGTTCTCGAGAGTCCGAGCTACGACGCACCACTCAACCATTCACGCATTCGCACCAAGTGATTCAACTGAACTGAACCAGTTTATTTTATTTCGCATTTAATTAGACTAATATTTGGAATTTCCGTGGTGAATCTCAAGACGAGATTTTGGCGAACTCAGACGTTGAAGAACTTCAAATTTTTCGCTTGGGCTTTTTGGGTACTCCAGGCACTAGCAGGCACCAACAGGCACTATACAAGTACCAACATTTTGTGATCTCAGATACCCAGATGCCCAAAACCGAGTAAACCTTATTTCTCTGCGCCGCAACTTTGTTCACCCCGAATGTCCAACTCAAATAGCAAAGCCTTGCCCTACAACCACAGCGTCGGCCTGCGCCATGTACCGATCTAAGCGCATAAACTCCGCCGCTTAGGCACGCAGGCTGGATGGGGTAAGACTAAAACACAGGATGGTGGTGGAACTACACAGAGTGCTGACTACGTGCATAGTCGTGCATTTAATTGAGTTACTAAAAATAGGTTCTGGATCGTCAGAGTTACGGCGAGAGGAGTAAAGGCTGCCAGGCGGCTAGTTTGCTTGCTCCAACGGTCTCGATCGGGTTCTGCCGGTTGTAAAACTGCACCCGATCAACCTCCACAGGCAAAAAACAAAAATAGATAGTTCTAGGGCCCGCCCATAAATTCAAGGTTCTCTACAGTTTTCCAGACGCGATGACAAAAACGGCCCTGCCCGTATTAGCCGAGCCGCCAAAACGGTGGTATGCGTGACTATTGGTCAAGCAGGAGGTTACAGGTGGTGGTGGCTATTTTGTTCTCGCGCCCCACTCGCAGGCAGGGATAGCATTTTTACCTAGTTTTCCAAAAGTGTAGTGACACTGCGGGGCCTGACTGGCATTTTAGGGTAGAGAATTTTGGGGGCCCATTGCCCAGTGTTTTAATTTATCGCAGTCGGTATTTTACCCCTCCCCCACTGAAATGCGAGGCATTTAGGGGGTGGTTACGTTCGGGGTAACAAGTCAACAACAACAGTAGATCTAGCTCAGCAAACCTTCTTTTTTTTTTTTTTGTGCGTTGAATAGCATTCTATTGCAGGCGTAAGTGCAGGCGTGATTGCAGGCGTAATTGATACGATCTTGAAAAGTGCTAGTTTCCCGGGTTACGCCGTTCCACACTGTGGTGTCCTTTTTTGGTGTCCTCTCGTGCAGCGCTTGCATGTCTCCGGAAAACTGCGTAGGCCAGACGCCAGACGCTGACTCAGCTGTCGTAGATCTGACGGGCATTTCGGGTAAGGCTGGTGCATGCGGGTCCAGGGATGGCAGGGGGGGCTACAGCTGGCTGGGAGGGGGTTGGGCTTCATGCTGAAACTATAGGGCATGCATTAGCAGGAAACCACCACCACCACCACACATATATCAGCCCAGCCACCCCAAACCACATTTCCCTTCCCTTTTCTTGTTTTCCTTTTCCCCGTTATCACCTCTGGGCATTTTTTTTTCTCCTAGCTTTCGATAGGAACTTGTGCAGACGCAGATACAAACCCCGCTTTACAAAAAAAAACGAGACACTTGTTCTTGCACAACAACAACAACCCACCATCACCACCACCACCACAAAAAAAATGCAGGCCATCAAGCTCAGCGCTTTAGCCGCCTTCCTCGCCGTGGGCTCCGCCCAGAGCTCGAGCACCGACAAGTGCACGGCCAACATCAACGTCACTGCGCAGACTGACCTCGACAACATCTCCTCGTGCGGCACTTTTAAGGGCTCCATCTCCATCGGCGGCGACGCCGGTGTGCTCACCCTGAACGGCGTCCAGAACATCACCGGATCGCTGATTCTCAACAACGCTACTGCCCTCACGAGCTTCAGCGCCCCGACCCTCCAGCAGGTCGACGGCGACCTCGAGTTCAAGTACCTCACCGTGCTCAACACCCTGTCCATCCCCCAGCTCACCAAGGTGGGATCGCTGCAGATTGTGACTGCTCCTGCTCTTGAGGAGCTCCAGTTCAACGCCGGCATCCAGGAGGCCGGCTCCGTGCTCATCTCGGACACGTCGCTCAACTCGCTGAGCGGCCTCAACCTCAGCCAGGTCGAGAGCTTCAACGTCAACAACAACCGCTACATCAACCAGGTTCTTGCTGGCATCACCTCGGTGACGAACGCCCTCGACGTGTCGTTCAACTCTGAGGACGTCAACGTGAGCTTCCCCTACCTCAAGTGGGCGAACAACGCGACGTTCCAGTTCTGCGCCGGCGTGAGCATGCCCCAGCTCCAGAGCGTCAACCAGAGCTTCGGCATCATCAACAACACTATGCAGTCGATCTCCTTCGACAACCTCGCCACGGTGGGCCAGACGCTCATTGTCAGCTCCAACAGCGACCTGTCGAACGTGAGCTTCGCGAACCTCACCAAGGTCGGCGGTGGCTTCGACGTCGCCAACAACACCCACCTGCGTGCTGTTGTCGGCTTCCCCAAGCTCGCCCGCATCGGAGGTGCCGTCCAGATCATCGGCAACTTCACCCAGGCCAGCCTTCCCTCTCTCCAGGAGGTCGACGGTGGCGTGGTGGTCGAGTCGTCGAACGTGTTCAACTGCTCGAGCTTCGACAAGGCCCACAGCGACGGTGACATCCACGGCGACAAGTACGTGTGCAAGGGCAAGTCCGAGTCCCACTCGTTCTCCCTCACGCCCACCACCATCGCCAAGAGCGGCTCCGGCTCTGCTTCCGGCTCTGCCTCTGCCTCTGCCACTGGCTCTGGCTCTGGCTCTGCTTCCGGCTCTGCTTCTGGCAGCGGCAGCTCGAGCTCCTCCAAGAAGTCCAAGAACGGTGCCGCTGCTGCTGGCGTCTCCACTGGCGTGGTTGGCGGTCTCGTGGCCCTCGTGTTCCAGTTGCTTTAATTGGCTACCTTTCTCCTTTTTGTTCAGTGCAGGGTGGTAAAACGGCAGCCTAGCTGCCAAAGCGAGCCATTCCGCATCTCTCTCCCCGACAGGGCCATTTTTTATTCGCATTCCAAATTATGTAGTTCTATAATAAGTTAATATCGCTTCCAAAAGTACCTTTTTTTTCAGTGGTGGTCGTTTCGGTTTGTCCGCATCGTCAAGAAGTCATTTTGGCTTGAATTTGAAAAACACAGTTGACGGAGTCAACCGCTACAAAAAGTTTTGCTTCTTTTTCAAAAGAAGACATAATTAAGGTACAGTGCGATTCCAAAGAATTAGCAATGAAAGTCTCCAAAATACGACTTATACCCTTTAATTAGTTCTATTCCCTAGTATAGTTCCTTTTCAAGAATGTACCGTCCCACTTCCTTTGGTACTTGTCGCCTGAGTTCTGCGGCGGCGAGACGTGCTCTCGAGCTGCTGATCTCCTCTGTATCGCTTTTAGATGTAACGACATGGATTCGGGTGGCATACTTTCCAAACATCTCCTCCACTCGCGACTTCTGCGCATCCACACTGCCCATGGCTGGAGTACCCGATACGCTGTCGTCAATTCGAGTCAGAACTAAAATTTCTGCGACGTTAAAAAAGGTTGCGTACACCGACTCAATGGGTTCACCAGTGTAATACTTGGCGTCGCCAAACCTCACCAAAGTATCGAATCCCATCGCGAACACGAGCCGTTTGCCGTACTTTGCGTGGAGAGCTACTGCCTTGTCGACAAATCGCGACTCGGTGGTCATTGCCAGCACACAATTGACATCTTTCACTTCGGACTTTGCCAATTCCATCATCTCCAGTCGCGTCTGCAATTGTTCTGGTGGAGCCGACGGTTTGTCTGCATTTCCTGTTCCCAGCATAAACACGACAGTCGCATCACTGAAATGCTCTCCACACAGTCTTGCCAAGTGAATGTGGGCTCTGTTTGGAGGGTTGAAGCTCGAGTCCACGATACATATTGGACCCTCGCCTGGCTTTGCACTGAACTCTACCTTTTGGCTGCTCTTTATGAACTCTTCTGCCTGCATAGTATCCAGTGCATGGTAGACGCAAGCTTTGTCATTGGCAATCACATAGGTAGGCTTGGCAATTAGGCGACATACGCCACTACTTGTAGTAAATAAAAAGCTATTTAGTTTCTTCAACCTCGTGAGGCTCCGTGGGTCTTTCCTCAATCACAGGTTTCTTGATGTCATGGCCAACTGAGTTTCCAAGCGACTCGTCGTCGGAACTAGACGCGTTTACTGACGCCGGACGCTCAAGAGGTGGGTAGTGCTTCTCGTCCCACTTGTCGCCAAAGTAGCTTCCAATCGGTAGGAATAGCATGATAATCGCGGCAACATCTGAAATAATATATCCAAGGTGGAACTTTGGCTTGTGTGATGTGGGGAAGAAGGCAATGTTCGTCCAGATATTCATTGCCTGCGAAACAGCGTCGGAGAATCCAAGCACCAAGGCTCTTTCTTCGGCATCGCGGCGGGTGGATCTATTAATTTGGGCTGTGACACAAGCCTGAAGAACGCCGTCCAAGCTAATTATCATAAAGCAGAACCAGCGATAGCCATCGGGGATATTCCACGCCGCCAACGAAGAATAGCTGATGATGAACAAGCACATGGTGAGTATCAAGAACGGATAAACGGTGAATTGGTCGCTGAGACCAGCAAAGATGAACTGGGCCACAATTCCAACCGTGGCCTGAATCGACGGGTAGTTGTTGACATTGGAGATCGAGTACACCTCTGGGCTCTTTGACTTGAGCCAAAGCTGGAATCCAAGACCATCGGGAAGGGCAACGACATTGAGCAGCACCCAGAATGCCGTGTAGTAGTGAACATGCCAGCGGAAAAACACTCGTTTGACGATGGTAAAGTTGAGCTTCGACGACCCGCTCACTCCAGCCCGGAACATCCTCTTTTTGGCCAGCTGCAGTTCCTTCGAGTTGAGCCACCAGATCTTACCAGCCTGCTCCAATGTGCCCGGAAACACGGCATAGCCAAGAACTGCAATAGGCAACGTAACAATGCCATCAATAATAAATCCCCACTGCCAGCCACTGTGGCCGCCAACTCCGGAAAGATGGCTGAAACTCGCAGACTGCAAGAACCCAGAGAAGATACCGCCAATGGACGACGAGATGCTGAAACACATGACTCGTCTGTAAATCTCGTTTTTGTTGTACCATGAACCTAAACAGAATGCAATCGAGGGGAAAATCGGCCCCTCAGCCAAGCCAATGAGGAATCGGAGTGCGTACATTTGCTGTCTGTTTGTGACTGCTGATTCGCAGAAGGTCAACACTCCCCAGATTACTTCGAGGGTCGGAAGCATTATCCGACTCCATTTCCTTGTTGTGAGAAGAACACCAAAGCACATGGACACAATGTATCCTGCAGAATACAGACTTTTGGCATACGCGAGATCGTCATCTCCAAATCCGATAGCCTCCTCCATACCGGTCACGTAGGCGTTCGTGATATTCGACTTGTCGAGCGACTTTGTAAAATAGCTCGCGCACACATAAAGTAAAATGATCGCGTCTAGCTTGAAAAGTAACAGCTTTTCCTCCCTGTCATACAGCTCAGACGGATACCAGTAGAACAAGCGGACAAATCCGTCGTACCACTTCGGCGGTCGTGGTTCGAGCTTTGATCCATGCTTCTCAAAATGCGGGGCATCGACAAAGTCGCGATTTCCAAGAGAAAACTGGGACTCGATAGGTGCAAGAGCCACCGCTCGGGAATGTCCGGCAGGTTCCTCGCTCATAGTTTTGACCTCAGCCTAGTTATCTTTTGGTTCCTGAAGATTTTCCTCGGAGAAGAAGTTTATTCCCGCAGCGCTTTTAATATAGTCATGTCTGCATGCATATCTCCCTGTGGGTCGCTGCCAAAAGCAAGCTGCTGTCTTATCATCTGGAATGACGTGATAAAAGCTGGTGCGGCCTTCCTTCATCGGTTCCCCTACCCTGATATTACTTGAGTTGCCAATTCCGCACGGAATCAAGCCCCACCATACACTGGTAATGACGACGTCGTGTCGCCAGAACCATCAAAGATCGGTCCCGAGTGCGCAGCAGTTTCAAATTAGTCGACAAAAGGTCGAAAACTAGCTGCACAATATCGTACGGCATCGATCTCAACCGAGCCGCTTAGCTCAGGCCCAGGCAGGGGTGACAGAAAGATCTTCGTTCTGCACGTTGCCGATCGATAACTGTGACAAAGCCTACAGGTCGTAGAGCTCAGTCCAGAGCCGATTTTTACGACTACGCCCTGGTCAAGTCTTGGACTTTTTTTACCCGTTGAGTGATGGTCTTTTCCGTCTACAATTATATACTTATCCTTCCGTGCTTCTCACGGTCTTAATTGATAACGCCACCTCCTTATCACTGTCCTTGTCTTCGCTTATCGAGGATTTCTCAACCTCCTCCTCACTGCTGCTGAGCTCATACCCTTTGTACCTGCGATCGTCATGCATATCGCCACAGTAGCCAAGCACTGGAAGGATCAGCATTATCCCCGAAGCAGCAGCTGCTACGATATAGCCCCGCTGGAATTGTGGAGCTAGCGAGGTGGGGAAGAAGGCTATTGTTTCCCAAATGAGCATAAGGTGTGACATGGCGTCGCTGCATCCAAGAACTATTGCTCTTTCCTGGGGATCCCGCCGGCAGGAATAATTGCATTGTGTGCCAAGAATTACTTGATTCACGTTAACGACGCCAACGGCGAGATGGCACGCCCACTTGTATGCAAATGGAATATCCCATATGGCAAGAGATATGTAGCACACTAGAAGAATCAATTGCACCAGCACGGAAAATGGATACGTCGAGAATGTATCCAGTAATCCAGCCAGGAGGAACTGGGCGGCTATACTCACGACAGATTGGAACGTTGAGTAGTAGTTCACTTCTCGAAGAGAATATTTCTGTGTTTCGGACTTGAGCCAAAGAGAGAAGCCGGTGCCGTAGGGAAGTGCGACGAGATTGAGTAGGACCCAGAATGCACTATAGTAGTGGATGTGCCACCTTCCCCACACTCTTTTGATAATAGACCAATCGATTCTGCTCCTAATGCTCCTGATATCGACGACGCTTCGGGACTTGATCTGGCTCTTCTCAGACTTGATTGATGATTGTTCGCTCCCATCATCGTCCACGACCGAGCATTCGATATCAACGCCCATTCTTTTTGCCGCAATCTCGAGTTCCGCACTGTTAATGAGCCAAGGCGCACTTCGGGCTTGATCAATTGAGCCACCAATGAATATGATTGTTCCCAGTAAAGCCACTAGGACGGTAATGATACCGTCGATAATAAACATCCACTTCCAGCTCCGGAGACCGAGTTTGTTATTGAGACTAACCAATCCGCCCTGCAGCAAACCCGAGGCAATAGAACCCAGCGTTGATGAAACGGAAAAGGCCATCACTCTTCTCGACAGCTCATAGCGCTTATACCATGAACCCAAAATGAAAAGGGCACTGGGGTATAGGGCGCCTTCAGCCATACCAATCAAAAAACGGAGGGCAAGTATCTGCTTGGAGTTGCTGGTAGCGGCTGCACACATTGTCAATCCGCCATAGAATATCTCAAGACAAGGTAAGAACAATCTCGCCCATTTGCGAGTCACAATGAACCCTCCGCAGCACATTGATACGACGTATCCAGTAGAGAAGACCATAGACGCAATTGATAGATCGTCCTTCCCGAACTTGAGGTCCTCTTTCATGCCTGTGATGTAGGCGTTGGTCAGATTCGAGCGGTCCAAACTCTTGGTGAACATCGATAAACACACGTACACAAGAACAATACCATCTAATTTCATCAAGAGCTTTCGCTCATCGCGGGGCATATCTGCGGGATACCATATGAACAGTTTTGTGAATCCGTTGAGAACTTTGGACATTGTTCTCTAAAGATTGGTTTATCGGATATTTGCTCATTTGATAGATATTTAACTGGACAGAACCCTAAAAAGAAACCATCTGTTCTCGACCACGTATCAATCTGGGACATTGTTTCCTGAATGGGAAATTTTGGACTAACTAAACTTAAAGCTCGTCCTTGGACTCAGTTGAGTCTGAAGCATCTTCCGCAGTCACACCGTTGACCCCGACCAACTCGGTATCAAACACTAATACAGATTGGGCCGGAATTGGGCCAGCTCCTCGCTCACCATAAGCGAGATGAGGAGGAATGGTCAACCTTCGCTTCTCTCCAAGGCACATGCCCAGAACTCCTTTATCCCAGCCCTCGATGACCTGTCCTGCACCAAGAACGAATGTGATGGGCTGTCCACGCTTGAAGCTATTGTCGAATTCAGTTCCATCCGACTGCAATTTGCCTGCGTAATGCACCGCGACGCTGTCGCCTGGCTTGGCCTTGACGGTGCAATCGGGGACGCGTTTCAGAACGCCAATCTGCAATTTGGCGAGGGTTTCCTCAGCAGCAGCATTTCCGATAAGGAGAGAAGCTGCAACGCACGATAGAACACTGGTAAACTTCATCCTGAAATATAGGGTACGTGTGAAGCTGATATAACATTATTCATAGAGTGCCAGCGTGAGCTACATGCTGCGTCTGGCAGCATATGGCTTGAGCGTGACGGTTGGAAATAACTCGAAAACTGTTGGCTAAAGTCTAATTGTTGCATCAATTATATCCAGAGTCGAGTTCTGGTCAGGGAGTATGGTGAAAAAAGACAAAAAAAATAAAAAGCAATTGAATAAGTTATACAACGACGATCAAGGTTCGCTTGAAACCGTCTATTCAGTGTCAGTAGGGGGGTCGTTATCGTCAAAGTCGGAGCCATCATCGGGCTCCAAGTCAGGAACAGTTTCCTCAAGGGGGAGTCCACCAACTTCGACCCACTTGCCTTGAAGGCCCTCAACAATCTTGTGGGCTCCGGGGACATTGACACCTCGGGCATCAACCCTGGCGACTGCCGTGAGGAGCGCGGCGCTCAGAATGGCAACTAATCTCATTTCCGTTCAATATTCGGGGATGGATGCGATTTCCTGAGAACGGCACGAGGTGCTTTATAATAGGGAAGGGAACGACAACCGACGTTGCATATAAGTGAAACCAGCCACTGGTAGACGACGGTTGGGACGTACAGTTAATAACGCAGGCACTTAATCTTCTCTACCCCACAAGCTTGCGACGGTTCATGAGAGACGAAAACTATTAGGTTGATTTACTGAATAAAATATAAATAGACTAAAAATGCAGCTAGACCTCTGCCTCAATACCCTCGAGCAAAACGCTCAGACTGAGTTCTATTGCCGTGCGAGCCCATATTATGGATATCTGGGGCCACACACCACGCTCACCAATTCTGATCCATCGGCCAACCTTGCGCTCAAAATCATGGGAGTCTAGTAACAGCATAAAGTCCGCTACTATACCCTCATATTCCGGCACAACGCTTATCTGGAACCCTCCGGGAATCATCTCATCAATGAACAACCGGGTAATGATCTCAGGAAGTAGTCCACACTCGGCAAACTGCGCCATGCGGAACTGGCTACTAAGTTGTACTAGACTCGCAATCCTTTGGATCCAATCCCGGTTTCCTCGGTATCGCGACTCGCTCTGAAGTAGCGGTGCGAGATATGGTCTTGAGATGGAGACAACATAATTGTTCACGTTGAACAGCTCAGACAACCGGTTGTATGCCGAGTTTCTTAGATTGCTGTTGAGGAATCTGTTGGCTGGCAGAAATTCTACTAGCGAATCACTGTCGAGGTTCATCGGGACCACTCGGTTCAGTTGGTCTTTACAGAGAAGTTCCACTTTCTCATCGCCAGGAAGGGCCCCGGTACCGATAGATGCCAGCATAGCCGTCCTAATCAAAACTCTTGGCGTAGTCAGGTAGTTGCACAATCTCGACTCTGAGTTCGCGGGAAGGACCATAATGTTCAGCACGCGACCACTGGCGAGGTACGCATCTTCGAAAGTCATGTCCCCAAGTTTCTGCGCAACATACCTCTCAAACATGAGAACTTCGGGAGGGAACCTCCATTTTATTATCCCTTCAATGACGCTCGAGGAACCAGCAAACGACTCCTTGTACTCATGCCAGAACGGAACCAGTTTGCTCGGTACGGCGGCTATCTCGGCAGCCAGCTCTTCCGACGGAAGTGAGCCGACAAATGCCGCAACTGCGGATCCCATCGCACTTCCTGTTATCACCATTGGCAACAATTGAGCCTCGAGCAGACCCTTGACGACGCCAAGGTGACACAATCCAAACAGCGAACCGCCATGCAGGATCAAAGCAGTACGCCCGAAAGATTGTCGGGTATCATGGAAAAAAGTACGCCTTTGAAATCTTTCGCTGTCTATTGATTCAGCTGCTCCAGACCATGAGGCGCCCTTTTGAGCGAGGAATTCAAGCGACTGGATCACTTCCCCGATGTAATCCTCTATTAGAACCTTTGTGCCAGCGTAGGCGTGGTTGTAGAGCTGTTCTGCTCCAATTGAAGCGAGATTCCGTAAAGATCCTGCGCGAACAATTTCCGCGAGCTCATCTTTCTTCCCGAGTTTTCGAGCGGCAATGAGTTGTCTGAACCGCAGCGCTATTAGTTTGTAGTCGTAATGTTTTGTAACCGGATTTTGGCGCCACATGTCATTGCCGCAGAGAACATCAAGCCTGTTGGCGATTTCCTCCCATTCATCCATGGAGTCGGCCTGTTTAAGCCTCTCAAGAAGCTGCTGCTTCTCGCTCTTGGCATATATCCAGGTGGCGACTTGTTTTCGCCAGTACATGTACACGTCCATTATGAGCTCTATGATGAGCACACACGCACGATTGAAAGATATCAACCAACGACTCTTAGCCTGGTTTGGCAACACCAACATTGCGCGACAGAAGATGCATGTGATCGGGGTGATTACCACGCAGTCTCTCTCCACAATGTCTCTAAGCTGGGACAAGACCGGAACAAGGCTGGCGAATTTATTATTTGTTAGGTGGCTAGGACTGGATTAGGGTGTGGGATGTCTATTCTCGACGTGGTCACGACTGTAACAAATCAAATAGTTCTGAGCATAATTGCATGTAGCGTGCCTTCTTCTCGGCATGTCCCGGAAGGGGTGCACTAGCCTGGGGTGGTGGTGCGGGAAGCGAGCTGGAGGTCATCCGTCTGTGTATAGGTGTAAACGGTCCTGAAGTCATGTTGTCAATTCGCGGAAGCCTTTGTTCAGACTCGCGTGAGGTTTCTTCCTCGTCCTCCTGAGGACGCTTTCGCAGCAGTGGGTTCGCCGAATAGGGGCCAGTAAGTTGTCTCTCACGCCTCAGTGCTCCTAGGTCAAGGTTACTTGGTTTGAAGTTTCTGCGGGTGGAAAATGATGTCTGTGCAGTAGGTGTGTTAGGGAATGGGGTAGTGATCGCCGGGCTAACCGCTGATCCTGGCGGAGACGGACCACATCGATCTGCAATCAATTGCTTCTGATGCCTCTCAATTTCCCTTGCACGACTGAGAACCTCGGCAGGGAGGTTACTAGGAACGGTTGGGCTCAGGCATTGAGCTGCCACGTCGGCTGCAGACACGTTTATGAGTTGTTGTTGCGAAACAGGCTTGTCAGTTCCATTTGACTGCAGTGCTGGCTCCTCAAGTTTAGTACGTGGAGATGACGGTTTAGACTCTGGTACAGCCTCCACAGAACCGCTTTGTCCGGAATTGCTCTGTCCATTGTTCATTGACAATGGACTGGTGTGAACATGCTGAACCTCTTCAGGCCGTTCGACGGAAGTTTGCATGGATCTCAAAGGAATGTAGCACTTTGTGGCTGTCTGGAGTCGACGCTCTACTCTGCGGTAGCCTGTTGAGTAGTGCTGATGTGTTTGTGTTTCTTCAAAAGTTTAGGAACCTTAATACTATATAGCTCCGTGCTGCCAGGGCAGTAAGAAGTTATTTTTATATTATTATTTGAGAGATAAGAAATGCGTGTGGCTTCACGCATATTTCTCAATGGGAGATCCATGCCACCAGCTGCATTGATGGCGTGGTTTCCATGGGTCTCCGCCGCTAGCACGGCATGTCTCAACCTTAAAACATTCGCGACCAGGGTCTAAACTGTAGTGACTAAACTCGCATAGGTCTTTGTGCACGTGATTTATAACGCTGATAAGGTCGTGAACCCAGTGATGTGAAAACTAGCTCTGCGGTCGAAAAGATTTGTTTCAAAAGATTTGAGCAGTAGCAGCATCAGTATCGGTGATGAATGTCACAGAATGGTCTGAGGACTCAATTGTAGCAGAAAGTCTCAGCAATGAAAATCTATGCTTCAGACAGTAGTCTCTCCTCGCTACACATAAAACTGACATGTTCGTTTAAATATGGGAAGTCGCATGATTAAAATTATGAAGCATGGCACATTGATCCCGTTTGTGTCTGATATCTATCAGACAATTAGCGTATTCATAGGCCAAGGCCACGCTTCGTGAGACGTACAGTGGCCACCACAGGCTGAGGTATGCCCGAGAGACCGCTTCCAAGACCAGAGCCCTGGGTCCAGCCCATTTTTAGCATAAGCTGGTGTCCGACGTTATCCTCAGCAATTTCCTTGGCATCGTGGCCAACGACATGACCGTCGCGAACACGGGGTCCCTTCTTTGCTTGGCCCTGTGTCGACTGCTTTGATGCCTTGGAGTGTGCTCTGTCTGCAATATCAGTGCGGATAAACATCTGCCGCCTCGTCAACAGCCGTTGGAGCCTTCCCTGAGACGGAGCCTGCCCCGTTCTAGTCGTGCGAATAATCGTAATGCTTTTGTGATTATTCTTTCCTGTATTTGAATGTGAACATCCATGCAACGCGGCAATTTCCTTAACGTACCAAAGTGCATTAGCATCTAGAGGTGGGAAAACAAGGGTGGCAGCGTCGCTGTACTTGCAGAAATCGGATATTTCCGCAAGCACTTCGTGAACACTTATCACTTCCGGGTATTTAATGAGCAGCGGCTGCGAGTTCGCAAACTGGAGTCGTCTGCTCTCTTCCCGAGCCTCAAGGCGAGCTTGTCGTCGTTTGCTGAGGGGCTTCTTTTCCTTTTTGGGTGGCTTTGAGTCTAATGCATAGTTGCTGAAGTTGACGGGACCATCACCAAGCAGATCGTTCATGATGGCATCAAACTCGGCATTGTCGATGCCCTCGCCAAGATTCCGCTCGTCAGCATAGGGATCGTCATAATCATTATCAAGACCATTACCCTCGTCCTCATCATCAAGGAAATCGTCGTCATATGCATCCGGGTTCCTTGACATGCGAGCAAGAGCAAAGATTTGATCGTCATCGAGCTCTGACATGTTGTCAACGTCAGAATCGTCGGTGCCACGTTCGTCTTCAACTGAGGAACCAAGATCCATCTCACTCATACTTTGAGAAACCACTTTAAGTCGGTTTTCCTGGAACTCATAGACAGAATAGGGTTCATCATCACTTTCACTCGCGCTTTCAGCATCAGATGGTGACCGCTCTTCAGAACTTTCTATAATGGCTTCATTTTCCTCAATTTGTTTCCAATCTTTCTGTATCTCCGCACTCTCGGCAGACTCCTGAGATATCGGGTCACTAATTGTGCTCTTGGGCTCAGTGACAATCTCCGTTGGTTCGGTCTGTATAGTTTCACTATCAATCTCCAAATCCTCAGGTTGTGTCTGGGATGCACCGATAGCTTGATCCACAATGGCTTCACTGGCATCAATTATGGTACTAGGTGAGCCTTCGCTCGATTCTTGAACCGATCTGTTGTTGTCTGTTGCCACCAAAGTAGCATCACCATCGTCCACTTCTATTGATGCCTCTGTCGGTGATTGTGAGGGTGCTTTTGCTGGTGGCAGTTTTACGCTCTCCAATGGGTCAAGAATGCTAGCCTTGATAAACACGATTGGTTGATTTCGAAGTGCAGACTGCGACCAATCGCCTTTTACCCGTTCACCAGTCAAGCGATGACCTTTCGGTGCCTTTTTTGCCTTTTTAGAAGGGGGCCGTCGGTGTACTGACTCGGAATCATTCCCCGCACCGAGTCGTGGACTTCTCGACTTCCGATAGGGCTTGTTCTTGCCCTTATTTTTGGCCATTTCCTCCACCGTTTGTGATGGACGGTTGAACGCGGCACTGTAATTTAGCAGCCCGGTTTTGCATGTGAGCGTTTGCTGTAAGCACGGTTCCAAACGCATATTGCTAACATGTTCGCACGGCACTTTTAAACACTGGGGAGATACCATTACAATTCTGAGTGAATCGATTTTGGGCGTCAATTGAGATGAGAATTGAGCTTCTTGCTTCATTCCTGCAAGAGTTTCGAGTTATCTACTATTACGGATGCGGAAATAGATTATAAGCGTAACCTTTGCGAACTGTGCATGATGTCTTTAAACCGACCTTCCGTTCGAATAATATATGTTGAATGCGGCAGATGAGACTTTCTGGGGCAGAGGCTCGCCGGGCTGTCAATGTTGTCTCTTGGTTGAGGAGCGCATATGGGAACTTCGAACTAATCAAAAATTTGGCATGATCGTCGTCCAATTTTGGACATCACTCTCGTTCGCTTGAATCGGGTGAGTCATTTCCGTCCGCGTCATTCGGCAAGGGCAAAGTGCAACCCTTGCCCACAATAAGAAGAGGAGGGGCTGATAGTGCATGCATGTTCGCGTCAGGACAAGGGTAGATCTACCCGGGAATTCGAAAATTTTGTTTCCCCACGAGCGCGTACTTATAGAGAAGAAAGTACCGACCCGGTTAGAACACACGCGAAAAATTTAATGAGAGCAGCCACACCGTGAGCAGATCATCAGCGTGCATCTCCAGCGTAAATATGGACTAAAGCTGAGAGGAAGCCACCAGCAACAAAGAATAAACAAAAAAGCAAAATGAGCGCGGAGAAAGGAAGCCCCGTCCAGAACCGTGGGGCGAGACGCCAACGGCGTAGTACGGGACTTAGTTCGAATTGGGGTCGTCAAAGCATGTCTGGAGATGCTGGCAGTGTCATTTCCGACGCGTCTGCGACCGGAAGCGGGAAGCTAGAGGAAGACGTCCGCTTCCCCATGGAGCAGCATCTGATGCGCGATGGAACTCCACCCAATGACCATCGAATCCAGGAATTGAATCTGCTTCGCACGCAGACCCACACGGGAAGCGTTCGTCACAACAGCGTGGTCGTGAAGGTGCAGGCGTCGAATATTTCGATTAGTTCTGATCAAGACAACACCGATGAAGTCTCCAACGAAGAACCGCGGTTCAATTTCTTTGCCGCTGCTATGGATGAGACCATCCACGCATCGAACCTTGGTATGCTAGTGAGTGAGGGTGAGGGATTTGATGCTCTGTTCAACCGCGATTCGGGAGTGTGGTGGCTCGATTGTCATGACCCTACCGAAGTTGAGCTACGCGTACTTGCCAGGGCGTTCAACTTGCACCCATTGACAACGGAGGATATCATGACCCGGGACGTGCTTGAGAAATTCGACATGTTCAAG
Source organism: Wickerhamiella dianesei (assembly GCA_022577725.1). Classification (NCBI taxonomy): domain Eukaryota; kingdom Fungi; phylum Ascomycota; class Dipodascomycetes; order Dipodascales; family Trichomonascaceae; genus Wickerhamiella; species Wickerhamiella dianesei. The sequence continues at coordinate 261,310 of JAKIRV010000008.1, read as the reverse complement.
GATTACGGGTTCGTGGCCTACAAGACGTTTGACAACAATCTTGACGCCGTTAGTTTCTACATTGTTATTCTCCGTGACGGCATCATCACGTTCCACTTCAGTCCAACTGACAACCCCGACTTCCGTCCGCCTCACTGCAAGCATGTACGAGCTCGTATGCGCAAACTTCGCGACTCCGTCAAGGTCTCGTCGGTGTGGATCTGTTATGCGTTGATTGATGATATCACCGATTCGTTCGCGCCTGTGCAGTCAGAGATCGAGGAGGAGGCTGCGTTTGTCGAGAAGGCTGTGTTTGTTGACAATGGCACGGCAGAGATTGCGTTGCTCCTTGGACGTCTTGGCCAGGCTCGCCAGAAGACAATGTCCATGGTACGACTGCTCTACGGTAAAGCTGGTGTCATTACAGGTCTTGTCAAGCGGTTTGAAGACGCACAAGGCACCAATGTCGTCATGGGCTCTGCCGGTACCGGCTCGAATACCGTCTCGGATTTTGCATTGTACCTTGGCGACATTCGCAACCGCGTCGATACAATGAAGGACAATCTTCTCGCGAACGAGAATATCCTCAGCCGGAGCCACAATAGCTACATGGGCATTCTTCAGGTTGAGTACGTCAATTCAAACACACGGATGACGACACTTCTTGGCAAGGTAACCATCATTGCAACGCTTCTCGTGCCCATGAACCTCGTGTTTGGTGCATGGGGTATGAACGTTCCGGTCCCTGGAGGTGACTCTGAGGGTCTTGGATGGTTCTTTGGAATTGTTGGCGTTATTTGCTTCGTGGTAATTGTCCTAGGCTTCGTGAGCTACTGGTACTTTGAGCGCACCCGCGCTACCCCTCGCTCAGCGACGTTTGCTTAACTTGATGGGTTTAGTATATTTCTTTACAGCTAGAAAATAATTAACGTCTCAATTGCTTCGAGCTCGTTCCCTATATTCTTTTTTTTTTTTGTTGCCTGTCGATTTGGCTGATGATTACTCCAGATCTTAGAAAATGGCCGCAGGTGCGTGGCTGAGAATTTCTTCAATTACTGCATCAAATGTGCTTGGGTGATGCCTATGACGCCATAGCGCGTCTAGGTGGCATTTCTGCGAAATTTCCTCGTTTAGCGGGGAACTCATGCTACTTGGGATAAGAAAAATTGGGGTTCACATAAGTGGCAGACTTCTGGATTCAACGGGCCAAAAAGCAATTCATCAAATTGGCAACAAGAGTCACTGCTCCAGGGCTCGTCTGAGATGTGACACTCGTTCTAACTTCAATTTTATTTCTATGTTCCTTTTTTTTTATCGTGCGGCTGGAAGCTGAGAAAGCGGGTCCAGTTCAAGTCGCGGCGACGGGCATGTGCGCGTTTCTCATCTGCAGAACCGAGAAGGGGTTCCTAATCGGGATGCCACGCTCAAAATAATTCCACCACTGTGCAAGTTTTATTCGAACTACTAAACTAAATGAAGGAAACCCACTATAAATATTTCTTTTAACGCTCTATAGCTTTATGACGACGAATTACAGCGCAGAGCGCCTCTTATCTCGGGCTACGGCTTTCATGACCGTGAGGCACATGCACATGCATGATTGACAATGTGTCATCAAGGGGTTAGGGGGAAGGGTTTGGAGCGACCACGGCAGCTGTCCTGGGTCTGTGTCTCTCCCTAGACTTCTTTTCATCTACCCATGGCCTGGACACTAGTGTGAAGACCTTGGAGCCAACTTCGGATGTTGGTCTTGTGTGCTCTATAGTCTGTTCTATAGTGTGAGACGACAACTGAAATGCCGCCCTCTTTTAGATTCTTCGCTGCCGGGTCGCTCTTGAAGCGCCAAGCCTCTGAGCTACGGGATCTTGTGGCCAATGGATGCTCCTTTGCCACACTTTTTGATCCCGCAAATGGTACCTGGTGGCTCGACTGTGTGAATCCGTCGATAGAGGAGGTTCGCGCTCTTGCGTTAGCTTTACAATTGCATCCGTTGACCACCGAAGACATTTTGACCCAAGATCCAGCCCAGAAAGTCGAGTCGTTCGACAATTACTATTTCGTCGTATATTCTCCTACGGAAACAGCCTATTTTTGCGCAGTTGTGGCTGCGCGTGGCATCGTTACAATCTGCTACTGCCCGGACAGTCGTGATGCCATTGAGTATGCTGCTGTTCAGACGCGTCTGGTTCAGATAAAGGAGACGCGGCCGAACAATTCTTTGGACTCTGACTGGATTATTGGTGCAATTGTTGATCAAATTACCGATGGGTTGAGCCAGAAGATGCAGGAAGTCGAAAACGAGGCCGCAGTGATCGAGGAGTCTCTCTTCCGAAATAGTCGCAACGCAGACGTTCCGGAGAACCTTCAACGCATGGCATTGGCACGCGAGAAAACCTTGGGCCTCGTGACTTTGCTCCAGGGCAAGCACTCGGTTCTGCGGACTCTTGCTCACCGGGCGAACCAATCTCACGACGTGAATACAAGTAATTGGGATTTGGGTATCCTGCTCGGATCTACGCGTGGTCACTTGGCGGAGGCTGCAGACCGCCTCAATGCGTTGGAGGACATGCTAACGCGAAACTATGTGAATATGATCAGTATCATGCGTGTCCGACTGGTTCATTCTAACTCTAGCATGGAGGGAGTCGTGGCAATCGTGACATTGTTCAGCGTGACAATGCTTCCTTCACACATTATTTCCAGCATCTGGGCCATGAACTGCGCCGTTCCAGGAATGAACTCAAAGAAACATGACTGGTTCTGGAGTGTAGTGGGCGCAATGATAGGTGCAACAGCCTTGTGTGGACTGGTTTCAGTGTGGTACTATAAGAAGGTGCTCAAGGGCAGCACGGCTGAACGTGTGATGCACCCATACAAAACTATAACTAGCTAATTTTTTTATTTTTTTTTTGGCTGAATTTTCATGACGCGTTCTCGGCAGAATCTCGGGTATGAGTCTTTTTTTAATCGTAATTATTTTTTTTTCAGGGTAAGGTTCGGAAGCTGGGGTACTTGTTCGGTAATAGGGGACCCCTTGCCCTAATAACTACCCACCACTCTCAAAACTGGTTCCCAACTACACAGACGGCACACCTCATCTACTAAAGTGACAGTTTCTGCCCCCTGCAAGCTGGAACAATAATCTGCCATGGTCACAGCTATGGCTTGAATCGTAGGCAAAAATGGCGTCTTTGAAGTGTGATGCAAGCTATTTAGTCGGAGGAGTCTACGTCAGGGCACTCGATGCACTTAAGTCTCCAGAACTGGACATTCTGAGCGCGCCTCTACAGCCTGAGTCGTCATTTGGATCAATGAAAGTGTTGGATGTCGACGCAAGATTCTGCTACATGGATTCTGCGAGCGCAGGGGAACCAACGCTAACCAATCACCTCGAATCTGTTATTGATCGGATGGTTGGCAAGGACTGGTTTTGGCTTGACTGCACCAATGTCAATGAGAACGAGCTGGAAATGGTAACCAATGCCATAGGAGGTGCTCATCCTTTGACTATGGATATTCTCAAGTCTCGTTCGGCTTCTCGAGACGCTCTTCATGAGGTGAACAATTACCGTCTTGTGACGTTCAGTGGAGCCAAAAGCATTGGTACTGAAGTTCCGGTTGGATTCAAGATGCTCATGGCGTCTAATATGAATGGTGTCATCACTCTCCATGAAGACAGTTCTGAGGCTTATGCGGAGCGTTCTTCAGCAGTTCGCAGTATCGTCAGACTGCTGAATCGCGGCACGTGTATTGACCAAGAGTGGATTGCATATACCATGCTGCAGAATGTTGCTACGCCGTACGCAGGAGTGGTGCAGCACGTTTTGAAGGACGCCAATTGGGTTTCTGACAAGGTCTACATTGACTATCAGTCGGTTGAAGCAGAGGAGATCCTTGGAATGCTAGCTCAGACACGTACCAAATGCGTTTCCGTAGCCCAGCTTCTTCGGGGAAAGCCGGATATCATCCAGGCGATTGCACGTCGATGTGGAAACAGGGAAGTGGCTTTGTATTTGCACGATCTCCAAGACCATCTGGCGACAATGCGTGCTCGTCTAGAAGCTAATGAAGCGCAACTTGGAAATACCCACCGCAATTGGATGGCAGTGACCCAGATGAACAACGAACGGAGCAAGTCACGAATCCTTGGTGTCATTGGACAATTCGTTGCGTTTGCGACTGTCCTTATGCCAGCCATCTCCGTGTATACGGCAGCACACATGAACTTGGAGTACCCAGGTGCAGGGCATGAGGGTTCTAATTTGACGCGATGGGGAATTTTCCTTCTTGTTGTTCTTGGACTCGTGGTAACTGTGCTCGTTTCTGCAGCACTATACATGAGTCGTATTCTAAAACGACCTCCACCTCCACTATACTAGTCCAGTTTATAGATATTAACTTCGTTGGGAAGCTCGAACATGAGCATGAATCTGACGCTCTATATAAGTACAGCGGCGGTACCCAAGTCTCATAATACATGGGTGTCAACACCGGAGAACGCAGAAAGGGAGCTCTGTATCTGGCCAGACAATGTGTCCACTACGCAGGAGCAGTGCCAAGAGCCGAGTATGAGCGTAGGGTTAGGAACGCTGAGCAGACTGCATATATGTATGCGACCAACGAGCGAGATTATTGGTCAAGAATTGCAGGTTTAGTTGGCCAAGGACTTTTCCATACCATCGACCGACGTTTTCAATGGCAAATGGGCCTGCGAGGTCTCAAATCACGACTCTAAATTGGCTGATAGTTGAGTATGTGCGTTTGGAGACACTGAAGCCCAGTTTAGTTATCAGTACGGTGCCCTCCTTTTGGGAGAGAGGAGAAAGAAGGCTTTGATACCAGTCTACGCGTGTAACATCTCCCAAGCGTTACTTCGGCGTTAATCTCCCCCACGCACACCTCCTCCACGCATACACCAAAGCGGAGATTGTGCCCGTCCAACAGCGCTACTGTGGTGGCGAAGGTAGCTCGTACATCTGACTGCTGTGGTTGTACGTTCAATTGACTCCAATGGACCGCATAATGCAGTTTTACTGGGATCGGATGAGTCCAGAGCCGTCCGACTCTGGGCCAGTATGGTGCCTCGGTCGTCAGTATGCGGGTCATGCTGATACATGGGATCCTGATTTCCTTGAGGATGCTCAAAGAAGAATATGGTTAATGTATCGTACAGGATTTGCACCGATTGCACGCGATCCCGATGGACCTTCACCGCTAAGACTTGGCTCTGTGTTGAGGACTGGCCAGATTGAAACTACAGCGTTTTCGTCCGATGTTGGCTGGGGATGCATGATTCGCACTGGCCAATCTGTACTTGCGAATGCGTTAATGAGGTTGCCACTAAAGTCGCCCCCGAACTCTGAGCCAGGATCTGTCGATGAGGTCGCGTCCAAAAATGAGGCGGGTACGAATGTAGGAGCGCCCAAGGATGAAGAGCCCAACTCAAAAGAACCTGAGGCAGATGAGAGCAAGACGGGCGAAGCTAAGACGGACAAAAACGAGGAAGAGCGCAAAAAGAAGGAGCTTCAAATCCTAAAACTGTTTGTGGACGAACCTGACGCAGATCTTAGCATCCACAAGTTTGTTGAGCATGGTGCATCGCATTGTGGCAAGCGACCTGGTGAATGGTTTGGCCCCAGTACCGTGGCGACCTGTATTCGGGCGCTCACGGAACCTCTGTCGTCAGAACTCCACCTCAATGTGTACATAAGTTCTGGCATGGATGTTTATGAGGACCAACTTGAAGCAATTCTTCAACAGGGAGCAGTATTGGTCCTATGTGGACTTCGTTTGGGCATTAAGAGTGTCAATCCCGTTTACTATGATGGGTTGAGGGCCATGCTCACTGCGCCACAATCAGTAGGAATTGCGGGTGGCCGGACCTCTGCATCTCACTACTTTTACGGATTCCAGGGTGAGCGATTGTTCTTCCATGATCCTCACGAGCCAAAGGCTGCTTTGCAGGGCGACACCCCTGCGGATGAGGCTCTTGATAGTGTACACAGCCAACGTCTTCGGGCATTGCCGTTTGCCGAGATGGACCCGTCGATGCTTGCCGGATTTGTTTTGAAAGATCTTGATGATCTCAAAAATTGGAAGGAGCACCTGGAAAGTGTAAACCCCAAGTCTCGGACTATCCTTATTCATGAGCAGACACCGCCATCTCCAGTACTGAGTAGCTCGTCACCCGAACCTGAATCTGAACTTCAGGACGGGTTTGTTCTTTGTGATCCGCCAGCAAGTCCCCAGGGACCGAGCTTAACTGGCAGTGGAGCAGTTTGGGAGTCAAAGATGTCTGATGCGGTCATGCTGGATGCAAAAGATACGAGCGTCTCGCAGGAACACGAAGAAGAAATCAATGCCCCGAAACCTACTGAAGAAGAGGACGTACTTTTGAGCAGAGACTCATCGAGTCAAGACCCTTGAAGGTGAGCTTGGTCTTTAATGCTGTATCCTACGATCAATAACCGCTTTCATGGCATATTTACTTCATAATTTTAATTATTGGATTGGAAAAGGGTCTACTACGTTGTAGTTACTTAATTTAGCTAGTTCCAAATAAGACTTTTGAGTCTGCGCAAGCTAAACTCTTACACGGACGACTCAGATAGTGCAAGCAGCATTGCACTCACATTGTGCCAAGCCAAAATATTTGCAAATCCAAAAAGACTAGAGATATACTTTGTACACTTACCCTTGTGGTCGATGCTTCTGGGTATGAAGGGAGATGCGCGTTTTGGGTACAGCTTACACACAGACCCTACAGTGCCAAAGTGTCCAACACCTCCTCTTGAGCCAGCGACACAACAATGGATGTCGTGACGAAGGTGTGGCAGGCGCACGAGCGCTCTCCAAAACATATCAAGGCCATCGACATTTTCATGGCGTTTATGATTGTCGTTGGTGTCACTCAGTTCGCGTTCTGTGTCGTGTTTGGCAACTTCCCCTTCAATGCTTTCCTAGGCGGGTTTGCGTCGACCGTTGGCCAGTTTGTGCTGCTTGCATCGCTCAGACAGCAGGTTAATCCTAACAATAAATTCGAGGTGTCGCCGAAACGGGCATTTGGTGACTTCATTTTTGGGTCTCTGATTCTGCATTTCCTCGCATTCCACTTCATCAACTGAGACGCCATTTTACGAACTGATAAACCTAAAAAAAGGAAGAAGACTGGAGACCTCGACGAGCGGCCAGTCATACTTAAAATAGTCGAGACAAAATTGTTATAAAACGAGTGTTTAGCCAAGTACGACTAAGGTCAAAATAAAATACACATCGGAGTGTTTTCAGGCGCGTCAGGCAATGGTGCAACAACTGAAAGTGCCCTTCTTCGACGTCTCCGTTGGACCGGCCGCGTTAGACGAAATGACACGACGTTGTGGGGCTCCAACCGTTCTGGAGTTCTGGTTCACGCTTGTACGTCTGTCGCCAGCAGAACCCGGTGGTCCTGTAGGAGAACTGACGGTGGAACCTCTTCTCCGCGCCTCTTGTTCTTTATTGTATCGTACAACAGCAGTTGCCAGGGTCTGGAAGCTCTCGTCAACGTTGACACGAAGCTTCGCGGAAGATTCGAGGAAGGGAGCGTGCCACTTTGAAGCGAGACGCTGTCCCTCTTCAAAAGTGACTTGGCGTTCGGCAGTAAGATCAGACTTGTTGCCGACAAGCACCACCGGGAAGTTATCGTCTTCCTTTGTACGCACAATCTGTTGGTAGAAGCTCATAACTTCCTCGAAGCTGGAACGCGCAGTGACACTGTAAACGAGCATAAAACCCTGACCACTGCGAACATACTGCTCACGCATGGCCGAATACTCTTCTTGGCCAGCTGTATCGAGCACATCAAGAGTCACTGGTTGGCCAGCGACCGTGAGCTCTTTTCTATACGAGTCTTCAATTGTCGGATCATATTCGTCGACGAAATGACCCTGGATGAACTGGACGGTGAGGGCGCTCTTACCCACACCACCGCCTCCAATGATCACGACCTGGTATTCCTGGCTTGGGATGGAAGTGCTCATCGTGTAAATGCTCTATTAAATCCGGTTCTGGTTTTCTTTTTTGGTTGGTGATGATGACCGGCACAATTTGTGAGACTTCCGGTGTCTTTTGTGTTTTGTACGTCTGGGATGAAGGCGAAATGAAAGATGAAAAAAATATCAAAAGAGGGAGGATGAATTCAGGTGGATCCAGCTTCTCGATATCAAAGTACAAGGGGTTGCTCAAACTGCTGATGACGCTGCTAAAAATGTTCCTCAGAAATACGACCTCTGCGAGCTGCTGTTGCTGGATTCCTGGCTTGAGAAACAGGGATGCTTATGCCTTTGGCTGCAAATCGACACGTCTTATCTGAAACACTGTTTCTTACTGTTCACGACTGTGAGTATGGCGACTTCTCTCGGCAATGCGGTAGCAGTCCAAGGGCGAAAATGCTGGAGTTTTGGAGTATTTACTCGGCCTTTGGCTAAAAAGACGGTGTTGAGGCGGAGATGGGTTTTATCCCTGTGGAGATGACACAGATCTTCCCTTACAACCCACAGCTGAAACCCACGCCCATACTTAGCTTAGCTGGCTGGGTCGGCTGGGTCTCGCATGGCTGGGCATCTGTAATCTGGAGATTACTGCCCTGACCCTTCTCTGTCGGAAGTCGTGCGTGGCAGGAGGCATGTCTGAGAGTCACCTGGGCCGCTGAGAGTTAATGGAGACCTTCTGCAAGTCCTTGTGTCTCATTTTAATATTTTAGGTACCTAGGCTTTTGCACAAACTATTTTTCACTCCACGTTGATGGTTTCCTTACTTGACAGATCCAGTCAGTCCCCGTAGTCCGCGATCGGCACCTTCATGCGGTTCCAACCGTCAGGAACATGGGCACTTTGGAGTCCATTGTAGACCCGCGGCACGTCATGTGCTGACGCGAGGCAACAATTGGCCTTGCTCGATTTTTACGAGATGATTGGAAGGTCAGTGACCAGACCTCGGTGGATTCCCCGTGGATTTCGTCTTGTAGCTCGAAGAGAGGCTCGAAACGGGCTCGAAACGAGATCCGGGGGGTTCCATTTTTAACTAGCGAGTTATTTTAGTATTTTTAATCCGGAGCATCTCCTTTCTTAACTGTCTAGAAAGCGTGATCGAGAGATTGTCACTTGTTCACTAAGAGCTGCATTTCAAAAAGAGTATAAAATTATTTTATTAGGAAAATTTAGGGAGATCGCTGGTGTTCGTGAATATCGAAAACATTTGTGTATACCAATAAAAAAAAAAAGCGACGCAATACTATCTCCTTCTGTAACGAGCCTGACACTCCTCGCAGAACCACTGGCCCTTGGGAGGTGCAGACAAGCCAATGCAGCCCAAATGGAACCACTCACGATGACACTCAGGACCATCACATGCGACCATATCGCCATATGAACCCTGGTCGCAGTAACAGTACGTGGGCTCATCGGGAGCAGGATTTCGGCGTCTACGAGGCGTGGGCTCGCCAGGCTCGCCTTCATCGTCGTCCCTGCGTCGTTTCAAAACCGGTTTCTCGTCGACTTCCTCGACAATGACTTCATTCTTGTGCGTGTCATGACGGCCGTTGGATTGGCCGTTATAAGCCAGAACTTCGGCTCCGTTGTTATGTTGAGGCTGTGTAACTTGTGGTGGTAATGGTGTAGCGGTACGTCCACGTCTGCCTGGTCGCCCAGAAGTTGTGGTTCCCGTATTAGGACCATGTCCATTATTACCGTTACTTGCGGCGTTGCCAACCGGCGTTCCAGTGCGAGAAGATTCGGCAGCAGATGCAACAGCAGCTGCCGCAGCAGCCTTTCGAGCCGCAATGGCCTCCCGTCGAGCTCCAGAGCGCTGATTGGCCTGGGCAGTGGGGATCTTGATCTCCTGAAGGGCAGGATCGTTTGGATCGATCTGGACGAGCTGCGGAATCTCCTGGTCACAAATTATGTTGAAGTCTGTGTCGACACGAGCCACGTGTCTCCGTAGAGCCTCTGAGGCGAGTGTGGCGACGTGCATCTTTTCCTCGAGACACGGCAAAAATTCGAGCAGAATAGAGCGGAGTTCACGCAGACCGGCCTGGCGTTTCTCTTTATCGGCAGCCGCTTCCTCAGGTGTTTTCTCGTCAAAAGATGGCTTGAGCATGTCGAGCATACGTTTTCTTAGTAGGGCTCTTGTGTCGTCTGTCTTTGCATCAATCTCCTTGAGGTGGGTCATATGCTTGATCGCCTCAGCAGGTAGCGCTTCTAGGGCATCTCCAAAGTCATTGATACCGGGATAGACGCGGAGATAGTCGACCTCCTGCGTCTTCGTACTCCTTCTCGGCATCTTGATTGGTATTGGTATTCGTGAAATGGTACTCCACGCAGAGAGCTGACATACACCTCTAATGGGTCACGTGAGTCTCCCTAAAAGGAGGCCAGGTCGAGCACAGCACAAGTATAGCGTGTGCCCTATCGATTGGTCTATGAAAATAGTGGCAAGAATAAAATAGCATTAGATTAAAGATACAAATTAAGCGTTGAGGCGCCTGAGGGAGCGTTCGATTTCGTCGACAATGCGCGTAAACGTCGTTCCAGATCCCCTCTTGAACTTGAAGGTCGCCGTGCATCCGCCAGACTGCGCATTCAGCCAGATTCCAAGAGTACCCGGTTTGAGGTTGAGTGAGTTTCTGCGCGAAACAACAACTACAATCGGTTTCTTTGCGGACTCAGACAAGGCGGGTGCACTGGCCGACACACCATGAGGAGATGCGTCGCGAAGAACCTGGAGTACAGCCTCGTAGAACTGCGGAAGCTTCATCTTCGACGAGATGGTGCGTGTTCGCGATCCCGACGACGACTGGTCAGGGTGGCCGTTGAGCATCTTGAGGAACCAGTTTTGGCGGACCTCCTCCTCCCTTTCGGGTTTGGCCTCGACAACGAGATTCTGCTGCTTCGGACCCGAACTCAGTCTTTTGGGAGTGAACCGGCGGAACCACTTGGGTTTTGGCGCAGATTCGACATTGGTTTCTCGCGGAGCCAGTGGCTGGCGCTTCGGAGCAGGTTGATTCAAGTTCTGGTTGATCTGGTTTTGGAGTGGGGTTCGTGGTGCGTTCTGCGTCTGACTGGGTGGACCCATGCGAGGACCGTTCAATGCAGTCGACGCATGGTTTTGTTGGTTGTCCTGGGGCAGTTGGAACGTCACCGGCAACGCCTGTCCACTCGAGACGCGATCCACAGGCGACGGTTTACGGCGAACGGCTTCTCTCGATCCCGTCGACGAAACGACACTCGGTGGGCCTCCATGGAATGGAATGTGCATACCAAGATCGTTTCCAGCGAAGCTGCTGTGCGACAGCTGCGACCGATGATTCGGAGCTGCAGGTGCAGGACGCTGGGGAGGAGGTACTGCCGCTGCAGCTGCAGACGGCTGGTAGCTGTAGAAGCTGTCGCCAGAGGCGAGGTTTGCAATCTGGAGTCTGGAATCGCCCTCTGTATTTACTGACGTGTTTGCAGCGTGGGGGGTCGGAGTCGTGAGCTGGGGACGTCTACGGCGCTTGTAGACCTTGAGCTCCATTTCCTCCTCGAGAGCGTCGGCAAACCTATCTTCCTCAAACACAATAGGTAATAAATATTTCGGTTCTGCGTGCCAGGGATCAAGTGTTTTTGACTGGAACTGCGCCAGGGTCTTGTCCTCGAGCTTCTGGCGCTGGTCCTGTACAGACGGCGGAGCTTGAGTCCTACCTTGGCTTTCACTTTGTTGGGTCTGGTGGTTCTGAACCTCGCGATTCGGCTGGGCAAAAGCCTGCTGGGGGTATTGTTGCGGCTGAACTGGCGCCACTGGAGCCACTGGAGCCACTGGTTGCTGGACCGGCTGGACCGGCCGAACTGGCTGGACTGGCTGGACTGGCCGGACCGGTTCAACTGGGGCTACGACAGGACGCGGACTCGGGGTCTCTTCGGAAGCAGATCGCGGTTTCACCACCGGCAGGGCGCGTGGCTGGTGCGGATCGGAGACGGCTCTGCGCTCAGGAACGTCGCCAAAGTTGAATGCGAGATCGAGCATATCGGCGAACTGTTCCCGTTCCTTGCGAACACGCTTCTCAGGGCTCGCCTCCTGCGTCGATACGTTCGCAGGATCGCGGCGGCTGCTCAACTGCGCACGGGTACGGCGACTCGACATACTTGTGACGCTAAACTTGGAGCCAGAACGGTGCGGATGGTGGCTGTGGCGGACACTGTGTCCTCTCTGTGATCGCAGCGAGCGTTTCGACGACTTGGAGGTTCGCGACGCCTTGGACGCACGACTCGCCTTGGAGCTTGTCGATACGTTGCGACGGTGCCTCGATGTACTATTAGCGGGTGGGGCAACATCGAGGGACACACCGTGCTTCTGTCGGAAGGTTGTCAACAAACAGTAGAACGTCTTTTCGGCATTTGGTTCTGGAGACAACAGCCGCTGTACGATCCGCACGGGATCCTCACGGTGCCATAGCGTTTGCAGTTGTCGCAGAATATCACGGTCGATCTGGTCGATGCTCGGCACAGGCTGGCTCGCGTCAAGCAACAGCTGGTTACGAATGAGCTCGTTTTCTTCCGGCACATGCTTCGAGGGGTACTTTTGCAGCAGCGGGTGGGCGAGAATCTCGGGCATGGTGATACGATCGGCAGGATCCACACGCAGGATCCGTGAAATCAGGTCGCGGGCTTCCTTGCTGAGGGTCGACGGCATGCTGTACTTACCGGACTGGACCTTGAGCAGCAACTGCCGGATATTATCGTCGTCAAACGGAAGGTGGCCGGTGAGCAGCGCAAACAAAATGATGCCGCAACTCCAGATATCTGAGGGAGCTCCGTGGTAGTTTTTGCCCGCAACGATTTCAGGCGACGCGTAGTGCGGCGATCCGCAGCTCGTCTCGAGCATACGCTCGTTGGTTTCGAGGGCGGCCATGCCAAAGTCGGCGATCTTGATGTTGCGGTGTTTGTCCAACAACAGGTTTTCGGGCTTTAGATCGCGATGGCAGATGTTGAACTTGTGACAGTACGAAACACCGTAGCAAATCTGCCGGAAATAGTGGACAGCCTCGTGTTCGCTGAGCCTGCCGCGACTGACCAGGTAGTCGAACAGCTCGCCGCCCTCGACGTACTCGAGCACGAGATAAAGCTCGCCCTTGTTCTCCCAGACGTCGTAGAGAGCCATGATATTAGGGTGCTCGATGAGTTTCATGATGATGACTTCGCGCTCGATTCCTTGCGGGGAGGCGTCACCTTTGTCGTCCTTGGTCGTGGCCTTGGGCACGATTTTGACCGCGGCAAGTTGGCCCGTTTCGGCGTTCTTGGCGAGCCGGACGCGTCCACTCGAACCGCGTCCGAGAGTGCGACCAAGCTGCCACGGACCGATGTGGGCCTTGGCGCGTTTGGAGTTGGACGACGACGCTGTGGAGATTTGCGAAAGCCGGTGAGTGTGGTTCTTTTCAAGGTCCTGCGGTGCAAACTCGAGGGCGGCTGTGTTGCCCATCGGAGGAGGAGCCGAAGCCTGGACAGTGGCCATATTTTAAAGAGAACTGGTAGGGAGAACTGGTTAGGTGAAGGCGAACAACCTAACAGGAACAAGTACGAGAACGATCACGACCAAACGGCGAAACAGAGCTGGCAGCAATAAATAAAAATATAATAGGTGCCGCCAAGCAGCTGTGGACCATGCACGGACCGCAGAGTCGAGCAAAGAGAAGAGAGGAAAAGTGAGTATCCACTCGCAGTTGTTGCCAAACTGCTAAAATCCTCAACGCTGACCTTGTGCTCTCCAGTCTCCCCTGTCTAACAGGGTTTGTTTAGAACTGGAATGCTGACGTCAGCACTCCACGCGTACTAGTAGCTATTGTTGTCCTTGACGCGTTCATCAGCCAGCGTTCGTAGTAGTCAGACGCGTCCCCACCCAGCGGATACCCGGGACCAGATGGCCTAATTAGGTTGCTGGGTGCAAGTCGATAAAAGCTTGCTCAAATTGATCCACTTTTTTTTTAATGGTTTTTGGTGTTATCTAGTACTTTTTAGGTGCTGGAGCAATTTTTGGACTGGCACGCTTTTTTGGGTACGAGACACTGGGTCTGGCACGTTTATTGGGTACGGGATATTGGGGTGACGTCGCTGACGATGCAGTGTCATTGTTCGGCTGTGCTTGGCATGTGCAATGTCGCCTGATCTCGTCACATCGCTAAGCACAGGCTCCAGCTAGTCCAGACATACCTGTGGGCCCCATCGCATACCGGGTGACGATCGCGCCCTTACCCACAAGGGGTACAGTCAAGGGGTAATCTCAGCCCTAACCCTTGCTTAATTTCTGGGGGCGGTCGATCTTGCGCAGTTGGTGGACGTGACGAGAATTTCGTTATGGGGGGCTGGGCTTGTGGGATCGTACCTGAAAGTCGTACCGGCAGAATTTTTGGTGGCAGTTATCGCCGCGAACGCGCTGGATCACCACCAAAAGAATCGTGACCAGGGCTGTGATCGTCTCGTTGGTATGCTGACACGAACCTGCCAAGAAATGTTGTTATCGCGCCGATCTTGATGTTTGCTGTTTTCCTGGTCATGCGTCTACAACAACATACAACAAAACGAAAACATACAACGAAACGAAAACACACAGGTATGCACCCCCCATAAACGATCAACTAGAAGAATCTAAAAGTCCGTATGAAACGGTGCTCGTTTTAGCGAAATTGTCGCAATTACAAAATGCACGGAGTGGGGTAACAGTGAACGCACTACAAAGATGAACGCACTACAAGGCTACTGAACGCACAAAGGCACTGAACTTAGTACAAAGGTTACTACTTAATGAGCGGTCTAAATGAGTGTTATGATGATTAGCGGAAAATACGATGTGGCCTCAAGCAGAGATAATGAATAAATTAGAATGCAAAAATGAAGAGTGTTCATTGCGTCGACTCCGCCGGCACGGCACACATCCAGATGCGTGTCTTGTACGTGCGGAACAGCTCGCGTACGAGCTCGCGGAAGTCGACACGGTGGCCGGCCCGGTAGAAGAATGTGAGCTTTCGTCGGTCCCATTGATATTCTGCATCGGCAATCGACATGTTGAGCCCCCGTTCGCGCGCCTTTTCGTTGCACAGCGCAACTGCCGCGAGCTCGTCCTGACGCTTCGTCAACAGCTGGTTCACTTCCGTCTGCGCGGCGCCGCGCAGTATTTGCTTGGGTGCGCAAAGACTTGCGTTCGAAACAGGGGGTGTAGGCGGAGATTGAGTGGTTGTGGTAGTTGCGTCGGCGGGAGTTGCGGCACACGACGCGAGGAGGCTCTGGCGTTCAGCCTGCTGCCGGAGCTTGAGGGCCTCTGCGCGTTCGCGAGACACACCCGACGCGACGATTTTGCCGAGATCCTTGCCGCGGTCAGCGTCAACAATCACGAGCTGGCCGTTGTGGTAGCCAAGGTATCCCGGTGCAGTGTAAACGTCCTGGCGCTGGCCCTTGAACTGCACAATGAACAGCGTCGCGTCCGCGTCTGCCTGGCGCTTCTGGGTCTTGGGACTCGTCTTTCCGGAAGAAAGTCCCGTGGAGGCAGGCGTCGAAGGGCGTCGCTCGAGATTCGGTGGGCTTTTCAGGTCGGCACGGGCAAGCAGCGGCGACGCAGTCAACGGCGGCGACGCTGGCGACGATTCCTCGTCGTCGGAGGACGCGTCAGGAGTGTCCAACAACCACGACGACTTTTCGGCCCTCTCGCACTTGGGGCTCGTGGGCGGACTCACGGCAGGGTTGAAGCCGTTGGGCATGTCAGGGTGCACGTTCACGTTCACGTTCACGTTCGTCTGCGATTGCGACGGCGACAGCCACGTCTTTCGCGGCGCAGCCACAAAGCTGCCCACGGCACCAACCATCGGAGCAGCGTCCATCAGGTGGGTGGCTCCGAAACTCGACGTCGACGACGATGCAGAGTAAGGGGGAGAGTCGCGAGCAGAGTCGAGCCACAACGGAGACCCCCATTTGTCGCTTTCCCTGTCCTTGTACCTTGGCCAATGGTGGTGGGTCTGTGGTGAGACCTGGGACGGCGATACCTGGGGCGGTACCTGAACCTGGGGTAACTGTGCCTGGGGTAACTGTGCCTGTGCCTGGGATACCTGCTGCGGCTGCGACAGGCTCTGGAAGTGGTTGTTCTTGGCCGGCAAGTGCTCACCAATGCTCAGGAACGACGGCGGCGACGGTGGGGTCGACAAAGCGCTCGAGAACGAGTTCCCCGTCGAGAAGGTGGTTGCGGCAGGAAGCGGCGCCGAGATGGGCGCCCAAATGTTCCAGCACGGTTGGAGTTGGCCAGGAGAATTTGCCGGCGTCCGCCATATGTTGCTGAGACTGTCTGCACTCGCACTGTGGGGACCAAAGCTTTCTCGTCGGCTGTCGGAACTCGGATAATTGAATGGTCCGAGTCCCGGAACAGGGTAGCCCGCAGTGCTTGCAGACGCCTGGTGGGCCACATACCCCATCGGACTCGCGTACATCGCAGACGGACGGGGCCTCGTCGCGTATAGGTCCTGGGCACTCATGTCGACATCAGGAACATCGTCGCGGCTACACAATCGGTGATGGCGCATCATTTTGAGTCTGAGTCTGACAGGTGTTGATAGTGGAGGGTGGAAAAGTAGGAGGCAGTGTTAGGGCCAATGTGGGGTGGGGTTTGGTTGTGTATGGTGCGGATTTGTACCCACAGTTATATGCCCCCAAAAAATACGACGGATTAAGAACCGAAAGAAAAAAAAAAGCAGCGGATGAAACTGGTGATAAGAGTTTGAAACGGCTCCGGAATTCGTCCACACGCTTCAAACTTTAGCGTGGTGGTGTTTGGGGAGGAAAGTGAAAAAAAACCCCCGGAGTGTGTGAGGCGGGGAGGGGAGCGGTCCGTGCACAAAAAGGGAAAAAGCGATCCCGTGACAGAGCAGAGGTAAAAATAAAACCTCGCCAGCTAGATCGCGCGCCGCGGAGCTCCGACACAGATTCACAAAAATATTATTGTCAGGTGCCCAGTGGTGTGGCAATTAACCGGCACGCGCGTTAGGTGAGTGGGTAGGTGGGTCCCCCTCTCGTTTGGCGGTCGAGTTCCAGAGTGGGAGTGAGTGCCGGTGGGAGGTGCCGGTGGGAGGAGCGCCAGTTGGTGGTGGTGCCAGTGGTGGTGCCAGATGTGGTGCCAAAGGCAGGCAGGTGGCAGCGGGCAGGTGGTGTGTGGGTGCTTGTAAACCTTGTTATGCGGTTTCAGCCAGGCTTAAGGTACACAAACGATCAAACACGACAGCCGAGATGCAGTGTGGGTGACCGACGATGCGATGAGGGATGTGGGTGGTGTCAAATGTATACTCTGTTGCCGCTCAACCAGTCCAGCAGTCTCGCGTCGGAGATACAGTATCAACCCGTGCAGGGTCCGACTGGAGTGACACACTCGCCTGTCTTATATATGATTCGAAACGATGATCCTCTCCAACTTGCAGGAAACTCTGTTCTCGCCCTGCTAGGGCCAGACGCAAGGTCTATTACTACGCGCGCACGATATGGTCAGCACATAAAACGACAGGGCTAGGGAATCGCCCCACCCTCCCATGTCGACCTGCTGATGGGCAAAACCCCCCCAACCCCCTCTCTCTGGCGCTCCTCCGTCCATACCCCCTGCAATGCATAAGCCTCCCCCCGCTCCTCCTTTTGGAGTTTCTAAGGCCGATCACATTTCGCTATCTGTACACTTGCGGCTGACCGACATGCCGCTTCTGGCAATATGACAGTTCGCGGCTCGTATTGGTGGCCTTCAACCGCTCCACAAGACGCAATTCGACCAATGCGGCCTGTTGCACAAAAGCCCGGACCGCTCAACCACCCTTCGAGGACCGGGCGGTTAACCTGCGCACCTGGTGGGCATTAGTTTGGTGGTCGAGTACAGGCTGTGGGGCGTGGAAATCCGAGCAAAACTCGTCAGACAGTTTTTGGTTCTATTTGTTATGTAGCTAGCAACCGGGTGAAAAATTTCATTTTTCGTGTCGCGGTATATAATTGTTTTTTTTTTTTTGTTTTTTTGTTCTTTGTTCTTTTTGGTTGTTATGTGGTACCCCCGCACAAACCGCCAATCGGGGATGAATGCAACTACCCTGTTTAGCTTCTTCCCGGAAGGGCCCCATTCCAGTTGTGCGAGTTCCATTGCATGCCCATGCCTGCGCACGAACACGAGCACATTTTTGGCGCAACCCTCAGACCCTACGTTGAATGGGCAATGTAGCCGTGATGGAGGAGCCGTCGTCATGGTGATACGCCGTGGCAGTGGAGACTTGACTCGCATTTAGGGCAATTTCGGGCCATTGGAGCCATTGGCGCCGTGTCGGCTATTTCGGCCGTTTTGGCCATTTCAGCCAAGACTTTGCCAATCTCGAGTTGCGCATTCTCACTCGAACCCCTCTCCCTCCCCCGGTCGGACGATCTGGGGGTTCCACTGCGCACCCTGCGTGAGGTAATGGATTCCACAACTACAGTTACCAACCTGCCGAAATCTGCCCAAATCGCCCAAATCTGCGCGCAGAGGAAAAAAAAGCTGCGCACCATCGGACGATAAGCGCGCGATGCGCGCCAGTGTGGGTCCCACATCCATGTTTGCAGGTTCGGTGGTTTTTTCGCAACTGACAGTCGAATCTGCGCAATGACCTGCGCAGCAGACCACAGCGACAGCCCCGTTCGCCCCCAAACGAAAGGGGGGTCTTGTACAGGACCCCAGGAGACCCCCTTCGTCCGTATGTGGCCCCACCTGCGAATGAGGTGCGAGTTGAGTTTACGCGGTTAGGGTTTCTGAGTCATCTTGCGGTGGGTGGGTAGACGGCGCACATTTGAGACCTAAGCGAGGGCTGAATAAGGCGCAATCAATCTCTTCGTGCATAAATCTACCCATCTGCCCTTGACCCCGGTTGTGCAGTTACCAATTGATGGCGGTCATGGGCGTGCATAAGCCGTCCTTCACTCGGGACCCGCCATGGTACCCACACCACCCCCCTACAGGCACCCACAGATACCCTCAGGTACCTTTAGGGTCGCACAAGTGCCCACTGGCGGGTGCGTGATTCGCGTGGAACGGGCATAATCGCGCACATAACCGTGCACAGGAGCGTGCAGCAAGCTGCTGTGCCATGCCTAACCGGCGGTTTGCCGACCTCGAGGAAAACGTGCATCGCTGCCGCAACTCGTGACAGTCCTGCAAAATCGCCATCTGTCACGTTTGGTCGACACTTTTCGTTTATGTCGTCTTCCCGCGTTGGTGATCAAGTCCTTATCACCATCGATCGTCGCGACCACATCCATATCCCCGATTTCTCAGCTTCGGTTTAGGCGCGAGCTCAACACAATTACACTGCGCAGGATCACTTGACCGGGGGGGCCTCCCCTTCACCCCTTCACTTTACCCCCCTGACGAGCGTAAGCTTCAACAAGGCATGGGCCAAACGCTCCTCCTGCGTGCCATCGGCGTTTGGGCCCCACGTGCAAGACGCAATGAGGGCAAATAAGGCAAATAAGGCAATTAGGGCAGTTTGGCCAACTAGGGAGAACTAGGGAGAGCTAGGGCCAACGAGGCCAACTAGGGCCAACTGGGCCAACTAGGCCCATACGGGCAATTAGGGTCGCTCGCAGGACATGCATTAGCCACACAGAGTATGCATGCCAGCCTTCTCCGAGTCCGAGTCTGAGTCTGCGGTGATCAGCGACATTGGCGACATCGGCTACCGATGACCGGCGACCGGTGACTGGCGACCATCGACGCCTTATCTCGATCGCTAAAAAAAAGGAAAAAAAAAAAAAAAAAAAAAAAGGAACGATCGTGCGTAAACCTGGGGCGATTATCGCCTTCGCCTAGGCCCAACAGACTGCCGTGGGTTAGGGGAAGTGACAATCACGCTTAAGTAAAACTCCACTCCGAAGTGCATGCATGCATATCTCTCGGGCCGCATTGCCTGATACGGACGCCGAAACCTTGCCTATAGTGTGGGGGTGGAACGGCTGCACGCGGCCTCGTTGCGCGGCTCTTGTTTGGGACGGCGATAACAGTTCTCGGGGCCCAAACGGGGCCCAAACGGGGCCCAAACATGTGCGGTCCTCCGCCCGCTGCTGAGCAATTCTGCAGCACCTGTCAGGCGATGCTGGCTTAAATCAGGCCGTGCGTTAACGCCTCCTGATCCGTGACCGGCCGAACCGGCGTGTGCATGACAACAGTTCGGTTGCCGAAAGCATGTGCACTGCCACATGGCCGCGACCGCAAATAGACACAGTTTTGGAAAGATTTGGTAGCGTTTCAGTGCGACGGCGAAACGGGGTCCAATCTCGTTCGAGGCTCTCTATCCCCAAAAAGATGGCGCAAATCACGCACCTCGAATTTCCCCTCTCAATCAGGGCCGCAACAACATTCCTTGTCCCCTTACTCGGTCCCGCCCTCTGGACCCACACTTTGCGCCCTAATACTCTGGGTCCCTAAACTGTGGATTATCACCATGGGCCGGTGATCTTCGGCGACGATTGGCAAGGGTCGATCTTACTTTATCGCTAATGGTGCGGCTCAGATCCAGGCATTCCTGCGCAGTGGAGTGGCCGAAGAAAAAAAAAAATTAACTCTAGTCTCGGGACCTGGTCACGCTACCAAGGCCCATGCAGCCGGGTAACTCTGTCCTGACCCGTGTCCGTCAATACTCTTGTTCTTTGTCTCGTGCCCAATTTTTGCTGCGGTCTTTTGGTCACATCCACCACTATGCTGTGAATTAACCTTATGTCAAAAAAGCTTAAATTTTGATAGGCTATGTCCGAATTCGGGCCGTGGGGCGGTTTTCCCGGAAACCCGGTCCCACTGTCCCGCTTCGGCTTCGCCACTTCGGCTAAAAGAGTCAGAACAGGGGCCCTTTATCTCAAACTGGGTATCATGCATTGCGTGGTTGCCATTCCTGTGGCCTGTTCGCGGGGCCATTTCACAACAATCTGCTCCCCACTACACTCCTGCAGAGACAAGGGTGAAAACATTATTATTTTTGACTAAACGCCTTGAGGTTGGCATGACGCCGCCCGTTCCGGGTGCCCGCGTCGGAGATGCGATCGAAATCGAGTGAGATATTTTAGCTGATCTTATTGTACATATCTTTGGCGTGTTCATATTCGCTTTTGTTTGACAGTCGGAGCACTCCAACGGCCATCAACCTCGTGTATGCACCTTCACCGGTAGAACTGTCGCTGATCCCGTTCGACAGTATCGGATTTGGATCAAAGTCCGTCGGTCTCTGCACGGCATTACAAAACTCCTCCCCATGCGGCTTGCGGCCTAATCAGACAACCCCACTCCACCCTCCACCAGTTCGATCTACCCGCCTAACCCAAATACGACATCAGGGATGGGCCCCGCCGCCCACTCAAATCCGTTTAGGGACGTTGCCCCCTAATTGGAGGTCACGCCTAATCGCATGGTCTGTGCGTTAACTGCGGCGGGAATTATATGGCCGATTTTAAAAATTGAATTCTCATTTAGGATGTGACCCGTACCAGCCCCGCACCAAACAGGGAGCAAACATTGTGGAACATTCTCAGCTGTTAGGAAGAGCTCTTTTTTGTTTTGTTTTTTTCAATGAAACCTTGTCAAGCACCAGAATTACTGCTGACTTTTTCCCTGTATTACATGTGAGGTTGCGCGATTCAGGCGCACGACTTTCAAACGACTTGTCTGAGCTCTGAAGAGTAACCCAAATAAAAACCCATCCATTTCTAGGCGGGTATTTCGCGTTGGTGCCAAACTTCGCCGATGGCGTCGATTGAGGCACGACAGCTTTGTTCTGGCCGGTGACTCTGGTTGTCGACGAGCCCAATGCCAAATCGCCAGCTGCCGTCAATCTCAGACGACCTGTTCAAAATCTAACCTAGCACATTTGCAGTCCATCGCTTCAAACATACTCGGTGCGCAAAATTGATGCGCAGAACTGATATCTCCATAAGTGCCAGTCTTGGGCACCGTTAGTGTCTCAATACGTGAGCCCTCTAATTAAATCAAAACTGGTTCAAAAACTCATCTGCTCAAAAAACGAAACGAACCCTCTTCTCAAAATCAGCAAAAGAAATTGGTTCAGTCGCAATCTGGCCCACAATGCTAATTTTACCTTACTCAAATCCGCCGCACAACCAACTTTCTGTGCCTTGCAGAGTGCTTCTTACTGAAAATTAAGAAACAGCATTAGATGCCTGCTCGTTAGCTGATGCGTTAATAATCCACATTGGACCGCTCTCCGCAGTTTCATTACCATATATACGACGACGCGTCCCCCGAAACATTGACTCTCTCACACCAGATTGGTTCCCATTCAATTGCGACAGCGACAAACGAGTAGCAACCAAGACTCTTTCCAAAATGTCTGAAAACGAGACCCCACAGAATGTTCCCGAGGACGTCAAGCCCGACAAGAAGGAGGTCGACGCCTCCAGCGAGTCGTCAGATCTCCTCGGAATCAAGGTCACTGATAACCAGACCGAGGTGTTCTTCCGTGTGAAGCGCAACACCCCCATCAGACGAATCATAGACAGCTTCTGCAAGCGCACTGGTAAGGACTCCAAGTCTCTTCGTTTCATGTATGACGGAGAGCGTGTGAGTGCCGAGGACACTCCCGAATCTCTTGGCATGGAGGATAATGATACCATCGAGGCTTTGAACCAGCAGACTGGTGGGTTCTAGGTGGCGCTATCTGCATTTTTTACATTAAATAGACCATGTTGTTATTTGACTCTTCTATTGCTATAGACAGTATTTACTTAGTTTGTATGCCATCTCATAACTAGCTGCAATATATCGAGCCTAACTCCTGCGATGTCTTCGTGCCGCATGCAGTAACCTTATCGTGCGTGCCGTTTCACTATTGACGGGTTTCCAGATCTATGTACTACCGAGCAAAGTCAAAGACTGCGAACAATTACAACTTTTCGACAAGAATTCGCAAACTTTTAAACTTAACTCTTTAAAGATGCTATGGCACCATCTAAAACTGCATTTCGCATGGATACAGTGCCGTTAACGTTATGGTGGAGTTATGCGTTTACTATCTGCTTGTTCTCGACATTTGTCAAGAAAAATAAAAATCGTGATCTACAGCGTAACCTCTAGCCAGACATGAGTGAAAAAGTTCGGTACTTTCTCGAAAAGTCCGTCAAGGAAATTGAGGACCTAAAAAAGAGGGGAATTTTCACGCAGGATGAGCTCACAATTATGATGAAACGTCGCACAGATTATGAGCACAGGCTGCTTTCGAGAGCCGTCAAGCCTAACGACTTTTTATCCTATGCAACATACGAGCAGCGTGCTGAGCGCCTGAGACAGATACGTCTAGCTCGAATTCGCAAAGAAGAACTCGAAAAGGACGAGAAAAACTCCAAGAATTCCAAGGGAGGCCCTAGCGACTGGGCTGGTCCGCGAAGAATCACATACATTCTCGAGAGAGGTACTAAACGATTCCCGGCAAGTTTGGCGATTTGGAGAGCTCTTGTGGACCACGCACGCAATGTTGGTGCGCACAATGTTGTCAACAAGGCTCTGGTATCAATGCTGAGATTACACCCAACCAATCCCGATGTGTGGGTCTATGTCGCCAAGTACCAGGTCGAGGAAAATGCGGCCATTCCCGAGGCAAGAGCAGTTCTGCAGCGTGGTCTACGATTCAATGCTGACTCTGATTACTTGTGGCTTGAATACATGCGACTTGAATTGATATATGTAGCCAAGATCTTGGCACGACGAAAGATTCTTGGCATTGAACGGGCAAAACTGGAGGAGGAGAAGCCCCAGGCAAACGAATTGACTGCGAAGGACCTTGCGGCTGCTGCGGATGCGACGAAATCCGAGGCTAATGAAACAGAAATCAAAAACCTGCCTGATGTGAACATTGACGTCCTGGGTGACCCCGCATCAAACCCTGCTCTTCGTGGAGATGTCGCACTGGCTGTGTTTGATGCTGCGGAAGCTGTCACTGCCGACAAACTCAAGTTTGCGGAGAAAACGTTGGAACTCTTTGATGAGTTCAGCGAGTTCCTGGACCGACAGTACTTGTGCAACCACGTTATTCAGTACGTGCATACTGCATTCCCTGAGGACAGTACAGTTGAGCTGTGGATGGTTACGCTGCCAATCCGACACGAGGGTTCGCCAGCAGACCTCCCCGACCAGCTGAAGCACGTGTTCAACTTATACGCAAAGTCGAGCCAGTCTCTCGAGCTCAAGCAAAAACTCCGAGAATATCTCGCCGAAAGATTCCCTGCCGACGGGGATCTCGACCCAGCCTTGCGCAAGGCTATAGATCTGTTTATATCGCGCATGTAATCTACTATTGTTTGGCAATTGATGTTAAGACGCGAATTCATTCACGAATATGCTACTTTTGGGGTGATAAATAATTTAATAGGGACTAAGCAATCCAGTTCTGGGTCTGGAAAAAGTCATAGATTCGGCCAACCTTATTCTCGTCCATTCGGTTGAGCACTTCTCTAAGCGATTTCTTTTTGAGGGTGCCTCCATTCTGCACTAGCGCCTGGAAGACTGTTTCCTTGACAGTAAGATAGGCCCGAGGCATCATGTGGAGTTGGGTGCAAAGGCTCCGTTCCTGAGGCGACAACAAATCAACGTCAGGAGCAGCAGATATATCAAGCGATGCACCAGAACCAAACTTGCGGATCTTGATGGTAGGTCCTTGAAGAGCTGCACCGGCAGAGCTCCGATCGAGGTGAACAGATGCTTGGCGTGGTGGAGGTGGAGGGATCGAAGTTCGATTCTGCATGTTGTATCGACTTTGTTTTTCTTTCTCGTACTTGTTGGCCTCAGCAATAGTATGGATACCCATCTGGCGGTATTCCTGAAGCTCGGCAATTCGCTGCCTGTAATGCTGCTCAGCGAGCATAGACTCAACAAACTCGTCGTATTCGTTTTTCGGTAAAAGGCGCACGTATGCCTTGAGTTTATTCACAAGATCGCGATCCTCTTTAGATCGTCGTTTGTCAATCGTTGTCAGATGCCTGTAGTCGAGTAAGTTGTGTGACAAGATGACGCGTTTACGCTCTGCTCGTCGGATGAGTCGGCTATTATAGATGTCGAGAACAACCAGCTTCTGGTCGATGTCGAGCTCTGTATCATCCGGTTCGAACACCATGTCTTTAATCGGAACTTCAGCGTCATTTTCTGCCTCAACGTCAAACTCCAGGCGACCAGGCATGTATCCCTGGATATCGTGACATGCTGGGACAGACGCGAGTGCCTGCTTCGGCAGGATTGGCGCAGTTTGGAGTTCATTATGGTAGCGTTCCAAACGTGCCTGACGTTCGTTCACAAATTCCGTTGGGTCCACATCAAAGTGTCGCGTCAAATCCGGCACTGGGTATGTTTCCGAGTCCATATACACCTTCTCGTAGTGGTTGGCAACTTCGTCTTTGGATCTTCCACCAAT
Organism: Wickerhamiella dianesei; assembly: GCA_022577725.1. Taxonomy (NCBI): domain Eukaryota; kingdom Fungi; phylum Ascomycota; class Dipodascomycetes; order Dipodascales; family Trichomonascaceae; genus Wickerhamiella; species Wickerhamiella dianesei. The sequence continues at coordinate 235,890 of JAKIRV010000008.1, read as the reverse complement.
ATGTTCTGCCACGTCTTGCCATGAGCCAATGCCAAACTGTTCTGCGCCTTCAATGAGGAGCAGTTCCTCGTCGGCACCCCAGTCGTCAGTAAAGATGGGATAAGCGTGTTGCTCAATCACCATATAGTCGTGCCATGGTTTGTGGGGACCCGAATGAGCTCCCTTGGAGAAGCAGGGCACACAGAGATCATATTCCGAGCATTCCGTGCATCGTATTTGGACTAAATTCGAGAGGTCTGAGCCACATCCGTCACAGGAGAACTCAACGCCGTCTGCTCTGGTCATTTGTCTTTGATCAGAACTCTGCAGCTCTACTGACCAGTTTTGTCGTGTTTGGGCGACGCGTCCCAGTGGTTAATCGATGCGTATGCGTGGTTTGGAGAATCTCGTGATCCTCCCCCGAGTTGATGACGATCGCCTTATTTCGGCGCAAGGCCTGATTGAGGAGCGGTTTAGTGCAAACAGCGAGGTTTCAACGCAGTCGCAATCGTTCCCAAGGATACGAATGCACGATTAAATATTAGCCAATTGAGGACCACTCTGAGGCGATATAACCTTGTCGACACTACGACTTCCTGATGTGGAGTTGCACGTCCCTATACAGGTATGGCGTCGCAACGGCTGATGATGAGTCAGTTATACGATAGCCCGTGTGTTCTTGGAAATGCCTTTGGGAAGGGGGAAAGGAAGTGTAATGAGGCACGAAAACGTTCACGTTCAGATTGCAGTGCCCTAATGAGTAATGGCAGTGTAGGGCTTTCTGCACTTGCACGTCACTTCGTCAGCTTGGGATAGATGCGCATCCTTGGGACGATGGGCGAAAAACCGCACGGTTGGTTAAAATAATGAGGTAAGCGTCACCCGCCTAGTTCGGCCCCCATGGCTACCATGCTTTGTCGTCACTGGCCTCACGTGATGCATTGGGTGAAAGAAAATTGGGAGACAACGTCGCCATAGCACCCTCTGCTAAGATTTGTTCTCCTCCTCACCAACTACATCACAATGGGCCGCGTTAGAACGAAGACCGTCAAGAGGGCGTCCAAGAGCCTTATTGAGAAGTACTACCCTCGTCTCACCGAGGACTTCGAGACCAACAAGCGCATCATCGATTCCGTGGCCAAGGTCCCTTCCAAGCGTCTCCGTAACAAGGTCGCCGGTTACACCTCGCACCTCATGCGTCGTATCGCCAAGGGCCCCGTCAACGGTGTGTCTTTCGCTCTCCAGGAGGAGGAGCGTGAGCGCCGTGACCAGTACGTGCCTGAGGAGTCCGCTCTCGACGTGATCGTTCGTGAGGGTCTCGAGGTCGATGAGCAGACCGCTGCCCTCGTCCACTCCCTCGGCTTCCAGTTCGCTGTCAAGGCTACTCCTGTGTCTGCCTTCCAGATTGAGCGCAAGTACCGCAAGAAGAACTAAAACGGTATCCTTTAATGGTAGCCTTAATTTAACTTAACCTGAACAAATGCCAGCTGGTATTTTTACAGTCGCACATTTCCCCAACTTCTTTGGTTTTCTCTTTTACAGCTCCATCTTGTAGTTTAAAACTAGACAATGCCGGCAGGAGTCCTGGTAAAACTGTCGCAGAGTCGACGAGTCAGTTTACTGCAACAACAAGCTGAAACATCTGAGACAATTAAAACCTGCCTTTTCTACGGAGCGTATTTGTGTAAGATGCTATATCAATGGCTATATTAAAATCGTTCCCCACGTCTTGACGGTCATAATCTCATTCGTTACCATCTCGCAGACTGAAAAATTACATAACTCCTCGACACCTGCTATGGCATGATATGGAGGAGACGCCAGTGGGTTCCGGTCAAGCTGGTCTCGACCAGACACCTCAGTAGTCAATTCCTCAAGTTTAATCCATTATTGACCAAGCATTCTGGCAAATCAGCAGTTTACACTGGTCCCCCACGACTTCCAGAGAGCAATCAGTACTATGCGCAGCTACCAGCGCCAAGCAAATGGAAATCATTCAGACAACCGGGAACAAGCACCTTATTCCCGGACGCGTCTTACATCAATGCCGGCGATGTTGTTGAGGTAGTCTCGAGAGAGGGGTGTGTCGAGTTTGGCGTGGTAACTTTTAGCTCAACTGGTCCATTGTTTGATATGACAACCGTACACGGCCAAACTATGACTTGTGCCTGCGCAGATGTTACCTTTGCTCTTCGGCAAGAGTCTCCGTTTCTTAGCAGCGAGCTCAAGACATTGGTAGCACGGGCAAATCTCTGGTCAGTCAAGGTACGTCCGTACTTGCCGGTACTCTATGCTCACTATTCTCTATCGCATCGATGTAGAGCTATCGATTGGAATACTGTACTCGAGAAGATCACAATTTATCTTGGTTCACCGAAATTGACCGACGAGCTGGCTCTCGGGGTCTATTTTGCAACTGCCTACGAACATCTTGGATTCGTTCGATCTAGGTCGCTCCAGGCTTATGTTCTCGTAAGTACGACGACACTTGATGCGATCAATAAAGTCATGAAGGCTCTGACAGTCCAAGAACTCGAAAGAGGTGCTGGAGAACTTCGAAGAGGTGCTGTAACTGCGTCAATTGGCCAGCAACTAAGGCTGTTATTACAGCATTATGCCGCATGGTCTGATCCACGCCTCGAACGAGCAGTTCAAGCAATTTTGTCGCGAGTCTTCCCTGAAAGAACATTCGAAGATGGGGCTCGTTTAACAACAGCACTCCAAACAATATTGGGTTCACGATTTGACATGGCGTCTGCATTTCTTGGGCCTGTGGACGATATAGACACATTGCCACCGATTCCTCTTTATCTGGAAGATCGAAAGCGGTCAGACAATGCTGGACGGCCTATGGAAGATCATATTGAAAGTCATACGCGTGAAGGTGAATCTCCTTCACCAAGCGAAGAGTCTCCAGTGACCAAAAAACCGCTGAGTATTCCAATTCCAGTTCCACGTGAAGAGGCACTGGCAGAGCCACCTCGAGCATCATATGGACCTCCAATTATGGAGAATGGTCCACCTCCACTTATAGAAACAGACTCACCTCAGGTCTTTAAGGAAGAGGATTGGAAATCTGCGTCGACTGACTCTGGCATCTCCCATGCGAAAGCGACTCCCGCTGTATTGGTCGATGAAGACCTTGCTTTGGCTGTGTCTGAGCTTGGCCTTACAATTTACGTTCCCATTGTACCGGTCAGAAGTGTCCTTGGCAGTGCAAATGCGCTTGCATTGAAAGCACGAACATCTTCCAATGATCTTGGTCCTCGATATTTATTTACCGATGCCAGCTTCCGAGCGGAGTTGGGTCTTCGCGCTGGCGCAACCCAAAATTGTCTCGCTCTCAGCTGTCCGATCAATGTGGCAGATGGGTTTTGGAATCCAGCCGACGTCAAAGTGCGTACTGCTGATGTGACAATCGTGAAAAGAACAACGACCTTTTTTGATGCTAATGACTCTATGGATACACGAGCTATAGACCACTTGTCGCGAGTTTTGAACCTCCCCCGATCGAACTTTGAGACTGCGTTTGGCAGCACGACTCCTTGGCCAACTCTCGCTGGTCAATGGGCAGCGGCATATGCTGCACAACATAATATTTCCCTTCCGTTCCTAGTCCAGAAGAATGCCCGTGAATACCCTGAGGAACCATCCGCTGCTGAACCTGAACGCCTGTCACAGTTCCCAGGAACTCATGAACTCATCGGTACAAGCTATGCACCTGTGGCGTTTCCTTTCGACAGTGCGTTGGCCCTGATTACCCAGAGACAACTCGTGGGTCGTGATTTGTTACCTCCCCCACGGCTTCGAGATGGAAGCGAACGTCCTCCTCTGATCAACAAGGTGAAGGCGTTAGTATGGACTGCTCATGAGTTTTTGAGCACGGTAGAAAAAAGGACACATCGTCAATTAGTGCTTGCTGAACTTCAGGACCAACTACAACAATCGGAGATGTTCAGGATATTCCGATGCACCGTGCTAACGCCGCCAGTTAGCGAGTCGAGTCCTCTTGCTGTTGTGTGGTGTCAGGAACTTGAACTAGAAGTGGAAATGCTAGTGCTTCCTAACACAAAAGTATTTGAGGGGGATCAGGTCCTTTGCACTGAAATCTTGGAGCTCGATCCATTGCGCGGCTATTTTGTCTTGAGTATGTAGAAACTTCTCAGATAAAAGTTGCTTTTCTATATCCTAGACCTTTCAAAACAGAACTTAGACATGTCAGTGTATAATAAATGTTACCAGTTTACACTCTATTAATACAGTTTAAGATGGCCAGTGATCTCATTCACAAGTGTGACAGGAGCAGGGCCAACTCCTAATACGGTCAATGAACCAGGGTCAATCTGCGTACGTCCAGCATCACGGATAACCTCCGACACAACTCCCAAACGACCAGCTCGTGTGCGTAGTCTTAAGAGTTCAGCTTCGTCCGAACACTGCAATGTGATTTTAGCCTGTCCACCGTGTTTCCAGTGCTCCAAATTAGCCGGAGACTTCTTCTGCGCAGTCTCCACACAGGCAACCGCCGCATGAGCACATTGAGCAGCAACTTTTCCTTTGGTCATTGGCAGATCTTTGCGCACCACAAGAACCATTTTATAGTCATCGTTCTCATTCACAGCAATCTCTACTGCATTGGACACCTCGGACATTCGCGTCGTGGCTACCCAGCCAACCATGGCTGCAGCCCCAGCTGCTAGGCCAACACAGAGACCAGCAATGAATTGGGTGTGTGCCATTGTTGAAGAAAGACAACCTTACCAATCCTGCTCAAACAGACCAACTCAAGGCTCGACATTGACCTCACTAGACTAGGCAATTGTCAATAGGCGATACTAAAATCAAAGGCAATCTATCGATGGAACTCTTCTTTATTATACTCCTGTACTGTAGCATATAAGGTGTAGGCGGACGATATCAAGGTGACTAACCTAAACCTGTTATTGGCGTTTATGCACCCATTTCCTCATGAGTTATGAGAGCGACCACAATGTTCAGGCGACGTCGAATGAGGAGGCAGAGATCAGGGAAGCTCGTGAGTTCTTCGATCAGCTGATACAGACAGTTCGCGGACCAAATGCCCCGGAGTCGATGGCGTTTCCGATGAGACAATGGAACCCTCCTTCAGGGGGAGCGGCTGTCCCAATGATAATCCCGTTCTTTGAAGCAATGTCGGAGCAGCTACGACTGGGTGAAACAAAGGGTATGTCCGACACCTTCATTGATTCTCTCGACAGGTTCCCAAAGCGTAGTCTCAAGCCAGACGACAACTGTCCCGTATGCGCCACCAAATACTTGGAGGACGATAATCCGCTAGTAGTGGTTCTGCCATGTCCTGGAAGACACAAATTCGATCTAGAGTGTATTGCACCGTGGCTGAAACGAACCTCGACGTGTCCAATGTGTCGACACGACTTCATGGCCGCACGACCGGCACCAGTCATCGAGGATGATGAAGAAGAAGAGGAAGACGCTTCAATGTTCGGATAATTGAGAACCTGTTTCACGCAAATAACACGTTCATTCTAGTTGGTGGTTGGAGAATGTTTGACAGTGGCGAGTACCTCTGAGGTTTACTGACAGAATGCATATTGGGCCATTGAGCTCAGGCAATGGCCGTGCATCAGAGGGCGGACATTTAGACGGCAATCAATGACAAGAATAATTATTTTAAACGGACTAGAATATTTATTTTATTCAAGGAGAATGCAATTCGGAGGCTAGTCTCATTTATCTCAAAGTGGATAGTGACGTAAGATCACCAGACGACGCGCTTGATGGAAACGGTGTACATCAATAATATCAATGAGAAGGTGAGCATAACGAGGCTGAAATCAGACTTGCGAGCATTGTGCGAAAAATATGGAACGGTTATAGATGTTGCCGCAAATCGAGGGATTAAAAAGCGTGGCCAGGCGTTTATAGCGTTTGCAACCCCAGAGCAAGCAGAGGCAGCCGTTGAAGCTTTGGCTGATCACGAATATCACGGAAAACCTTTCAGAACATCGCTCGCACGATCACGATCTGATGTGAGTCTCGACAAAGCTGAGGCAGAGAAGCGAAAAGAAGCTCGAAAGGTTAAGGCACACACTGAACAAAAACAGGTGGCTAAAAAGAGAATTGGTGGAGAGGATTCATCAAGAAAAAGAGCGAGAGTCGATTTCGGTGAGCCCAATAATATCTTGTTTGTGCAAAACCTGCCCCAAGATACCAGTCCGGAACTGCTGGGCACGTTCTACAAACAACTACCTGGGTTTGTCGAGGCTCGTGTATTTGCAGCGAAAGGAGTCGGATTTGTCGAATTTAAGGAAGTGGCAAATGCAGCGGCAGCAATTTCTACGAAACTTGTCGTTAACGGCCAGGAGCCTTTAGTGATATATGCTAAAAAATGAAATCTTATTTATTTGTACCAGCCAAACACGGACTCTTTGATAGCAGTCAGGAAGCCCACTTTTTTGTCCTCGCGATTAGCTTCTCTCACGATGATCCGATAATAATCGGGTTTTCCGTCAGGCTGCATGAGCTTATCGCTTGTCTCGAACTTGCGGAAGTTGGTCTCGGCAACGATACTTGCAGCTCCAGCAGCTCGAGCCCGTAATGTCTCAACGCTGACTGGTGGGAGAGTTGACGCAGTGTTCTGATCATAGAGCGATATCTGTGCGTTCCTGAAGCTATTGTAGATTTTCTTGGAATCGTCTGGCCATCGTTTGAATACGGAGACCAGCTCCTTGGCGGCGGTTAGCTTCGCGTTCAAAGACATTTGCTGTACCGTCTCAGTCCGATTATTTTCCACTTTCGACCCCAAGCTGTGTCAGCCGATGGGCTAATTAGCCGCTAAATTGAAACTTGAGAGAACCCTGGCGCTAAACGGTAAATAATTATATTCTAATTTGCCATATAATTGACCCACACAGTCTGAGCAACGATAAATTGCCGAATGCGGATCTGTAGATCATGTCTGTGTGGGGGGTTGTGAGCTGGTGCCAAGCACAAGTCAGTCACCCTGGTTCTGTAGCAACATCGCCCTGGCAGGATTAATGTCTAATTGGCCATGGGGGCGGCGGGGCACCAATTTAGTGTTCTCTTTTTTTTCGAAATTGCTTCTCGGCGCTTATCTCGAGAGACAGCGCCAAACACCACCTCGAAAATCCGGGTTATTTGGTGATCTAATGTATAATCTACATCGAGACGGTACGACGAAACCCCAGACGTAACCTTACCCTAGACACGTTGTGACCTGTGTCAGCCCTCGACAGCTCTGCGTTGGGATGGCTGGGTCCCACTTCTCCCAATAGAGATCGTCGACCCCCCTGTCCAGAATTAATTCGCCAGCCTCGCCAATGTGATTTTCGCACTTGCATCTCAGAGTATAAAGACTAATTGGGCCCCATCCCGCGCGATTCCAGTGTGATCCGTGGAATTGAGCCCTACCAAAAAAAGGATGGCGGAACTGGATTTTGATTTCTCGTCGTCGCGCATCATGGATTCGCTGCTAACCCCAGTGCGGACTGCGTTACGTATGCCGACGTCGACGTTAATTGCATCGTCGCCAACTACAGACTTTTTCAACGTGTTGTCGACCGGTAATGAGCCACCTCAGGATTTCGCCAAACTATCGATGGCATCCGCGGTTCAGCCCACGTTGCGAAATATGCCCAGTGTGGGTAGTCTCGCCAGCGTTGCGAGCTCTGTGACAAGTGCGAGTTCGACACGCACAAAGAGCAGCTCATCATATTGGAGAGTTCCCGATCCATCCCAGTTTTTGACATCGGTAGCAGTCCAGAACTCTCTTTGTGCAGTCGGAAGTGGCTCCCACAAGGAGAACCTTTTTATTTATGAACTTGTTGCCGGTCAATACATCACTCACCACCAAACAGTGAGTCTCCCCGAAATCTACAGTCTTGATTGGGTCCCTACCACGAACAAAATTGGCAGTCGAGGCAATGTCCTTGTTAGTGGCCATGCTGGAGGTTATGTGCATATGACGCTTCTGCCTGATACCAACGGAAAAGACAAGGCTGCGGCGATCCTGAAGCGATATAACCACCTTAGACACCTTCCCAAGGACCAGATTAATATGTTTTCATCGGCACGGGTTCGTCATGTTAACGTTGTGGGCAACAATTGGGCCTGTTGTCCCGAGAGTTCTATCGCATCGCTCTGTGCAGAGCACTTGTTCTTGTGGGATCCTACCCGAAGTGATGTTCCCATCATCAACCAGCGCATCAGGCATGCACTGTGTTTCGATTTGTGTAATAGTTGTGACGGTGTCCTCGCCGTAGGCGCCAAGAGAGGCGTCTCGATACGTGACATTCGTGTAAGAGGCGGTGGGTCGGGACTGAGTCCTCCCGAAGGTAATAATGAGCCTGTTACGCAAGTCAAGTGGTCACCACATGATGAGTATCGCGTCGCAGCCGTACACAGCGGCTCGATTGTAAAAGTGTGGGATATTCGAGCCAGCAAGCCATTGGCTTCATACAAGGGCCACACAGATACTGTTCGCGGCGTCGAGTGGAGCCCCGATCTTGAGTCTGAGGTGATCACCACATCTCTTGATGGAACCATTCGCATCTGGGACGTTCGCTATCCCGAACAGCAATCTCGCGAGCCTCAACGTGGCGGATCTAACCGCGACTCTGCATATGGCATGTACAAGAAACGGCAGTCATTCGATGAAGAACTCGATAGTTTGGTTCTGGACTTGCTTGAGAAGCGTCCTCATGTAGACCAAACTCGCCAGTTTAATGCCATGGCCGTTGCTGGTTCCGGTGCAGTGGTATCCGTCGACTCCACCGGCTACCTTGGATACCACCATCTCCGTGGAGCCACCAGGGATGATTATGACGACTACGATGAGTTGAACGATATGCTTTCGTTCAGTCCTGATGCGGCTGCTGTCCCATCAAACACGACGCGTAGCGATAATGACACTTTCGCTTCTTTGTGACAATACCCTGTCGAACCAGTACTGTAATATAAACTAATGTTCTGTGTGTCGAACCTAGAAAGGCCACTCTGTAGTAGAAATGAGACGAAATCACACGAGCAAACATTTCAGATGAAATCACACGAATGAACATCCTGGTGGCAATCACTCCATGAATGCTAGTTGAAGTTAGAAGCTCCTAGTCTGCGATGCGATCATTGCTCCATTTAAGTCATTGAACACATAGTCTAAACAAAACGAAAAGATCAATATAAATAGTCGTTAGTTGGCATACTCCTCGTACAGTCGCGTGCCCACGTCGTAGGCATCAGGACCACCAAAGAACTTGGGATTGCTAGCTAGGAACCTGCCCAGCTCGCCAAGCTCGCCTACTAAATAGTCCAGCGTCTTGTCATCCATTTGAGCTTGAGCCAGAAGCGCTGGCATGGTAATAAGAAGGCGTGACAAGTGCTCAGCTCCGTATACTTCGCTGGGCTTGAAAGCAGTCGGCGGTTTCTTTTGTTGCCGGAACTCAAAGTATTGTTGTCGCTCGAATCTGTAAAGCAACAGCATTCCCAGGGTCCTGTCAAAGTACGTCAAAAGTCCATCAATAAAGGAAGCCAGGTTCTCCTTGGCCCCGTCAACTACAAGTCTCGGTTCACAGAACGCTCTATACTCGCTCAGCAAGTCTTCGACCGTATAAGGACGGGGCAGATTAATGATTCGGTGGTCCTTAGTGACGAATTCCCAGTCGTCCACGAGTATTCTCTTGATGGCGAGAGGAACAGCGACTTTGACCTCGTTCTCTTTGCCTCCACCTCCACCGATTTTCAACTCTGACTGGTCGGTGTGACGCGTTTTCGGACGTTTGGTCGGAGGTTGGGAGGCGCCAGGGGCACTTCCGGTACCTGGTTTTGCCGCCTGTTTCTTCTCGTTGACGCTTTTTTGCAACTCCTGGTTTTCCGGACTATCGATGAGCATTCGTCGTTGTGGGACCCAGTCGTCATATTGACGCTTCCAGCCTTTATAATGCACGCGATACCACAACATTTCTCCGTGTTCAATGCCCTCAGCACTGTCGATCGTGAGTCGAGCCTTCCAAGTGTGCTCGAGGTGAGACGCGATTGCCTGAACGGTTTTGTCGCGTCGGCGAAGAATCACCAAATCTTCCTGGGGATCATACCGCTTTTCCACTACGCCTGCGTATATGCTTCCATCGGCCCAGACGACCATGCAGTCGTCTCCGGGTCCGAACACCTTTCCATCCATGATGATCTTTACCGGTGTGTTCTGACAAGAGTGGAAAGGTTAAGCCAAGGGAAGGGAGCCTTTACGCATATGTGCTTCCTATGATGGTTAGGGTAGAGGTGGGTTTGTACAATTTATTCTATGCAAAAGTTCGTGATATTTTTCGGCTCCGAATTAATTCCAAATTAAATTATCTAAATCTGGTGATGGTTGCTATTTCTGGCTCCAGACGGTGTTGGTGCCGTACTAAGATGTGGAGCGGGGCGGAGTAAAACGCCTCCTCCCATGCAGGCAACCCAGGCCTCCGCACTTGTTTGACTCACCCTACATGGCTCTTTGGTAGCTCTGTATGCTGCTTGGCGACGAGTTAATAATATCTCTCCCGTATATATTGTAACGGACACTGACCCAAACAGAGGTCAGGAGGTCCCGCATAATAGGGCACCATCATTTCGTCGCAAGCCGCATAAGCTCACATCTACCCTACCAACAACACACTCTGCTGGTTAATTTTCTTATCACCACCACCACCAGAAGAAATGCTGGACTTTGCCGTTGTAGGCGCCGGCATGGTTGGCTGTGCTACAGCCTTGGCACTAAAGAAGAGAGGTTATAGTGTGGAAGTGTTTGAGCTGCGATCGGACCCACGCTCTGCGTCTGCAGACGCTACGGTTGGACGATCAATCAATCTTGCAATCAGTTCACGGGGTCTTACTTCTTTGAGGGACATTGATCCCAGTATGGCTAAAAGGGTCACGAGAGATTTTGTACCTATGCATGCTCGGATGGTCCATACTGTCAGGGGAGAACAAAACAGCGTCCAGTACGGGGTTGATGGCAAGGATGCCATTTACTCTATTAGCCGTGGAGGACTGAACGAAAGATTGGTTGAAGAGGTCGACAAAGCAGGCATTCCGCTTCACTTTGATCACAAGCTCACCCAGCTCCAGCTCGAGGATACAAAAGCAACTCTGAGCTTTGGCGACCACAATGTCACTGCCGCCACTATTGTGGGGTGCGACGGCACCTGGTCCCGTGTGAGGTCTGGAATGCTAAGGTATGAGGACTCCAAACTTAGTATGGAGACGGTTGACACTTACTATATTGAAATGACGATCCCCAAGGGTCGCAATGGCCCCCTTCTCGACATGAACCACCTGCACATTTGGCCACGAAAGGCATTCATGTTCATTGCGCTGCCCAATGCCGATGGATCGTTCACGGGAACGCTGTTTGCACCGTCTGGACTCCTCAAGTCTCTTGACAACTATCACCAGTTCGACTCGTGGTTCGCCGTGAACTTCCCCGACGCCTATCCACTCGTGGACCAGAACAGAGGCAATCTGCGAAAATACTACGAGTCAAGTCGAGGCAAATTAGTGAGTCTCAAGGTCTATCCGTACTTCCACGAGTCCTCAGCGATAGTTCTTGGCGACGCAGCCCACTCCATGGTGCCGTTCTATGGCCAGGGCCTCAACTGTGGTCTTGAGGATGTCAGGGTGCTGATGCAGTTTATTGACGAACACACTGTGGACCGCTACCAAGACGTTGCCGATCCACTCCAGGCCCGTGCGAATGCGTTTGCGGCCTACTCAAAGTACCGGGTTGACGATCTGTATGCTATCAATGACCTGTCCATGCGGAACTATGTCGAGATGCGCGATTCCGTAACCACAAAGTGGTTCCTGATAAGGAAATACGTTGATGCCGTTCTGAATAGATACCTTGGCGACAAATGGATGCCGCTTTACACCATGGTGGCATTCAGACCTGACGTACGCTACTCTGACGCCGTCAAGGTGGACGCGAGGCAGTCACAGCTGCTCAAGTCTGCTGGCCAGATTGTGTTCTGGGCGAGCGTTATTGGCCTTGTCCATCTGAGCAAGCACAAGTTCAGTTTTATTTAGTGCGCTAGTTAATTAATACCCATAATTTTGGAGCGGTTATGCCCACTAATTAGGCGTCATATATTTTTTTTTTTGTTGGGTGATTCGACGACCTGAAAACAATTTAGGTTGCACGATAGCCAAAACAAAAACTACACTACAAATATGGTACAATTCTTGAACTACGGCAATTTCGACGCTGGATCAGACTGAACTAAAACCGTTGGATTAGAAAGCGCAATGCATGATCGTCGATTGCAGATGTACCGGCGATCGGATTTAAAAAATGGTGATATATTTCAGTGAATTTCTACAATTAGATACAGCTACGCTGAAATGCGTGTTGCCAGAGAGTCGACTACAGTAGTTGGCATTGGCCAAACTGCTTGGACGCGACTTGCAACTGCTTAGATGCGACTTTGGAGAGGAGCAGGCACATCGGAACGAGAGTTCCAGTAGTACTGCACAGCCAGAGCAAGTCCGACAGTGTCAAGGGCCTGCACCACAACCTGCGACAGAATAACGTCGAGAGGCTGCTTCTGGAGAACCACAGCACTCACGAGGTCAGGGCCAGCGGAAACAGCAAACAGGAGCGAACCAACAATGGCAGCACCCTTCGCAGAGGTGGAGCCAGCAAGCTTGAGAAGAGCAGCAACTCCGTAGGTCTGGAACAGGGAGCTGGCGATCGAGGTGCCGGCACCAATGGCAGCCGAAGCGGCCTCACGGCTGCGAAGAACGTCCTGGGGCTTGGACGCCGTCTGGGCCTTGTTGTAGAGAGCTCCAAGGGCAGGACGAGCAACAATGAAGTGCGAGGCGTGGGTGAAGGCGGTGCCAATAGCGAGAGTGACGGGGCACACGGAGGGGAAGGCGGTGTGAATGGCAAGTGACATTTTTGGGGGAGGGTTAACGAATTGTTGGTGGAACAAGAGCTAAACTTGTGGGGGGGAATTGCCACTATATATACACCTGGGCGTAGACCAAACCATGTGCTGTGTGTTTATGCGTGCTTTACCGCGAGGTAGGATGGTATCATAAGCCATCACGGGAGTTTGCCTGCCATTTTGCCCTCGCTTCGTAGTTGCCTTGCTTAGGGCAGCAATGGGGAAAACTCATGCATGTGCCCCTCCCTCGACGATGAACCTAACCCTCGCAAACATAAAACTGGTGGTGTAAACACGCTCAGGTGTCACGCCGTGTCACCGTTTTGCGAATGGTGGGTAACGCCACAAATTGTGGAACAAACCGGCCACGCCTCAGGTGTGATTCGGAGCGGCGCGCCTAGCGAAATGGGGGGATGTGCGTTGGGGAGATCGTCAAAACCCAAGCCCAGTGGTGCAGAAAGCTCCCAAAAAGTTGCTGTCACGTGTACGGTTACCCCATCATTTTTCTTCTTTTGGTCCAATTGGAGGTAAACATTAAAAAAAGGTTGCGCTTGCATAGGCGCCAGGGGGGGAAAGACTTCCGGAGGTTTCAGTTCCGAATTTTCAGTTCCGAATTTCAATTCCGATACTTAGTTTAAATACGCAGTTCGGCTAGTTCCAATAATGGCTCCCATAATGGTTCCAATAAGAAATTCCAAAATTAGCCCGTTGAACCCGGGTGTTCAATAATAAATACATAGCATTACTTTTTCGTGTGCTTGAGAACATCAATCTCCGCCTGCAGCTTGTCCTGGACGCGTTTTGCCTCGAGGAGCAGCGTGATTTGCTGCTGGAGCTGTTCGTGTTTCGCACACACTCGCGACGTTGGCATCACCGGACGGATCGGTAGTCCGAGTTCACTGAATATCGCACTAGCACGTGCTTGAATGGATTGCTTAAGCGCTGGGATCTTCGTCGACCGCAGGTACACGCCAGCAGATTGTCGCTCGTGATATGAGATGCCATATGCAGCCTCCTCTTTGGCACTGAACCGTTTCCGAATAGACTCAGCCGTCTTTGCAGCCGCCCCACTCACTGACGATCCGTTGGTCGCGATTAGCGATGCAGATGCAGGCATTGGCTGTGTAACCGTGAGCGACTTTCGCACGGGACTTGGTCCCGCCGGATTCTGAATTTTCCGTGATTTTGTGTTGAGAAGTTCCTGTTGGAGTTGGGCGACGCCCTGACTCGTTTGGTACTGCGTTATTGCTCCGTCACTCGTTGGACTCTCGAGGAGCCGCACAATCTGTTTCCGTTCGTAGAGCATTCGTTCCGCGAGGCTCTCGAGACGTTTTGCCTCGAGAACTAACGCCTCTTCTTCGGCGACTTCGGTGGGACTACGCGACTGGAGTCGTTCGAGATGAGCTTTTCGTTTCTGTTCGGCTTCCTTGTCGTATTTCATGTGTTCGAGCAGCTCCTCGTCAGCAGGACTGAGATGGCCATCTGCGCGTGCCTTAACTACGGCACTGCAAACCTCATAAAAGCGCTGTTTGAGGTCCTCGAGGCTTCGCTCTTTGCCGCCTTTCTCCTCGTCGAACCGGTCGTGGATAACGAGCCAGTTCAGACTGTAATGTTCACAAAGATCAAAAAGATGACGCGTCTGCTCTAGAGACCAATCCTCGCTCTTGAACCGCTCTTCGTAGTCTTCGTCTTTCCATTCAGGCAGATTCACACCGGTTCCAAACTCTGCAAACCTGTAGGGAGCACTTTCTTCGCCCTCGTGAGATAAAACGCCACGCACCCAGTGGTGGAGCTCGAGTTCGTCGCCTCCTCGAGCCTTTTTGTTCGTGAACGGCGCCCACGTCCATGGCGTCACCTTCTGTCTCCAGTCTGGAGTGGACTTGAACTTGTGGGCACTGGCCAGGACTGGAGGCGTGTTCTCACCCAGCAAAGAGTACAACTCTCGTTGCATTCCCTCGAGCTTTTTCACCTCCGCCTTGAGCTTCTTCGGCGGCGGACCGCCCTGGGTCTCTGGTCCACGGCTCATCGCAGTATCAGAATTGTGAGTTCCAGAGAGAATTACTAACACCTAAAATGGCTTATCACCTGTACTGTACTGTACTGTGCTCTGTGTACTGAATAATGTTTGTATTGAAATCGACCTAATTTAAAATTGAGCTACTTGGAAAGAGCCTTTTGGAGAGTCTCCTTGTACGGTGTAGTTGGCCGGCCAATGAGCTTGCTCAGTGTCTTGCTGTCATCATACAGTGAATTCTCCACCAGAGAAGCACTAGTCTTTGAAAGCATTTCAGCAAAGAAAGCGGGAACACCGGCATTGACAAGAGCCTCCTCGTAGGCCTTTTGGGGAAGATACTTGTACTCGACCGGCTTGCCAGTAATGTCCGTAAAAGTCTTGGCGAGATCACCCTCTGTAAAGTAGTCGTCACCAGCGAGCTCGTAAATCGGTCCCTTGAGCGACTCATCAAGCAGAACTGCAATTGCGGCATCCGCATAGTCAGAACGCGAGGCAGAAGAGATCCGTCCATCTCCACCACTTCCAAGTAACGCTCCATGCTCAATGGCAGCGTCAGCACCAATCAGATAGTTCTCAGTGTACCAGCCATTACGCAGTAAAACGTAGGGAACTCCACTCTTGGCGAGAATGTCCTCAGTCTGAAGGTGCTCTGTTGCCACGAGCAAAAGATCCTTTTTGGCATGGAGAACACTCGTGTAGAGAATGGCACTCACGCCAGCCAATTTGGCAGCATCAATGACATGCTGGTGTTGGGGTATACGGTGGCCAATATCGTTGGACGCGATGAGAAGCAGACGGTCAACACCCTTGAGAGCCTTGGCCAGTTCCTCTGGACTCGACGAATAGTCGAATACTTCTGTCTTGACGCCGTCGTCCTTGAATATTTCAGCACTCTTTGTTGGGTTGCGAGCTAGCGCGACGACGTTCGCAGGAGACGTCTTCTTTGCGAGTCCCCTGACCACAAGTTGGCCAAGTTCTCCAGTAGCACCAGTTACTCCGTAAGTCACCATTTTGTTTCAATTTGTTATTAGTTTATTATTTGTTGGTAGATGTGGGCTCTTAGCCCCGTTTTAAATAGTTGGTACAGTACCTTCACTTCACATCACTTCATCTAACATTGCATCATGATTACATGAATCTCGTGCACCAGCCGATCCTGAGAAGGTTAGGGGTATATTTTCCCAATCGCCTTCCCCCGCATAGACGCATCCATCGGAAACAGGGTTAGGTCCATCCACTTCATGAATGAAAAGTCAGGGAAACTTGCGACGAGAAAAGCCTATATGTTATGAGTCGAACATAGCAGCTACATGTAACTGTAAATTGTGGGGGTGAGACCTTTTGAGGGGTGATTATTGCTTGTCCTTACCTTTTGAGACGATCTTGTCAGCGGGTCTGCCATCGGAATCAGGGTCAGGGTGCTGATTGATTGCCTCTTACCCATGGGTCAAATCACCGCTAGAGTCGATTACGGCGCTACGGCGTATCAGCTGCATAAGTCGTGTCTCGGGACGCTTTTCAATATTTACAAATCGTACATGTATTGCCTAGCTTTTAGTGTCAAACTTCGCGTAATGACTCGCCACTACGGCTTAACACCTGCCAAATGGCTAACGTTTAGCCAGCAGTTCCCGGGGATTAAACAGTCGACGATCTCTTGAATATCGCCACATCGCCACCCATCGTCTTCCTATGTCACGGTTATCTGGAAAAACTCTTAATCTACGCCACACAACTCGTAAATAGATGTGCATAGGAGCTATACATAACTAGTAAAAGAAGTTGAGCGTGGCGAGGCTTATTTGTTCCCCAACCTTCAACCACACGACGATCTCTGATGATCGCGCCACCCTTGGCAAGGTCGCTAGTCAGTGCTCCACCCGTAGCACTGGGTCGATAGTTCTTCATTTTAGAGGAAGGTAGACCTCACATTTTTCTTAAACCAATAGATATGAAGTGACAGGTTTGAAATAATAGATAGGTGCCTTTGGCTAGACTGTAAAAAAAACTAAATGAATTTAGGGCTCAATGATCGCAACAATATCTCCAGTATCAACCATGTCACCGTTTTGGTGGATGATTTTAACCAGCTTACCGTTGACAGGAGCAGAAATGACCATCTCCGTCTTCATAGCCTCAAGAATAAGGATAGGAGCTCCGTCGGTGATTGGCTCGCCCACAGACGCAACACTCTTCCAGAATCGTCCTGTAACCTCAGAATAGACAAACTCCGCACTGTCGCTGTACTGAGATATGTCAACTGGAAGTACTGCAGTTGATTCGGCCTGGAGGTTGGCAGCAGATATCAGGGCGGCGAATTCAGCCTGGCGTGAGGACTGCTGCTTTTCGTGCTCTGCAATCGACGCCGCATTTTGGTCGAGGAACTTGACGTAGTCTGAGGAATCAAACATAGAGTTTTCGATACGAGGATGGAACTGGCCCTTGTTGACCTGCTCCACAAACACCTCGAGTTCGCTTTCGCTCACAGGGTAATAGCGTACCTGGTCGAACGCACTAAGAAGCCAAGGATGGCCATCTGCACCCTTTGAGTAGTCGTTCAGACACAAACGATCCCAAATGGGAACCGTTCTGCCTACGAGTTGGTACCCACCAGGACTCTCCATAGTGTAGATGCACATATACATGCCGCCAAGACCCACAGTTCCATTAGGAGTCCAAGATCGCGACGGGTTGTACTTGGAGCCAAGCAAACGGTGACGAGGATCAAGCGGAACAGCGCATGGTGCACCAAGATAGACGTCACCAAGTCCAAGAACCATGTAGCTTGCCGAGTAGAGAATGTTCCGCACCTTATCACGATCCTCAAGGCCATTCGCGTCGGTCAGGAAATCGACGTTATTAGGGAGCCACGGAGCCTCGGATCGGATCGTCTCAGCATATCGTTGGACAGCCGATAACGTCTTCGAATCCTCGAAAGCCATGGGTAGATGGAGGATTCTCGATGGCACCTTCCACGAGGTTGTCCACTCCAAGCGCTTTTCGACGCTCACCAACTCCTCCATGAGCTTCGTTTGCGTAACCTCAAGAGGGTCATACTCAATGAGCACACTGCGAACACCAGGACTCATCTCGAGCACTCCATTCACATGGCCCTGAACCTCATCCATGAGCCGATGGACGCGGTATCTCAGATTCAAGTCCATCTTGTTCTCGCCATACTCCACGAGGACATAGCGGTCTCCCGCCTGGCGATAGGCAATGCCAGGAGCAGAGTCGCTTCGGAACAAAACAGGATCGGTGAGTGGATCAATCGGCTCCATAACCGGAAGAGGAACATTGTGGCCAGAAACACGAGCATCAGTCGCACGCTTGAGGGCGACAGCAGAGTCCCAGTTAATTGGAACAAAGCGGATTTTGTCGCCAGGTTTGGCCTGGCCAATCTTCCAGAGTTCTGCCTCGACAACCACAGCCGCGCAAACAAATCCCCCAAGCGAGGGTCCGTCACACGTCAAGATAACAGGCTCGTCGCCAGTGAAATTGATAGCTCCAAGTGAGTAGACATAGTCGTGAGCATTAGAAGGGTGAAGACCGCCTTCACCACCGTCGAGACGGGCCCAGGTAGGCTTGGGACCAATTAGACGCACACCAAACCGGTTGGAATTGTAGTGTACCTTCCATTCAGAAGCAAAGAACTCAACCACTGCTTCTTTGGTGAAGAAATCAGGAGCTCCATGCGGTCCCACTGTAACACCAACCTCCCACGTGTTTCCGTACGATGGAATAAGATGGGACGGGAACGCTAATGGCTCCGTGGCAAACTCGTCATTTAGAGGAATCACGTCGCCGAACTTGAGAGCACGTCCATTGAGACCTCCTAGGGATCCCTGGGCAAACGTCGAGCGACTTCCAAGGTATTCAGGGACCTTGAGACCACCACCAATGGCAATATAGGCACGGCATCCGCTGGTTAATTTTCCAACACTGAGTTTCTGACCTGCCTTGATGTACAGAGGTTCCCATTGTTTGACCGCTTCTCCATCTATTTGCACAGGAGCAGAACCACCAGTAACAGCCGCAACGGCATCATGGTGGAACAAAAACGTAGGTCCAGACAAGGTGCATTCGATCGCCGCAGATGAGCTCAAGTTGCCCACAATGGTGTTTGCAGCCCTGTGAGCTAAGTCGTCCATAGGACCAGAGGGCGGAACACCAATGTGCCAAAGCAAGCGTCTACCAGGCCAATCTTGAATGGTGGTCGCTGGTCCAGGTTGAACAACTTCAACAACAGGCAATTTGTACTCGAAGCTGTCAAGGACCTTGGTGTACATGCGAGCCTCGCGGAACATAGTTGAGCCTGCAATGGACTTGAGATAGTCAATATTGGTGACCACTCCATCGATCTCCGTCTCCTCGAGCGCCTTGAGAAGCTTGTTCAGGGCATCGCTGCGGTCCTTGCCTTTAACAATGATTTTGGCAACCGTGGGATCGTATTCGCTCGAGATTACGGTTCCAGAAGATACCCACCCGTCAATTCGAGCCCAGCTCGGGAACTTGACGTTGGTAATCTGACCAGGAGAAGGCCTAAAGTCGCGAATGGGATTCTCGGCGTAGAGACGAGCCTCCATAGATGCACCGGTAGGAGTAATCTTCGTGGTGGAATCGAATGGAGCACGATCTGATGCCACAAGAAGCATCCATTCCACAAGATCAAGGCCAGTGCACATTTCCGTGATAGGGTGCTCGACCTGCAACCGCGCATTGACTTCAAGGAAGTAGAAACTGTGTCTGGCAGAATCGTAAATGTACTCGACTGTACCAGGTCCTTTGTAGTTCATAGAAGCTGCGAGGTTCTTGCCGCTCGTATGCAGCTCGTGAAGCACATTAGCAGGAATACCAGGAGCAGGGGTTTCTTCGATGATCTTCTGGTTGCGACGCTGCAGAGAACAGTCGCGTTCGCCCAACGCAATAGCATTTCCTTTACCATCTCCAAACACTTGCACTTCAACGTGACGGGCATTCTCTACAAAGCTCTCAAGGAATACGCCAGAATCGCCAAAGTACATCTGGCCCTGGTGACGGACTGTCACGTAGGCAGTTTTGAGCTCCTCGTCAGAGTCGACGCGTTGAAGACCAATACCTCCACCTCCAGCAGTGCTCTTGATCATAACCGGATAATCACCGATTTTCGGAACAACCGCCAGGGCGTCTTCGACAGTCTCGATAAGTCCCGTACCAGGCACGAGAGGAACACCAGCCTTTTTGGCAATCTCGCGTGCAGAGTGTTTGAGACCCAACTGGCGCATGGCATCTCCACTCGGTCCGCAGAATACGATGCCTTCGGCTACGCAAGCATCAGCAAAGTCGGCGTTCTCGCTCAAGAAACCGTATCCCGGTACGATGGCAACTGCACCCGTTTTCTTGGCTGCGTCTACGATCTTGCGGATCGAAAGATATGTCTCTGCGGCAGTAGTACCAACCAAATCGACCGCCTCGTCAGCGTCGAGAACGTGTTGCGCAAACCGATCTGGCTCGCTGTAGACTGCCACACTGGCCACACCAAGACGCTTAAGAGTCTTGATGATTCGCACAGCAATCTCGCCTCTGTTTGCAACAAGGACCTTGGTAAACGGTTTGCCCTTGTTGAGTGACGCAATGTACGCTCTCCAACCACCAAATTTAGTGATTTCAGTCACGTTGGCACCAGTAACAGCTTCAGGCTCGCAGATGAATCCCTTCTCCCACTTTCCATTGGCGAGTTCGAGGCTACCAATACCTAGGGGAGCAGGAACCATGGCCATGAATTCACCAAAGTTGGCCACAGGTACGTTCCATACTTCCACAGCAATCTTGGCACCTCCACTAGCAACTCTGACAATGCCAGGCTTGGGAATCTCGGTGGGAAGTGCATAGAGTTTGTAGTTGGGCGAGGTCTCTGTACGTTCAGCCAACTCAGCTTTAACCTGTCTGAGTTGCCAATTGAGGGCCATACCAGACAAGTGCGCACCCACGACCACCAACGGCATTGAGTAGGGCTTTCCAAGAGCCAGAGCTCCAGCCAGATCATCAACACTCTTTTTCGGCTTGTTGGATACGGCAATAGGCCTCTCTGGAGACAGAATGCGCGACGCAAGCTCGAGAAGGGCATAGTCGGTACATTGGCGACCAAGCAGAGTCATTCCCACAGGGAGACCATCGCTCTTTCTGAAACCAGAGGGAATAGCAAGAGCGGCGAGGTCCGACAGATTGACAAAGTTCGTGTAATAGCCCTGGCACGAGTTAATCCGAATAGGATCGTTGAGAACATCCTTGATCTTCGGGTTCAACGGGCACGTCGGCATGATCAGGGCGTCTACCTTGCTGAACAGCACTTCGACACGTTTCTTGATCTCCTGACGGAGGTACTCCTTGTCGAACGCGTCGACGCCCTTCACGTCTGCACCTCCAGAAACAATGGTACGAACAGTTGGGTCCATATCTTCGGGGTAATTCTCCACAATGTCGCGGATCGCCCAGTATCGCTCAGCAACCCAGGGACCCTCATAGAGCAGCTTTGCGAGACGGAAAAGGTCAGAGCAGTCGACTTTGACTACTTCTGCACCAGACTCTGAGCCCACACGGGAGACAGCTTCGGCAAACAACTTCTCATTCTCCTCCTCGCCAAAGAACTCGACAGCAGTAGGAACTCCAACCAGTGGCCGTCTTCCGAACGCCTTTATGGGTCTTTCCGGCAAGGGACGCGAGTATGGGTTCGGCTGGTCGTACGCAAGAGCAGTGGAGAACACAGTCTGCGCATCACGAAGACCCAGGGCGAATACAGTTGCGGTATCAAGAGATTTGCATGCGGGAACCACTCCAGAGGTACTCCACAGGCCCACAGTGGGTTTGAGGCCAATCAGGTTGTTGAGGGCAGCAGGAACACGTCCAGATCCAGCAGTATCCGTTCCCAAGGCAAAGGGCACAGTACCGTTTCCAACCACGACTGCTGAACCTGACGAGGATCCTCCAGGCACATGATCCTTACTGAACACACACTGAGGAATGCCATACGGGCTTCTCACGCCAACAAGTCCAGTTGCAAACTGGTCGAGATTTGTTTTGCCCAAGACAATAGCACCAGCCTCACGCAATTTCTTCACCACAAACGCGTCCTCGTCAGGAGTATACTTGAACCGAGGACACGCCGCAGTGGTGGGCATACCAAGGACGTCGATGTTATCTTTGACCGCGTACGGAACGCCATAAAGCGGCATATTCTTATCGAGTTCATCCCACTGGGCCCGAATTTCAGACTCAGAGGCGACATAAATCCAGTCAGGGCTTTTCAAGGTCTTGGCGAGGTCGATAAGACGGTCCAGTCCGCCGCCTCCGAGCTGGGCTTCTTTCCACTCGTCGATGGTCCAGAACGACATCGTGTGAGATCGGAATCGAGGCGAAATTTCCGAATTTGTCCGACGATGGGCACTTGGAGGTTGATAAGAATGATCAGCTTTGAATGCCCCCTTCCGCGTACCTATCGACCCGATCACAAGCCAAACGTATGTAATGACGCTGTCGCCCTGGCCCTTACCCTGCTTTCGAGATAAGCCCTCTCAACGGGGTGTGTGACCTTCGTCAAGCTTGCAGCCCCACATAAAACAGCTGATGGTTTAAGCTGGTCCTGACGCAGCGCGGAACCCACTTCATCACGTGACAATCGTCTAAGCCAATAGAATCTCCCGATAGCCAGATATGCCTTCCTAACCCTACTGTAGAAGTGGGAGCATAGTGAGTCCTCGGAGTCCCCTGCCATTTACACTGTATCTCTCGCTCACGCCTGACAAAAAATCACGCCCGCTTCAGATCACCACTGATAAAAGTCAACTGGCAGATGATTGTCCAGTATTTCGGGCCCCTTCGCGATATTGCAGGCAAATCCGAGGACCCGTTGGACACCTACGACCTTAAGGACTTGGCGGCTGTTCTCGCTTGGGTCGGCAAACAGTATCCAGAGAGCGTAGAGCTCCTTCCCTCCTGTGCCACCGCAGTGAATTTGGAGTATGTAACAGATCTCGAGACGGTGCTTGCGTCTGCAGACGAAATTGCATTGATTCCTCCTGTATCTGCCGGTTAGTCGCCACACTTTGTAGTTTTTGGACCCTAAAATTATTTATTTAGACCTGCCAATTGGCGAAGCCAATTGCCACAAAAGTTTTGGTTCTCTACACTGTTCTTCCTCAATTAGCGCCACTAGAACCATCCAATAATTTGTTCAAATGAAGAGCCACCGCAAAACGCTGAGAGAGCCTCAGAGTCTGGCTTGACTGACTGCTTACTGTGAGTACGACTATAGTCGACGCATTTCAGTTGTTTAAACGTGAATTCGTATAGGCATGCGGCTTTTTAGTCGCGCCAACGCTTAAACGACGTTTTCACAAGCGGTCTATCGTCTGCTTACCTACGCACCTCACTGGTGGTGTCCAGCTTGGTCGGAAGGTTACAAGGCTATCTAATCTCTCAGCCAAGCCAAACGGAAGCTAAGCAATTCCGGAACACTGCACATGAGAGTGGACACAGGGCCGTACCTCCATGAAACGCCGTATCTTGGTCGTCTCATTGATCCGGAAATAGCCCTGCCTCACCAGGAGCGCAAACCAGAAAAGTCAACGGTTGTTGCTGATGACATTGGCGACTCTCCGACCACTGCACGAGCAAAGGGAGCCAAAGTCAGTGGTCGAATCTTCACAGTAACGACGAATTTCGCAGTCGTAGGAGTGCGAGACCCAGTCAAAGGAATAAAGCTCCGGAGCAGACGTGGTCTGAGCTCGCTAACGTCGGCAATTGAACATTTGAAAACAGCAACCGATTGGGAGTGTATTCCTGTCGCGTGGCCTGGAGAGCTCGAAAGCACGTACGAGGAGGAGGACGTCGATCAGTTCCATCAAGATTTGACTGACGAGGAAAAAGAACGCTTCAAGCAACAAATTATAAAAGCAAATGACGGCCATCTCGTGCTGCCAGTGTGGTTAGACGGTCCTGCCGTTCAATGGAGAGAGTACTCGGAGCACGTTTTATGGTCAACATTCCATTATGTCCAAACCTCCGATAATGAAGCTCTTGAACAAGCAACTTACGGCTGGAACAACTATGTGGAGCTCAACCGCCGTTTCGCTGAGGAAATCCTAAAGGAGTACAGAGACGGAGATATTGTATGGATCCACGACTACTATTTCCTTCTCCTTCCGCAATTGATTCGACTGAAGCACCCTGATGCGAAAATCGGCCTCTATATCCACTCTCCCTTTCCCTCCAGCGAATTCATCAGGTGCTTGCCTCAACGGACGGAACTGCTCGAGGGAATGCTCGGTAGTACGATTGTAGGCTTTCAGTCCCAGACCTATGTTCGCCATTTCATTTCTGCCACTACAAGACTGACAGGGATCGAACATGTCGACAACAAGCTGTTGTCTGACGGACGATTTGTTGCATGCTGTGCACTACCAATCGGAATCGATATTAAAACGGTGGTAAACTCGTCGCAAACTACTCGCGTGAAAGCTCTGGCAAAGGAAATCAGGGATATCTATGCTGGAAAACACATCATTGTTGGACGTGACAAGCTGGACTTGTCACATGGTGTCCCTCAGAAGCTTCGAGCTTTTGAGCTGTTTCTCCAATTGTACCCTGAATGGCACGACAAGGTTGTGCTAATTCAGATCACGACGCGTAACTGGAGCAACCAACCAAAGCTCGAATCTATCCTCAGTCAGGAGGTTTCATACATCAACGGCGAATACGGAAGTATCCACTTTGCCCCAATTCAACATTACACCACGCACATTGATCAAGACGAGTATTTCGCTCTTCTTGGCGAGGCCGATTTGGGTTATTTCATTCCAGTTCGTGAAGGCACCAGCCATGCTGCCCTCGAATACATCGCCTGCCAGTACGAGAAGCCTTGCTCAGTGGTGCTGTCGGAGTTTATGGGCATAAGTGAAGTTCTCGAGGGATCAGTAAATGTCAACCCGTATGATGCTCTCCAAGTAGCACACGCTATAAACCGGGCTCTGTCGAGCAAAGGGGCGCGAATGTACAAAAAGGCTGCGACTTACAATGTCCAGGACTATGTGAAAGCCTTCTTGAGCTTGTTGTTGCAACATGACGTGCGGAACGAGTCGCAACATTCGACACCTGAGGTGAACGTGAAGCAGCTGACTGCCGACTACGCCAAGGCTAAGAAACGACTATTCCTCTTGGACTACGATGGTACATTAACACCAATCGTACAGAATCCTGCCGCAGCTGTTCCATCTGACAGACTCAACAAAATTCTCGATAAGCTTTGTGGAGATCCCCGAAACGACGTCTGGGTCATCAGTGGACGTGACTCTGCATTCTTGGATAAGTGGCTAGGCCGATTCTCTTTGTCTATGAGCTCGGAACACGGCTGTTTCGTTAAACATCCTGGGGATAAGACGTGGACGGATTTGGTTGCCAAAGAGGACCTCTCATGGATGCCCATAGTTCTCGAGGTTCTTCAGTGGTATACTGAGCGTACCGAGGCGTCAAACATTGAGCGTAAGGAAGCAGCCATCACTTGGCATTACCGTCGCTCGGACCCTGTATTCGGAGCGTTCCAGGCGTCCCACCTTCGAGCATATCTTGAGCTAACAATCAGCCACCGTTACCCAGTTGATGTTATCAACGGAAAGGCCAATGTCGAAATCCGTCCAAAGCTGTTCAATAAAGGCGAGATTGTGCGCACAATCTTCAGACACTGCAAGGAACGTAAGGAAGAGCCCGATTTTGTCCTGTGTCTTGGTGATGATACGACTGACGAGGACATGTTCCGGGCAGTGAACGATCAGCACAAGAAGGAGGGATTCCACAGCGTAATGGTTGGTCCAGAGTCGAAACTCACCCTTGCAAGAGCGCATGTACCGAATGTGAAGGGCGTTCATGACATGCTTGCGAGCCTGGCTGATTCCGACACGAAATCCTCTTGAATGCGGATCGCGTGCTTATTTTAAAATATTTATATACACAACATGCACATTCGCATGTTAGAAGACTATTTCTTCTTCTTTTTCGGCGTGGACACCAATTTACCTTCCGTGACCTGCTTCGCATCAGCACTCATCAAGTCGTCGATGCTAGTACCGGTACCTTCAGGGCCCTCGTCATCAATTCCTGCAAACTTCCTCTTGAATTTGGCAAGGTTTCCTGTTGCGCTAAGCTCCATTGCTCGCAAGTCAGGCATAGACGGATTCCAAAGAGGGTTCGTACGCTGGTCGTTCAAGTATTTGAACTCAAGACGTGGGAAGGGGCTTCGTCTCTTCACTGTGGAACCGTCACTCAATTCAAGGACCTGATCAAACTTGTAGTAGATCGCTGGTCTGGTCTCTCCGATCCTGAGTTTACCAGGAACACGCTTAGGGACAGAGACTCTTCCTCCCGGAGGAGTGTATCCCTTTGATCGTGTCTGTGTTTTTGGAACGAACGGTGCCGTAAACGGCTTCCTACTGAATCCCTTCAGCATGTCTTCTTCGTGTCGCCCTCTTTCGAAACGGACGAGGTTCAGTCTCGGTAAATTTCATCTGAGTAATTTGTGGTCACGTGTTTCAAAGGGACATTTGATGCGTACAAAAACTTGGCGAGGGGCCAGTGTGTGTGTGTGTGTGTGTTGTTAAATAGAAACTAGAGAAAGTTGACGGGGCTAGCTGTGTCGGAAAAGAATGCTAGGAAGCAAGTAGCTTAGTTGGTTACTCAGGAGCCCCCTGACGAAGGTGCCATGCCAAGTAATAGATCACAATTGCCGTTGGCATGCCGAATAATATGCTTATCCAGAACATGCAGTTGCCAATTACGGTGCCCCTTCCTCTCATTTTCTCCAACGGCGCTGTGACCAGGATAAGAGGAGTTTGGGCCATCATACAGAAGAATGCAACACCGTTGAAATTGTGGGTGGATGCGCCAAAAAGAAGTTCATGCAAAACAGCAGAGGCAAAAAAGACGACATTACCGGCCATGAAGCCACTCCAACCACGTTTGCGTAGCGGTGTGTATACATGTCGACGGAATGCGTTGGATACAGGCTTATTCCAGTCCCGCCAGAACGTGCCCACGCACCCTGCATTCCACCAATCCTGATAGAAATCACGATCGGCAAACTGAGAAACCTCTGCAATGCAATTGAGTCCACTTTGAAAAAGAGCAAAGAACCCAAGCAGCCAAATGCAAATGTTGACCGTCACAAGACTGAGGTAGTCGTCAAATAGGCGACCCCATTGCCGACGCTGATAATCGACAACAACGTGTTGGAGGATTGGGGATGCCATCTGCATCGCCAAGAACCAGATGCAGCTACCGATTGTGCCAACTTCGGCCAATAAAGAGAGCACGGCAAACCATCGGATTTTAGGAGTTCGCGGATATACTGGCTGGTAAACCAAGGTTGGAGCGCACCAAAAGTGCGCAATGTTGCGCAATGTCAAGTTGCGGGGATATTCGCAGCTTTTGTAAAGAGAGGGGATCGGAAGCCCCAGGATTGTTGCTGATCGAAGTTCGCTGTTAGTTAGAGCGAAAGAACTCAGCTTCATAAAGGTAACTATAGTGTTGGCCTCACACAATGTGCCAATAAGCGGGTGTTTGATTTTGTAGTAGACGTACCAGGTTCCAAAATAGAGGCAGGCCACAGCATTGATGGCGTGCGCAGTTGAAAAGATCGCGAAACCCTGCGAAGCTGTATCCAGCAGCTTTTGCGGTGTTTTCTCGATTCCTGGTAACAATTCGTACGAGGGGATTCGTTCTGGAGATCTTGCCGGTGATCCTCGCGAAGATGCAGCTTTGGTGACGAGTTCTCGTCTCCTCCTCAATGCCAACACTGATGCACCAAGTTCCACCAGGAGTGAAAGAGGCATGTAGAGCATGTTTATTGAAAACAGCACGAGTCCTGCTAGGATATCGTGCTTGTTAAGGCCCGCATTCGATAACGCATCCCAAAAGCCAAACTGGTGCGCATCCATCGAAAATAGCCGCGCATTCCCCACGAATAGAACCATCATGAAGAGATGCTTGAACCCTGTAAATCCAAGTTTCGGGAATGGGGCATGATTTTGTACAGGTTGAGGGTTCGAGGCGTGGACAGGGCGATGCTGGTCGCCGTTGTCGACTCTGGTCTGGACCTCTGCGAGACTGAGGAAGCTTCTTCTGGTTTGAAGTCGTTCCCTGCTGCTTTGTCGGGAGGCCAATCGGGATAAAGAGCCCCTGGAGAGCAGTGACGCTTCCTTCTGAACATGCACTGGTCGGGAGTGCGAAAGGGCAGTTCCAACAAGTGCTTCGGAAACAAGGGCAGAGGTGCTTGGCGGTGGATCTGGAGGATTGCTATTGTCCGCCGGTCGGTTACGGGCCCTCAATTGTGTATCCGAACCCGTCGAGAAGTGTCCACCGGAGGGCGACGGCGGGATCATGTTCTGAAGTGGGCTCTTGGCCATGTTCATGGTGAGATCGGGCATCTCTGGCAGCAAAGGGTCTGCCGCCATATTTCTATAAAAGGATAGAGGAGACTCTTGCTAGAGCTCCAAAGATATCCAATTTAATCGTCAGAGTTTCCAATTCGTACCCACACGAACGGATGGTGTGTCTGTGGTGACAGGAAAGGGAGATGTGTTTTGGCGTGTTTATGTATTGGTGTGTGTCGTGTGTGGTAGTAGTTTAATGTCTACGCCAAGCTAAGAGAGCTACGCGGGAATGGATCCTGCAAGAGGAGGAGTTTATGTATGTGCACGGCCCTTTGGGAGCGATGACACACGAGTGGCATACGGCTATGCACGGTAAAAGCACTGTCTAACTTGGTCTACCCACAACCGCTAGTAGAGATGAGTTTAGGATGAGTAAAAGACTGCATCAAAAAATGGAGAACCGCGATAACTGTCCAAAATAATAATCGTGCCTGAGTAAAACTGTATACCCCCGCCCCCCCTTCCTGTCCTCGATCAGAACCCCTGGTGCGGGCATTTGTAACCCTCAATGAGTTCTTTGGGGAGGGGTAACGAAAACGTCAAGAAACTGTCACTGGCTAAAATTAGAACGGTACCACCGTGACCGGGAATTTTCGTTGCTCTTTTTTTGGTGTGTCGATATCTCCTGGCGAGAAATGACATCATTTTGGGGTGCATGGAGATAACGGGTTGATGATGATGATGATGATGATGCCTTTTCCTGATTATTTATTATTTCTGCTGCACCTGTGCAGATCACTTCTTCACCCCGCACAGACGCATTTTGTTGGGTCACCATAAACTTAGTGTACGAGTACCAAGATCGATAGATACCGTTTCAGTTTAGTGATTTTTGTGCGATAGCATTAAATTTAGACTAGTTTCAGCCTGACTTGCGCTGTCTTGCAAAGTCCACGGGGCTTATGACCAAGCCTTTACCCTTTGTCGCACCCCTGTATATCGTTTCGATGACATCTATCATGTCCTGCGGATCGTCTATCACAAACGTCAACTTGTTGTTTTCTCCTGTGCCAAAATCGCACATCATATGTTTGTTGCGCCAAAAAAACATAACTGTCATTGGATCCCAAAGCTCATACAGTGAGTTAAAGTCCGGTACCTCTGTGGTATCGCACACGTAGATCGCTGCAAAGTTGCGGACCTGTTCGGCAATACCGTACAGCACTTCATCCATGCGCATGCAGGACAGGTCAGCATCATTCCCGAATCGGACAATGACGAGTTTGTCGTCCTCACTGAGGATTGCCTGGTCAACGTGCCATCCTGTGTGAAGATGGGGCAGGAATACACTGCCCATGAGCTACAGGGTGTCAACTGGCTGGTTCCAGATGCTTGTGAGCCTCGCTATCCTTCGCGTGCAATCTGAGCGCCTTTGCGTGCTATTTGAAGGTCAAAACGTACAGGTGATTAGATTTGTTTCAACTGATCACGTGAACGCACCCCGCCCAGCAGTCACACGCAATCAAGTGCAGTAGTAGATACGGTGTGAAATCAGTAGACGAGGCGCAGTTTTCGTTTTAGGTTCGCTTCGACATGACGCAATTTTTCGGGGAAGGGGGCTTGTTCAGGCCCCGCTATGGTAGTTTACGTAGATACTGGAAATTCGCGCATAGATACGGGTGCAAATCATGGGCAGCACGCCAAATCCAGAAACGAGCCTCGTTTCTAAGATGCGACCAGGGGTTGACCATGTCATGAGCTTATCGCTGTCCAGGGAGTAACCCGCGAGATATCGTGGATTTTGGATGTCGAAACGGACGCGATATGAAGGTAGTGTTCGATACAGGTTCGAGCCGGGTGTACGAGATCAGCTGACATCGCTCCTGGCCGAGAAGACGAAAAACGAGGTTAAGGATCTGCGATAGTGCTGCTATCCACGTGTTTAATTGAGTGCGTGCCCACAACCCAACGGCGAGGCAAGATACAGTCTCTACTGCCCTAACATTTTGTAGTGGCCATCTGAACCATGACGACTCACGTGAGATGAGCCGAATATTCATAGCCAAAAGTTCTTTGCACTTTGACATGTTCCTCAACAGTCTTACTTACCAACAGTATGCAGCTATATAACGTCATGATCCGAGGAATAAGGCGGCATTGATAGTTGTCGGCATGGCTCGGGTATCGGTCCGAATTGCGTTGATAATGACGTCAAACTGTCAAACCGTTAAAGTTAGAATGCCCGCAATTTTATCTGGGCGTATGAAAGTCCCTGGGCAGATATCGCTAGGACACCTGCCCTGACAGTGACTAAACGCGACCGCCTAGTCTTCGGCGTGGCGCCGCCACGCCAGTGGCAATTAGTTTCAAAGTTGGTGGAATACAAACGCCGATATCCGAAAATATATTTCCACCTAAACAAATTTGTAAATCTCGTCGTGTGCCCTCGCAATTCAAGGAATTATTGCACCTGAGGATCCAGTGGTCGCGATTACGTGAGGTGGTGCATTATGCGTGATGTGGGCTGATCAAAAAAAGCAAGAGGATGGGGGCGGAAAACTGGAAGGAAAGGGGTAAAACCACGATCGCAAATTGACCAAGTTGGCCGGCTCAAAAAAAGGAGAGATTGGCCCGCCATGTCGATCACTGCGATTGGAGGCCCACATAAACCTGCCGACGGTTATTTTAGTCTAACACGATGGATCACGTCCGGCGTCGAGACTTCTCTACTAGCTGTATATGTGATTCGTGACACCTGCATCCTCAGTCCAAGATAGACGCGAGCGACGACGCATGGGATGCTTTTTCGCACCCCTTGCTTGCAGGTGCGTATGTAATCTAAGCCCTGGACGACGACCTTCCCTCCTCCGATAAGTGTGTGGTGGTGGCACCCAATTTTCGGGCCACCAATTTGGGGGGGGGGAGGGAGGTCGACCCTAACCCTAAACTAATTTAGGTGCATGCATATACTGCGCATATACTGGCGCATAGACACCACTCGCACCGGTCTCCGGAGACGTCTGCTGGAGGACGCGTGGGCTCAAAAGTCATAAGTTTGCGCCTCCCTGAATCTACGGCAGGGGCAAAATTATCGGCCCCAGAGGCGAGGATGGAGACACCAACGGACAAACGGAGAAAACATACCCTTTTGTGTGCTTACACGGTAGCCGCATAATATCGCAGAGGCATCTCGATTAGGACAAAGGAACATGCATCGCCCCGCAGCCTAATCGCTCACCACGCGGGTCGCCTCGACGCTGCCAGGCCTACTTGGAAGCCGTGCGCAGAAACCCGTCCCACTTGAGGCAATGCTTTCTGCACGAGCAACGACACCCCATCATCACATGGGCCCTAACCATTATTCTCATCTAAACTTGTGGGCAGACCAAGGCTTTAGTCATGCAAAGGCTGGGCGACGATCTTCTCGATAAAGACTTGTCCACACGGAAACCCACAAGGTGGCCTCAGGACCCCCCTTGGAGCATGTGGCGAGGCGGAGTGGGCCCACTTGCGAGAGTATTATTGCTAGGACATATGGTGGCCACGGCGGAAGTATTCTCGACGGGGCCGGAACCCGTTCCGGAGCCGTTTCCGGTGCCGTTTTTGCCCTTTTTTTGTTCCAGTGGTGGTACCGCACCCGATCCGATAAGACCCGCACGTGTGGGTCGTGGTGCATCGCATCGTTGCATCGAGCCCCCCTGTCACATGTTGTTATGGCAGTTTACGCAGCCTGGCTGTGGTGCATATGTAACCCACTAAGCAGCGGGATGTGCCCTTACCTCCCGCATTTAGGGTGGGGACAAGAGCCCTGGTGGAGCCCTGGTGGGACTATCATACACCCGGAAGGGGTTCCACTTAAATAGGCGACCCACTCCAGATCGAGATCCGGTAACCACACCGGTAAACCGAAGTAAAATGCAAGCGCGACGACGACTAAATCCAGACGCGGACGCGATCCAGGTCACTGTACCAGGCCTAGACTCGATGTCTCCGTCGCCGTTGATGACGCCGTCGATGGCGCCAGGTCTCTTTTCCGATAGCCAGCTGTTCTTTGCGCAGAGTCCGGCTCTACAACGAGTATACCAAACCGATCAGGAGACGCGACGAGTATCATTGGCGTCTTTGGGGTCGCTAAAGGAACTGGTTGATTTGGCGGAGCTGGGGTCTCCGTTGAAGTTTGAGAGCCCAAGGTCGCCGTACGACGTGCAGTCGTTGTCCTCATCGCCACGAGGGTCAGAATTTGTTCCGCCGCCACGAACTCCTCCGTTTAGCCGTCTTCGCCATTCGACACCACCAGTAGCATTCACGACGAGTCCCGACCTCCCGGCAGAAGTGACGTGCAGTCTATGTTTTGAATCGATGTTCTCCATTGACGGAGTAAAGCTCGTGTGTTCCCACCAATGTCATATGCGATGTCTCCGGACTGAGATTTCCGATGGTGAGCTTCCTAGTTGTGGAGTTTGCCAGTACACGGCGAAACCGCAGAATATCGAGGATTTCGCAAAGATTGAGCATCTCGTGACGCGACGACCACTCCCTCCTGTCCTCGCCAACATTGGCACTGTTATCACTGGCATCGACGACGACAGCGACAGTGACGAGAGTTCGACTACGGAAAGTGACGAGGCGTCGACAGATAGTGACCACGACGAACGGCTCCAGTCGACGATATTTGCCCATGCATCTCGACGCCGATCGCAAAGTTCGTCAGTATTCGGCAGCGAACCCGGAACACCAGTTGCGCAGCTGATTGGCGAGGTCGAACCTGAACCTCGCATCTACGCGACGGGAGAGGTCCTAACGCCGTGGGAAGGCGCCAATGCGCCGATCGACGTCGATCTGCAGTTCGATCCTCTCGTGGGTGGTTCGGCAAGTTGCATTGTGTCTGTGTCTTCGCCTGCTGACGCGTTCACCGTTGAAAAGTATACCCCGTCACCGGAGGACCACAAGATCGCCCATGATACTGCCCTCGAAGTGTACGAAACTGCCGCTTTTCAAGGAGTTGGCCTCGACGCAAAAGTCACTGGACGGCTCCGGCTCACATGCCAGTTTGCCATGTCTGAGGATAGACTGCAGTGGGACCGCGTGGTGGGCTACCTTTTCGAGCGGGCCCTCATCATTTGCACATACGGAAGTACTGGCGAGGAGCTCAAGAATGCCCTTGATCTGTCTGATGATGATCTGCGGACCAGTCTGTGGATGGGCGACGACCAACCTGTTCTGAGACTCGACTCGAACATACTTGGAACTCCGGTGTTCTTGAAGAGCATCGTCAACAGCGACATAACTGCTGTTCACTGGCAGGCTGCTCTTCGCGACTCGTCATTGTACTTCCCCCTCACTCCCAACTCGCAAGTACTTGAACGGTTCGCGTCGCAGTACGCGGAGCGTCCCACCCAGAACATTGTGGTGTGCACGTCTTCTGACATGCTGTTCCAAGTTGGCACCGCCGTTTTACGCCGTCTCAGCTCCTTCGACAGAGTCAGTTTTGTCCTCTACGACTGTGGACTTGTGGTGGGACCACATCGCAGCGTGTGGTCCCACTGGACAGAGGCGGTTGCGAACCCGAAACTGTATGCATATCCTGCTGCTAACGAAATACCCCTCGCAGCCGCTTTCCAGCTCGTCCCCAGTGCGGTTATTTTTGTTGCCAATGCCACTGCCGATCTTTCGGTTGGAGCGGAACCTAAATCTCCGCAAATCTTCCCGTGCCCTGTCCATTGTATTTCTCTTGCCGGTGCAAACGAATCTCTCAGCCAGCTTGCAGGCAAGTCTGGAGGCTCATTCTCCTTTGCCCAAACAGCTCGTGAAGCCGCAGAATGTGCCGAAGGAGTTACCGCTGCTGAGAGATGTGTGACCCATGTGAGTACCTGTCTTTCTATTGTTCCTACCCATTCGTGGACGTCCAATGTCGTTGGATGGCAACGCGGACCCCGTCTCGAAACGTACCGAAACCCGCAACCGTATGACCTCGACCATCCACGAAGCCATGGCGTTGGCGGGTTTGTGGTTGACTTTGGTAGACTCTATGCTGGTGGGTCGTTTTCGCTGTGGATCGATCTCGAGTCTGAATCGACTACTGAGCCTATTGTCGAGATCACCGCTTGTGGACTCTCGTCATCGAACGCCTCGAAGCTTGTACGCACGCGAAAACACGTGGCTGTTCCTGTAAACGTGACTGACACGGCGTCCAATGCTGAGATCAACTTTTGGAAACTTGCCCATAATGCTGCCGACTCCATTGAGCGTGTACTCACTCTTGCGAACCACGCCAACGCTTCACAGGCAGTCGCTACCTGCGCCAAGGTGGTGAAAGAGCTCGAGGAAGCACGACAGGAGATGTCTCGTATCGAAATGTCACCACAGTTGACCGAAAGTGAGCTTGCTCGCGATATGGCCATTGGCAGGTCGATTCTACTCATTGACGGGTTGATGGACGTTCTTTTCAGTGTCAAAACCGACGCGTCCCAAACTCTTCCGTCCCAGGTTGAGGGCAGACTTCTCGAGTGTCTGTGGACTCTCCGCCAGCGCCAGGCGTTTACGCGTCGCAATTCCATCGACGCATTGTTTTCTGAGTCGTTGGAAACCAATGTTATTTAATTCATCTTACATTTTGACTAGTTATTTATCTTGCATTCTTTTTTCTTCAGATCCCCCATCGCGATTAGCACGAAACAATTGGCGAAACTAGGTCGAAGCGACTACCGTACCTCTCGCTTTGACATCCGCCACAACTTTATAATGTACGAAGATCAAACCTCAGTAAACAATCGGGTTGGGACTGGCCTCGGATTAACTCACGGGAGGGGAAGCTCGCCCTGACCACTGACGTAAGAATTTTTCAGCGGGTTTGGCTCGGTTATCCGCGACAGCTCTGTACCGCAGAAACGTGGAGTTAATTCTGTCTGTAACTTTGTTGAGGCAGTAGTTAAAAGTTGTCAATAAGTGTTCCACCATTTTTCAAACTACTATATTCAGGCCGATCGCGCACAACTGCCATCTCAACATCGCTGCCGCATAGGCCCTTACCTCATCTTCCTGCATACGTAAAAATGCACGATCAGCCCACCCCTCACTAAGGTCTCCCCAATCTGTTGGACTATCCTCATCACATCTTCAGAGGTAGGACGGATATGATTCGTGCTAGTGTGCCTCGTACTCTGCGTTCGCGCGTGGCGACGTCTATTGGCAGTGGAGTCCGTTCCATTACCTATAATGGCGAGAACCAGGGCGAGACGTACAACATTGTGCTTCCGGAGCAAAGCTTCGAGACCTACGAGCTCGAGGCGCCGCCTACCCTCGAGGTGTCCATCTCCAAGGGCCATTTGATGCACATGTATCGCGAGATGAACGTTGTTCGTCGCATGGAGATGGCTGCCGATGCCCTGTACAAGGCGAAGGAGATCCGTGGTTTCTGCCACTTGTCTATCGGCCAGGAGGCTGTTGCTGTGGGCATGGAGGAGGCCATCACCAAAATTGACTCTGTGATCACGTCGTACCGTTGCCACGGCTTTGCATACACGCGTGGTGGCCGTGTGTCGCAGGTCCTTGGCGAGCTCATGGGCAAGGAGAATGGTCTCAGCCGTGGAAAGGGTGGCTCCATGCACATGTTCACCGACAACTTCTACGGCGGTAACGGCATTGTTGGTGCCCAGGTCCCCCTGGGTCTTGGCATTGGCTTTGCGCACAAGTACCGCAAGGAGGACGCCGCATGCTTTGCCCTCTACGGCGATGGTGCCGCGAACCAGGGCCAGGTGTTCGAGGCGTTCAACATGGCGAAGCTGTGGGACGTTCCTGTGGTGTTCTGCTGCGAAAACAACAAGTACGGTATGGGTACCTCGACGAAGCGCTCGTCGGCCATCACTGAGTTCTACAAGCGTGGCCAGTACATCCCTGGTCTCAAGGTGAACGGCATGGACGTGCTTGCGTGCTACTCTGCTGTCCAGTTCGCCCGTGACTGGTGTGTGTCCGGTAAGGGACCGTTGGTGATGGAGTTCGAGACCTACCGCTACGGTGGTCACTCCATGTCTGATCCTGGTACCACCTACCGTACGCGTGAGGAGATTGCGAACATGCGTTCTCACCACGACTGCATCACCGGCCTCAAGAACCGTCTCATTGAGCTTGGTGTTGCCGACGAAAAGGAGCTGCGTGCCATCGACAAGGACGCCCGTGCGTTCGTCGACAAGGAGGTCAAGGTCGCCCAGGAGGCCAAGTACCCTCTTGCAGAGCCCAGCGTGTTCTACAAGGACGTGTACGTTCCTGGCAGCGAGCCTGCGTGGTTCCGTGGCCGTATCGAGGCTGAGAACATGCCTGCGTCTGAGCTTGCCAAGAGCGGTTAGAGTAGATAATTAATGAAACTTATTGTATTAGCAGTTGTGTATTGTTCGGGAATGTGGCTTCTTTTAAAAAAGAAGCAAAACTTTTGGCAATTGGCTACGCCAATTGGGTTTCCTACTGATGGACAAAAAGACAGTGGACGACACACACCAAACTGGGCTGCCCAAGAAAAAAAAATAAAGTGGACGACACCGGAATCGAACCGGGGACCTCGCGCATGCTAAGCGCACGTGATAACCAACTACACCAGACGCCCAATTTGTTGGGTGCATCTGTCATCCACTTGCCTAGTCACCACCACGCAAACCCAGATTACAAGCCTCGTTTGATTGCCAGGCACAATCCTGCTACATTCCTCGCGTCATGGCCTTCCGCAAGGGCTCAGGCATCGCCTGGAGGGCGAGAACCTACAAAGGATGGTTCTCTAGACCCTTGAGAAGCCTCGGAGTGACCAGGACAAGGAAAAGATGGCACCGGATCAAGGCCGCTCTGTGCCAAAGACTTGTTTGGTACAACATGTCGCGATGGCTGGCAAAGTTTTTGGTCGTGGCACTTACTGCGTGTACGATATTGGACATTCTTCCCCAGAGTTTCAAAAGTGGGCAGTACTGGAACTCTATCATTGTAATTATAGCCACGTGCATCATCGCCGTGTGGTCGTTCATCACGCGGATCGCGCGTCAGATCGACCTGCGTCGCTCGCTACGACGAATACCCCGATACTACCAACTTGGCGAGCGAGATATGCCGAAATCTATGCATAAACGGATTCTTGCCGAAAAGAAACGCTGCAACGAGCTGTTCAGGAGCCAGACGGACTTTAGTGCCATCCAACATCCAGGACTGCAGAGTGCCCAGCGTATGCATGAAGAATGGAGCGTCGAGGTGCCGTTCTGGGAACTGGTGGAAACGATCCCCGTATTTCTCGAGAACTCACTCGTCCAGGCCATCCCCGATCTGCGACGACCAGCAGGAGCAGGACTCCGCGAGTATTTGGGCATGGCCCTCGAACACGGAGCAATTGACAACAGCTACTCTGGCGATGTCGATGCGTTAGTCGTCGTGTACGAAGCCGCTCGGTTCTCGAAACAGGTACTTACAGAACAAGAGCTCCTGAGTTTGATGCAGGCGGTGTTCACCGTCGCCCAAGGAATCCGACACCGCGACGACTTTGGCGAGTTTGGCGATCTCGATTTCCAAGAAATTTCGCCAGCGTTGCAGTTGCGCAAAACCAGCACTGTTAATTCGGTACGAACGTTTGCGAGTCTCCGGCTTCCAGACGCATACACTTCTGGCGGAAGCGTTCTGTTTACTGACTAGATTATTTATTCGCTATTTATTATAATTGTACTCGTCTTATGGTGATGATCTTCTTTTGAAAAAGAAGCAAAACTTTTGTGGTAATTGGCTACGCCAATTGAGTTTGCGGTCAGCCCAGATGCTATTGTTTCTTCACCTCTTTTGAAGGATGGGACCACCTCAAATACATCGACAATTGCTAGCGTTCTACTCAGAAGATCTCCACATACACCCTCGGAAAAAAAGTTCACCTAACAATTGGCGAAGCCAATTGGAACCAAAGTTTTGCTTCTTTTTCAAAAGAAGATCTCCATTCAGAAAGACATCGCCTATACCTAAAATCGCTATTTTCGTTACATATCAATAAGACTCGACGACGTCGTCGTGCGTTGTGGTGGGGCGACTGGCGTCCCTGGGTTGGAGTTTGCATTGCCGAATCCGTAGCCAGTGTACGCCGGTTGGACCTGCGTCGTGGCTATGCCGGTGTACTGTTGGCCAACAAACGGATTGTTGCTTGTGTTCTTGGTCTGTTTGCCTGTCGCCGTCTGGAGCATCGTCAGGCCTCTGCCAGCACCGTCGACCATGTAACTTGCCGTGTGTTGGGCAGGGATTCTTGCCGATCCCGTGTTGCCGAACGTGTCTGCTTGTGCCTCGCGCATCGCGAGAATATTGTCGAGCTGTTCTTGGTTTTCGCGAGAAAAGCTCTTGTGTCGTCGCAATGCAGGTTTTGGTTGTGATGCTTGGGCTTGGGCTTGTTGCTGGTTGAAGGCGGCGAACGGGTTGTTCGAACCGGTTTCGAGAGGAACCTGCTGGGCCTGCTGCTGCTGTTGCAATTGCAATTGTCTCAGTCGTTCCTGTTCCGCTGCAGCGAGCTGTTGTTGGTACAGTTGTTGCTGCTGTTCCATCTGGTTGAGTTGCGCCTGTTGCGCATCGTACTGTCGTTGGAGTTCAGCCTGTTGTGCCGCTGCGGCAGCTTCCTGCTGTTGGGCCAGTGCCTGTTGGTGCGCATAGTACTGTTGGAGGTCGTTCTCGGAGAAGCCACCGGTGCCAGTTGCAGAGTAGTTCATGCCGTAGCCAGTGAATTGGTTGTTGAACAAATCATTTCCGTTCTGCTGGCTGAGTTGTGCCGCCCTCGCCAGGTCGTCCTGCTCTCCCTGGCCATTGACCAACCGCCGCATCTCGTCCTCCTGCGCCGCCGTTTCTCGTGACAGTTCCAACGCCCGTTGGAGGTCGTCGTCGTAGTTGTCGCCGCCGCCTTGAGACGCAGACACGGATGCCCGGCGACTTCGTCGACCCTCAAAGTCGCTGGCACCGCTGTTGCTGCGATATCGTCCGGGACGGTTGCGGTTCCGACGACCTCCGCGTCTTCCGCGTTCCTCTCTTAGCCGCTCCGGGTTCGTGAGCAGCTCTGTGAGGTCTCTCGCACGTGCTCTGATGGTTCCACCAACATCTTTGCCGGAATCGTCCCTGTGGTGGAACTCACGGAGCGTCTTGATGATGTACAGGTTCTCTTGGCACCACAAAATGACGCCATCCGAGCCGAATCTCACGAGGTAGTCGAGGAGAACAAGACTCTTGAGGACGTGTCGCCAGTGCTTGCCCTTATCGTTGATCCGCTTGTCAATCATGTCCATTATGAGGAACATCTCGTGTTCCTGGTACGTCATTTCTGCAATGTCCTGCATGTCGCCGGTGTTGGGCGTGCTCTCGTCATTGGCGGTCACATTGCGCACCTTGACTTGCGAGCTCGAGTAGCCGTTCGTGACGTTTTTGAACGTGCGTACAATTCCCATTTTCTGCCGTTCCAGGGAGGAGGGTGTCCAAGAGTCAAAGTGGTGATGGGATTAGCAACGTCCCCATGGGTTACTTAGCGAGGCTCGGAGGGGGCGGAACCTGCTTAGCGTATCACACCGCCATTGGCTGTTCGACAACGAAACCACGATACCTGCGACAGCAAGGACGACAAACTTGGGTTAATCCGGCTCTAATGGAGCCATTTCTGAATTCCTGCAGAAACCGATGGTCATTCACGCCGTTCCGGGGGTTTCGTACGTGCCTATCTGGGAGATAGTGCCGCTGTGTGGGGGCTAGGGTTGACATTAGCCTCCCAATTTTGGTCCGACCAGCCAGCTCTGATGGCGAACCTGGTGTCTATGACGCCATGGGATACCACATTAATTGACCGTAACATTGAGGCTCCAGACTACGGCATTTAGCTTAGGATGTAATCACTGTGGTGTTTTGGCGACAACTAATAGACCAAGTGGGCCATTCTCGACTGTAGACTTAGTTGTTAAAGCAGTTGTAACAAGTTCAACCGGTGTTCTCGAAATTGCATTGGCGTGAGTTGCGGAACTTTGCAAGAGTCTTTTAGCACAATCGACATTCGCCAAGACTCGACGTTGGGTGATAGTATCGAAAGAGCCCTGTTTTCTAATTTTGTGGTTAAGGCTGAGTCGGAAGCTAAGTTACATCTACAACAGGTTCAGCGAAAGTCGGATATGATCGAAAATTTGGCTGGTTCTGGATCTAGCTCCAAGTTCTCTCGAGTTTGCGAAAGCATGATGGGTGCTTCACGACCCAATTGACTTGATCGATCTACGTGATTAAGAGAATACCCGCTGAATATTGAAGCAGATAATGCGATTGAAAGTCTACACAATAGTTAGTCGACTAAATTTTGTCAGTGGTTGCAGCAACTGTAGTCGATAAAGTCAACTGGATTACTTGCGAATGTCGTTAAATCGGTCGGAACTTGAGTACAGATCTGGAAACACTCAAAATGCAGACTTTCAATTGCGCCGACTTTGACTCAACTTTTTGAAATGGCAGCCTAAATGGCGCTAAATAAATTAAAATCGAGAAAGGTTGTTGCTTTTGATGCTATTAGATCGACTCGATAAAAGTAAATAGGTGACTTACGTACTTTACACCATGAGACTTGTTGTGGGTACCTTTGACGAACGCGTGGCCATT
The DNA here is from genome assembly GCA_022577725.1 of Wickerhamiella dianesei. Taxonomy (NCBI): domain Eukaryota; kingdom Fungi; phylum Ascomycota; class Dipodascomycetes; order Dipodascales; family Trichomonascaceae; genus Wickerhamiella; species Wickerhamiella dianesei. The sequence continues at coordinate 194,944 of JAKIRV010000008.1, read as the reverse complement.
CTGCGCGACTCAATTCTCGAGATTTTTTCGCCAGATAACCTGCAGGATCCGGTCATGAGCGCCAAAATTGAGCTTGGTGGGTCAGACCGCTCAATTGAGTGGCTGGACAATTACCACCTCATTGTGACCACGACCCACAGTTCTGTTCTTGTTCAAGTCGACAACCACGCCAAAATCATGACTTTGCCTCCAGTACACCGCCCCAAACACGCTCCAGTGTATGCGCGCGCGTTCGACGCCATCGTGTACCTCAATCGCATCCAGAGCACCGATTGCATCACAATGACGAGCCTTAAAACTGGCGAGACGGTGGCATTTGCGCTCCAAACCGCATTTGCCAACACGTTGTGTGTGCATCCGACGCTGGCGCTGTTCGCATATGGCGATATCGAGAATGTGGTGCTGAGTGCAGCGAACGGGTTTGTTCTCCGCAGGTTCACTGCCACCGGATGCGTGACCCACCTGCAGTGGGCGCAGGCTGGCGAGACGCTTTTGGTGGCCGATTGTGCCGGAATCAAGATCCTTGACAAACAGCTCAAACGCAAACCGGACTGCGAGCCCTGTGGGGATTCATTTGCGTTCCGCGATGAACTGGTTCGGGTCAAGTCGGTTGATGTGGTTGAAACACCACACGCGTTTGCTGTGCACGAGAATCTTGTGGCAGTTTTAGAGGACAAGTTCGTCCAAATCTGGGATTTGGCTCGTAGTGTTGTACTTCGGCAGGTTAAATTTCTTGATCGCATCGACCAGGTGGTTTGGGACGATGGTACGGCATACGTAGTGAGCAATGGCGAGGTAGCAACCGTGTGGCCAGGTCTACCCGCAGGGGAAAAGTTTGGTTTGCACGTGTTGCGTCTGGCTCGCGTCAGTAGTGGCATGGTCGCGTCGTCCCAGAGCAGCATAGCCTATATCCCTAGAAGTTAAACCCGTTCAAAAACGTACATGTATGCAAATGGTTGTAATGCAGCCACGTCCGTTTCTTTGGAGACGCGTTCATCGTTGTACAGGTACCACGACCCGCCCTTTTCGACGGCAGCGACGTAGTGTCCGACATGCACGCTGGTTCCCTTGTGGCAGATGATGCTACTCAAGCGGTAGCGAGTTCCTGGCGTCTTGACCCCCCAATCGATGGGCGACTTTTTCGATGATTTCTGGGGTGGTGGGGGGGCATCCTGCTCCGTGTGGCCAGAAAACAGCCACTCCACAGCCGCCTCGACAGACCCATTGTTTGCCCTGAGCGCCGCTTTCGACAGTGGTCGCGTGAAGCCCATGAGCTCGAGGGTCGTGACAGACTCGTCTGACACCTCGTCAGTGACGGGTCCCTCGAACTTGGGGTTCAGCAGGTTCTCCATCGCCTGTTCGGCGTTATTGTGCGACGCCTTGAGGGCCACAATGCACCTGTCGCGAGCGAATCCGGCTCCCACGAGCATGCTGAGTGCCGATTCGTCGGGGACAAACTCGTCCTGGATGATTTGCTCGTCGGGCTGGCTGCCCGATCCTTCGTATTCCTCGAGCGAAATGCCCTCATCCGGCACAATGACAGGCACGTCGACTTTCTCTGGCACCCAGTTTGTGACGCGGAACCGTCGGGCGTTGATCACGAGAACATGCGGGAACGTCTTGAACCCCGTGGTCGACACTGCTGTTGTCGTCTTGCGGCACCCAGGACACGCGTAGCCCTCGATGGTTTCGGGGTTGACGAACCCCTCGAGCATTTCCTCGATGCCCACGGGCCGGAACTGGCTATCGACTTCCTCGATGGGCACCGTCAATGAAAGACTCTGTTGCGCCTCGAGCGTGTACTTGACTGCATGGCACTCCATACACTCTACGCGGCGTTCCGTGGCAAATCCGAACACGTCGGCAACGGGATCGCGCTGGATCTTTGTTGTGGCTGCCTGAGAAATCTTGTCGAGAAAATGGCCCCAGTACTCGAACGCGTCCTGCTGCTGGAGGGTACTGAAATCGGCGTGGCCACGGCCAAACAGCGCCTTGATCATGTCCGGTGCGACCACATCGTATCTACCACTGTCTAGACCGTCCTGGAGTTTGCGCAACTGCGTCCACGTGTCCTGGGCCGGATCAATAGTCTTGTCTGCCGCAGCGACTTCTCCTGGAACATTGGCGGGAAACAAGGTCTGGAACTGGCGGAGGGCAAACAACGACTGGACGCACGAATTGAGGTAGCATGTATTCCCCAAATTCTTGAGACCAGTGAACCCTGCACCGTGAACAAGTTCCTCGCCGCCGCCAAAGTCCCACTTCATGTTCTGCTCGAGCTGGAGCTCGACGAGCGACTTTTCCGTCTTGTTCCGTTTCGCCACATCGATCCCCCATCGCTGGAGATGGCTGGCGAGTTCTGGATCGGCGACTTCATTGTCACACGCGTAGCAGTAGACATCTGCCTTGCCCTCGGGAGTGATACTACCCAATTTAACCGCCAAAGAGTGTTGGGTGGTGTTGTAGTGTTCAAGGGCATGGCCATTGCCGCCCCCACCGCCAAACTGGGCGCGTCCACAACTCACCTGTCCACACCACAGACAGATCCACAGGTTCGATGTGAGATCGCACTTGGCACACTTGTCCAAACGGTGTTCGGCAGGCTCAATCTCGACCGAATCGAGCATTGCCACGTGCACACACGGCTCAATCTCGAGCTCCCACGCCTGGACCTCCTGCGCCTTCGCGTACGAGTCCGCCGTCAGTACCGTGTCAATTTCTTGTCTGAACTCGTCTTCAGTGGCGGAACCCAGCGATTTGAATTTCGTCACCAACTCGTAGTCGTCCGTTTGCCTGACCTCGAGTTTGGTGGGTGCCACTGCCTCCTTGGCGATCTTGCGCACGTTCAGAAACGCCACATGTCCTGTTTGCTTCGCGTGGGCAGCGGTGAAGTCGTGATCGGGATGGGGCGACGTCGCAATGAAACATTTGAGGCACACGTCAATGCCCAACGGCGCCTCAGGCGTGTCGAACGTGTATACACACTCGTCCTTGTATACAGGCATGGTATAGCCTGGTGCTGACACAACCCATCTCTATGGTGCCTTCTTTGGTTCCTTCTTTTGAAAAAGAAGCAAAACTTTGGTGCCTTCTTTTGAAAAAGAAGCAAAACTTTGGTGCCTTCTTTTAAAAAAGAAGCAAAACTTTGGTGACTTCTTTTGAAAAAGAAGCAAAACTGGCAATTGGCTCCAGTTGGGATTTCTCCTTCGCCATTTCACGTTTAGTCGCGTTTAATTATGTACTAGTAGTTCCAGTCTAGGAGTTCGCCGTCAGACGCGTCGCGGTGCGTGTTTCGTTGCAGAACCTCGTCTATGTGCTGCTCGAGACCGAGTTTGTCGCCCAATTTGTTCCTAAAGAACCGCTGGACGTCCCCACGCGTCGCCTTCGACTCCGACGGGCTCGTCTCGCCAATCACAAACGCCTTGATGTCCGCCGTGGATGGCAGCCCAAACTTGTACGGGTACTCTTTGAACGTCTCGTCGCCAAGCTCAATGGGCTCGCGATCGGCAACCGGCTCAAAGAACTCGTTCACGGACGCGTCGCTCACGTCGGCAAGCGTGGCTGGCGTCCATTTCGGTTGGCGTTTGTCGACCAGCAGCGCCAACACGCCCTCTGGGAAGTTCTGGTTGAGCATGAAGTGGTTCGCAATGTTCATTTCCTGCACAAATGCCGACCGGATGTCGAGAACACGGAACCTCCGGAACGCGGCCAAAGTCACCTTGATGCTCGTCGGGCACCTCGCCTCGATAGTCGCGGCGGTCTTGACGGCAAACTCCGAGCCGTCATTCTTGAGGGCATGCACAATTTCCTCCGCACTGTTGTACTTGAAGCACTTGGCAATTAGGTCGCGGTGCGACAAGAACTCGGCCGGTTTGTGCGCCGATGGCTCAGTCGCAAAGTCCTCAATCGCCTGGTTGATCAACGAAAAGTAGTTCGCCGTCGGTTCGAGCTCCGCCAGCCGTCCCTGGAGCTCGGCTAGTCTGCTCGAACCAACATAGTGCGTCGCCAAACCCAATCGGTAGGCATCGTAGCCAGTCACGCGGTCAGACGTGAGCGCAAGATAGAGGCCAAGCTCGTCGTCAAGCTTCGACAAAAACCAAATGCCGCCCACATCAGGGTAGTAGCCAATAGTGGTCTCTGGCATCGCCATAACCGTCTTTTCCGTCGCCACGCGGAACTGGCCGTGGATCGACAGGCCCACGCCGCCTCCCATGGTGATGCCGTCCATGAACGCCACGTACGGTTTCGGGTAGGTGGCGATTTGGTAGTTGAGGCCAAACTCTTTGCGGAAAAACGTCGAGTTCGCCTTGGCACTCGCCTCGAGTCCCTCGTCACGCGCCTTGATCGCCAAGGCGGCAACGTCTCCACCGGCACTGAGCGCCTTTCCGCCCTCGCCACGGAGAACAGTCACGCCCACAAGGTCGCTCTTGACGTATTCGGTGAGACGCGGATGGATAAGATCCACAACGTTCTCGTTGATGGCATTCAGCTTCTTGGGGCGGTTGAGCGAGATTTCCCGCACAGCGCCGTACGATCGGAACATGACCTCGTCCTCTGGACCCTTGGCCATCGTCGAGTGCAGTCGCGGGAGCATCTTCTGGTCTATCCGGGCTCGAAGAGGCATCCTGACGATCTTGCGAAGCATTGTGAATGGAGTTTATGTAATTCCATCCTTGTTTTCTCATTCAGAATCAACTTTTCAACAATCGGACACTATTTATTCTTCTTTTGAAAAAGAAGCAAAACGGTGGTTGGCTGCGCCAATTGTTCGCCGCTAATGGCAGATTGTTTCGTTCCACTAGTAATTCATAGCTCATCTCTTCAAGAAGGTCCAAGTTTTGCTTCTTTTTTGAAGTTTCTTTCTTTAAGAAGGTACCAAAGTTTTGCTTCTTTTTTAAAAGAAGGTACCGACTTTCAAAAGAAGGTACCAAGTTTCGAAAGAAGGCACCAAAAGCACCAAAAGCACGTGTCGCGAATGTACATTAAAAGTATCACATGACCTAAGATCTAATCGCGAACCTCGACGCTAAACGACAACAATGGCAGACAAAATCGACAAGCGGTTCTTCCTCACCTACCAGGAGGAACCGCACCGGACACGCAGAATGGCGATCATTGCCAAGCACCCTGAGGTCACAAAGTTGGTGGGCCCTGAACCCCTGACGAAATGGGTCGTCCTTGGGGTGGTGTCGCTGCAGTTTACCTGTGCATATCTGCTACGAAACTCGAGTTTTTCCAGTCCGTGGTTCTGGCTGACGGCGTATTTCGTCGGTGCAACCTGTGATTCGAACTTGTTTCTGGCCATCCACGAGTTCTGCCACAATCTCGGATTCCAGCGGCCCATCTATAACCGTTTGTTCAGTATCGTTGCGAATCTCCCGATTGGCGTTCCGTACTCTGCGAGCTTTGGTCCGTACCATCTTCTGCACCACAAACACATGGGCGAGCCCGACTTTGACACCGACCTCCCCACGAGCCTCGAGGCGATGGTTCTGTCGAATGTGGCGGGAAAGGCGTTCTTTGCAACGTTCCAGCTGTTTTTCTACGCGTTGCGACCGGTATTCTTGGTCCAGCTCAAGTTCACGTGGGTCCATTTCCTCAATATCGCTGTGCAGGTCGCAGCCGATTATGTTCTGATCGTGTCGTGCGGAACAATGGCGTACTGGTACCTTCTCGCATCGGCGTTCCTCGCTGGATCGCTCCACCCCATTGCGGGCCACTTTATTGCCGAGCATTATCTGCTGGACCCGCCAAAACGCGACCCGAACGTGCAGTATCCGGAAACTTTTAGTTACTACGGCTGGCTGAATGTGTTTGTGTACAACGCCGGATACCACAGCGAGCACCACGATTTCCCCTACATTGCATGGACGCGGCTGCCGGAACTGCGGCGTATTGCCGACGATTTCTATGCGCCGTTGCCGTACCACAACTCGTGGATTGCGGTGCTGTACAACTTTGTGTTTGATTCAAAGGTGACGCTGTGGAACCGCGTCAAACGGCCGAGCCATGCGCAGCGTAAAGTACTGCGCAAGTGTCAATAAAATTTGTAGCCATGTAGAGTTAGCACATTTGTGGTGTGGTGCGTGGGTAAAGTAACTAACATATCACCGATTATGTGTAGTTTAGTTGTCAATCGGACTTCTTTTGAATAATTAGAGGAATCATAGCAGTTAACGCTATATCGGGTTACTAGTTTGTTAAGGCGTCGGATCAAATGTAGCCACCGTCATCTCTAGCCCATTACTGAGGGTCACTTTGCGGACGTTTTCTTCTACGATTGGGAGACGATAGAACGCCTCGATTGTCTCGCTTCGGCAGACTTCTAGCGTAAACTCTTCGGCCGGACGATTACTTTTGCGAAATAGCCCAATAAAGTGTTTTAACCTATCAAGTTTCTCGCTGGTTTTTAGAACAAAAGTCCACCGGTCACGCGTGTCGCAAATGGCGCCTCTTATTCTTTCGGGTCCTGTGACATGACTATGCTTGAGATCGTAGTCAATGCCACAACCATCTAAGAGCCGCGCAATAGCATCGCGAAGGTTTTCATAGGCTGTTACAATCGTCGTCTCACCCCCGAAAAAAGAGCCGTCGCCGTCTATAAGACCCGCCAGAAGACATAAGGGGTAGTCTTCACAAGGGTGGTTAAGGAAAAGTGCCACCAGAGCGTCAAGACCTTCCCCTAGACTAGAATCAATGTCGGCATTTTTGAACCCTGGCAGATTGAATCCGTCCTGAATGATCTTCCACAGTACAGAGTCATTGACAAAGCGACCGAGATATTTTGTATGAGCCCCCTCGAATATCCTTATCGTACACTCTTCCTGTACCGGTGCCTTTGACTCGCAATCAAACTCGTCTCGGAGACGTCGGTGGAACTTATCAGGGCAGCAAAGTACAAGTCGTCGCCCCAGCTTACTGGTCTCTAAGACAGGAAGGAGGCATGATGGGACGGATTCTCTTTTCAAGTCCATCTCGCAATGATGATAAATGGCGTGGGCAACTTCCGTGTAATGATCGACGTCGGTGTAGTCAACCCAACCGGTTGCGAAATATGGATGAGGCTCGAGTCCATCAGCAATGTGCTTTCCCGCAAGAATTGCAATGCATCCCCAGTATCTCTTCTTGAATGACCTACGTGGTTTGACTCGTGATTGAAGATGTGGATCCATGTACACTAGAAAGTTATCAAGCGGATCGTCATCTGGGGTATCGCTCATGGTCCATTTCCAGTCGATGGGCTTGCGTAGTTGGATTATCCGGTCCTCGATGCTCCTTAACTCTGGGTCATGCCAATCTGGATCAAGCCAGTCTTCCTCAATGAAGCTGACGGCGTCGCAAGTTGCATAGTTGCGTGCAAGAACTACCTGTGGTGTTGCTCGTATCGTGTGGGGGACCCCGTAAAGGATGATCACGTCTCCTGATGTGAGTTGATGCACAGGCTTGCTCCCCCCAGCTAGAAGCCTGACACACACGTCACCTTTAAGAAGAGGGCGATGAAGTCGTAAAGGTGGTTCAAAGGCGCGAAAAGAGGCGGGAACCCTGGAAGTAGCTGCGAGGTGTGCGAAAGTATAAGCTCGTTCAGCTTCCCAGCCAGCATTCGCTGCTTTTTTGGCGTACTCGATTCGAACTTCTGCCATTAGTTCGTCTCTATGTCGATGGGGCTCATTGGCTACAGCTCTCTCAAACTCGTCTCGGTAAACAGACTCGATGGCAGCATTTTTGACTCGTTGGCAGGCTGCCGTAGCAAACACCCTATGTTTGGCTTGTCGATAGATCATTCTGACATAGTTGTCAATGCGTCGGTGTTCGGCGCAGTTTGCAGTTGCTCTTGCGAGAACTTCTAAATGCGCCTGATTTGCTTCGGCGATTTCATCGAGCTCTATTTGTACTGCAATTGCCCGTCGTTCCTCTGCGTGATCATGATACCACTGGCGTGACGCCATGTTGCGAGTCTCGCGGTACGTGGGATCAGCCCATCTCCGTTCTCTAGCTTGGGCGATGTACCGTTGTTGTCTTATCCGATATAAAATAAGCTGTTCAGGGTCATCCAGAATTTGCCGCCTGCGTCTTCGATAGAACGCTCTCAGCTCTTCTGGCGACATTCTGAACCTTCTGAGGAAGGCACATTCGGAAATCCGCCGCCTTTCGCGATCGTCTTGGGTCTCAAGTCGGAACCGTCTTAGACCAAGGATTATCCGAACTTCACGGCCAAGCAGCAAGAATCTATTGACATCATCCCGCGTCTGTAAGCCTTGGATGCGTGCCCGCAGAAACGAAACTGGACCATGTTCCCGAACTGTTTCGTGGGCTGCAGGGTTAGCCATCCAACTCTCTTCCGCGTCGATCCTGCGCCTATACGAGGGTTCAAACGGGATTCGGTCTGTTCCGAGTGGTAGACAGTCGATAAAAGCGAGGTAGATAACAGCTTCAAGCATCTGTATACGTTGATCTCCCTGCTCATTATTGACAATGTCAACGATTTGTCTCAAGGCGTTCCATAGTTCACGGTCAGTGAAGACTTCAGGCCCATCAATGTGAGCTAGGAGATGCCGCTGCCACGCGAGGTGCACTTCGAACGCTCGTTGGAAAAATGGCGATGATATTAAGAGTCCTCGCGGTGGGGCGATTTTCGGTAGAAGGTACTGACGGCATTGCTCAATTGTTTGCTGGAGAGAGTCATAGAGAGCGTTGAACAATGTGCTGAGGTCGTAGAACTCGACATTATCAACTTCGATATCCTCGAGCATCTCAAAATTGGGGATGTTGATAGCGTCGTAATGGGAGGCGAGTCTTTTGATGGTCTCGAGGCGGTCTTGGATTGCTCCGAGCAGTTTGAGGTGGGCTACGCCGAGATTTCCAACGACATGGTAGTCAATTTGGGGAATAAAACCATTGACTACGACACGGTTAGTGAGAACACGGAACTTTTCGATGAACCGAAGCACTTCTGTGGCGGTGTCTTCGAGCTGGGCAACTTCGGACGCAATGATCCATCCGTTGTTGGCCCAGGTGAGGAAGCGCGCAGTGTAGGGAAGGTTTCTAGGGCGTGTGTTGAGTCTGTTCATTGTTAGTGCGGGATGGAATGAAATGCGGGCGGGACATGATCTTATAATGGGCCCGTCTAGGGAAAACGGACCGCACACGGGGTTTGGTGAACTGGCACCACACGAATAAGATAGCGAGATTTGAACACTTTGAGTAGAATTGTAGAACGCTTTTATCAATATTCCACCTCAAATATAGTAACGCTGCCAGCATATGCTGGTATTGGCAGAGCCTCAGCGGGTGGTCCCCTTTCGTTAACCTCATATAATCAGGGTCTCAATACTGTATACTGTAGCTTACGCGTATTGTATGGCGCATTACGGCGAGTCGCGGCAAATAATGCGACCTTCCTCGATTCAGTCTTAACTTCGATGCTTATCGTCATTTCAGCTGCATGTTTGAAAATCTATACGAATTACACTATTTCGCGCTAAACGTCCGCTGCTAAAAAGACGGTTTTTTAACGGTTTTGATTTATCGACCTTTAGGTTCTTTAGGAGGTGATGGGGATGTCTTGGGTTCAACCACGGCCGGCGGGTGCTGGGGATGTCTTGGGTTCAACCAAGGCTGGCGGGTGCTAGGGGGATGTCATGGGTTCAAACAACGCAGGAAAATGCTTACCAAAGCAGTCACCCTAGTCACATTTTACCAAAATGAGAGCAGAACCGCGCCTTCTTAGCTCAGTTGGCAGAGCGCAGTGCTTGTAAAGACGAAAGTCTCGTGACACTGAGGCCCCGTGTTCGACTCGCGGAGTAGGCAATTGCTTTTTTTTCGATCTCTAGAAAACCAGAATGCGAATACGAATCGATTGAGACATTCAAATCGCGGATCCGACCACTTTTCGGCGAGTTATGGACCAAAATTCACATTTATCAAGCGCCCTAACCCACATGAGTCATCATATGGCACGTGAGTTCGAATCTGGTGTTGTCGACTATATCATACGAGAAGGAGAGGTTCCATGGCTCAGACTTGTTTAATTTTGCTTTAATTATAGCGATGCTCGCGTCAATCTCGCGTCTGAAACTCGTCGAACATTTGCTCTATGACCCGCTCTAATTAAAAATGATGGCGCTGTGAGACTCTTTGAGCACCAACCTCCTTTTCGCTCACTGAACTGATGGTCTCAGATGAGCCCCCACGGCAAACCTCGCCAAATTGTGCCATCGTCGCGAGTCAAAAATGTGACCTACTCGGCTCAACACCAAGCAAAAGACTTATTTTTCTTGATGTCCGCCCGCCGTCGCATCTACCCTAACCCAATCCATACCCTAATTCTCTACTTCTACAAAAAAAGATAGCTGGATGAACCACAATATTACTCCGACTACCCCCTCAGGTCTAGAAACCTCAACTAGCTGCGAAGTATACGTGATTGGCGGACGGTCCACCCATATCACCACGGGTTAGGGTTATCCCTGCCACTGGAGTCAATACCATCGCGAAACTATCTCATTTAGTGTAGCTCACGTAGAAAATCGCAGCCACCATCCGGTACCCACTCGGCTAGTCCAGGTCGTGATCGCACCATACAAAGTCATGGTCACCACTACATATTTCATCTCAATTTATCTACCGTTAGCATAAACCCAAAATGACCTAACTTAGTCGCATACCCTAGGAATCATGCACTTGCCTTATAGTGGACCTTATAGTGAACCTTATAGTGGTCAATGCCAATGCCTGCATGACACTTCATGCACCACCCCACGCATATATAAACCGCACACAATTGCACCACCCCACAAAACAAAAATGCCGATTGAACTCATTCTCAGCCCCATCCTGGGCCCGTTTGCCCGTGCGCAGGCGCTGCTCATGTCGCTCCACCGCGATAGCAGCTTTTACACGCCGCAACGCGAGGACCTCTTGACGAACCAGCCCAACACGCATACCTATGCGATCCGCAAAGAGTTTGGCACCGGCTCGAAGATCTTTAGTGTTTTCGCCAACGACGACGGCTGCTTCAAGAACCAGGACTACAGCCAGAAACTGTTCCACATGACGCGGTCCCGTGCCGTCAAGGGCGCATACAAGTTGTACATCCCCGACGACGACAAGCCCATTGGAACTGTCCGTGCGGGACTACGGAGTAATGTGTTGCTGTTCAAGACCAAAACCGGTTCCGAAATTGAATTGGGTTGGCACGTTGTGAGCCATGCCGTTGACGCTCTCGACCAGTACCGCAGTTTCCAACTTGCCGATGGCGAAAACTACCACTGGACGTTCAAGGGACATAGTCTCGAACGCGTCCAGAATGTTGGACAAAAGGAGGCAGAGGTCCGGCAAAAAGTGGGCAGCGTCAACGTTTTGGACAACAAGAAAGGGTTCGATTTAACGGTGAACGAGGATATTGTCCCCATCGAGATGGCTCTACTCACTGCCCTTATCGGGTACATTGAGGCGTGGAACACGTACAATGGGTACGGAGGTATTTACGGTGCGCTCGACTACGAGCGGTTCCTTCCGTGGAAGCGCGACTAACTTTGTTCCCGTTCTTTCCGTGATTGGGAGAAACGGGTCATTGGGGAAGTAGAACGGGTCGTAGTTTTCGTAGTTTAGAACGAGTTGCCAGTCCATACTTTACCGGACGAGCGACGTCATTTATATATTTGAACAAAGTTTAGGCCGAAACCTAGCTCGAACAAAGTTTACCGTGAACTTTACAGGTACAGGTCCTGCACCAAGTTTGGCTATCTACACAGGTCTAGTGACCTGGCTCAAGAACGTTGCAGGGCAACAGTCGTGCAGATCCTGCACCAAGTTTGGTTAACCATTCATCTAGGCTATCTACATAGGGTCTAGTGACCATACAGATCAACTGCTGGCGCCAACGGCTAGCCAAAAGGGTGTATATGGGGGCACCTCGCGATCTTAGCGTACTGGTCAAACCGAGCAAAGTCAAGCGGGACCAACTAAGGATTCATGGTGGCGAGGGCCAGCGACTCTGGCGAGTGGCTTATTTGCTGCGAGCACGCATCTTCCGTCTCTTGCGTTTCAAACGGCGCACGCGCTTCTTCTTCCACTTGTCTCTCATTGTTGACTGAGAAGGATAAGGATGAAAGAAAGAAGAGGGGTTCAAACTGGCTTTGAAGGGATGACTGTGTTGGGAGCAGGCTGGGTGTCGTGACCAGAGGCCCTGAGCCCTGCCCAATGCCTGAGCATTACTCAACCACCCAACGTGGCGCGTGCGGTTGCCTGGCAAGATAAGCGCTGCATGAAGCCAGGGTCATGGTAACAGGCCGCCAGGGCCACCACGGCCACCAGGACCACCAAAGCCGCCAAGGACCAAATCCACCATAGCCACCAAGGCGATACCAATGTGGAGATGGTAGTGCGATGACGATCGGCATCGGTATGACCTTCCGATCGTTGCGATTAGACCAACCCTAGCCCTCCCCAGAAAAATTCTCCGGAGACATCTCAACCCCACCCCCAGATTCCGATGGGTCAGGAGATCTAGACCACATACGTGACGACCACGATACTCGACGACCACGATACTTTACGACCGCAATACTCTACGACCAATATATACCGATATACAACAATAACCCTACGAAAAAAAAAACGAAGAGGATACCAACTTTCGAAGCAACCCCCACCCGATTGACCCCTGTTGGTGGGGTGCAGATGGGAGATCGTCGTTACCCCGCCTCCGGAATGCCCACTTATTCCGGAACTGCAGGAGTGCATAAATACCCGGACCCCCCCCTAGATTGCTCCGTAATGGACTCCAAACTGGAAAAGGGCGAGTTCGAGGTCGCGACCCATGAGGCGTCGCACCACAACGGCTTGAGGACGCTCGCAGACGATGGCAAGGCTGAGGTGTCACATATCGAGGCGAACCCTGAGGCTGCCGAGGCGCTGTTCAAGGCGGCCGAAAAAAACGGCGAGAATCCTGTCCTTGCTGGCATCCCCGAAGAGGATTTGGTGCAGCAGGTCGACGCGTTTGCCGCCAAGTACGGTTTGACGGATGAGGTTGAGCTGCTCCAAAAGGGCGCGTTGGTTGCGCGTAACCCGTCGGCGTTTGAGGGCCTCAACTGCCTCACCGATGAGGAAATCGACCAACTCAAGTTCGAGCGCGACCACAAGTGGAAGTCCATCACGTGGCCGCTCATGTTGACGGTGGTGATTGGCTGTTTGGGTGCGGTGGTGCAAGGAGCGGACCAGGTTGCGAGTTCTGGTGCGAACCTCAGTTTCCCCCAGGAGTTTGGGTTGTCGATCACGAACAAGAACGACCCCAACTATCTGCACAACAACTTCATGGTGGGTCTCATCAACTCGGCGCCGTATCTCAGTGCGACTCTTTTGGCTGCGTGGGTGGCCGATCCTCTCAACCACTGGCTTGGTCGCAGAACCACACTGGCGATTTCGGCGGTGTTTTGCTGGATCGCTCCGATTGGTTCTGCAGTGACGCAAAACTGGTACCAGCTGTTTGTGACGCGTCTGCTTCTCGGAATTGGCGTTGGCATCAAGGAGGTCACTGCTCCTGTTCTCGCGTCTGAAAACGCCCCTACGGCCATCCGTGGTGCCCTCACGGTGAGTTGGAACATGATGGTGGCCCTGGGCATGGTGTACGGCAGTTCGGCGAATTTGGCGTTCAAGGATGTTCACAAAATTGCGTGGCGTCTGCAGATGGGCAGTGCGATGCTTCCAGCCCTCATCCTGCTTCTCATGTGCTACTCGGTGCCGGAATCGCCACGCTGGCTGATCAAGAAACGCAAGGTTGCCGATGCATGGAAGTCGCTCGTGCGGCTGCGCAAGAGCAAGATCTGCGCTGCACGCGACTTGTACTACATGTACGTGATGATCACGACGGAAGAGACGGTTCTGACGCAGTCGTCCGTGTTCCGTCGCATTGCCGATCTGTTCACCAAGAACCGTCTGCAGCAGGCGACGGTCGCGTCGTGCGTGCTGATGATTGCACGCCAAATGTGTGGTATCAACATTATGAGTTTCTTCTCGTCGTCGATCTTTGCCGAGGTCACGTCGGAAACCAATGCATTGTGGGCGTCGTGGGGCTTTGCGCTCATCAACATGGTGTTTGCCATTCCGGCCATTCCGCTCGTCGACCGTGTTGGTCGTCGTCCATTGTTGCTGTGGACGTTCCCGTTCATGTTTCTGTCGCTGTTGGCTGGCGGACTCAGCTACCTGTCGTCGGACCCCCAGACAAAACTTGGCCTCATGGCGCTATTTATTTACCTCTTCTGTGCCCTCTACTCCCCTGGCGAGGGTCCCGTGCCGTTCATCTATGCCCCTGAAGCGTTCCCGTTGTTCCACCGTGAAGTCGGAATGGCCTTGTCGGTGTCGGTGAACAACATGTTTGCCACGGTGCTGTCGATGACCTTCTTCCGCATGCGTGCGGTGATGACAACTACCGGTGCGTTTGGCTTCTATGCTGGACTCAATCTTGTGTCGTTCTTTGCGATTTTGCTGTTTGTGCCTGAGACCAAGGGCCGCACTCTTGAGGAACTCGATGCCGTGTTTGCGGTTCCGTTTGGCACGATGGTGTCGTACCATATCAAGCATGAGCTGCCGACGAACTTTAGGCGCATCGTTCTTCGCGACAAGTCGGCCATTCTCCAGCCACTAGTTTAATTTATTCACGTTAGCACGATTTACTTTTACACCTCAATTGAGTCAAGGTACATTCGAAGCCGCTAGAAAAGAGGCAAATTTCATAGATCGAAAAAAGATGCCGAGGCACACAAACCTCAGAAATGCATGCCCAATTCTTTTGCTAGTTATGAGGGCGTACCTCATAAGTAGGCCTCAAATGTCGAAATCAAAAAGATGCTACTGAGGCACACAAAACCTCACAAAAGTTTTCTGCTACTTATGAGGTACACCCTAGACAACCAAACGCCTCCAACCTATTTCTTACGAGGCAACCTCAAAAATTGCCTAAACCAAACTTGCTACTTATGGCCTCTAACCTCAAACGCATTCTAACCAAAGTCAGAAACACTTGTTCCCTACTCAGCTTATAGATCACGTGATATAATCTTCAGGCCGCGAAATTGCATGCGAAGAGTTAATCGGTGGTAGAGCCTGTACTGCTACTTGCCTTGGTGTAGCGAGCGACCTAACGTCATTGAGCACCACTTTAAGCAGCGTCAATTGGCTGCCAGCCCCATTGAGAATGGCGAAGAATTGCCATCTGCTTTTCAATACGACGAACCCACTAAACAACTACCACCAAAATTAAACCACGACTTTAGAGCGGGGTCGATTGGCTTCGCCAATTGCGACAGTTTTGCTTCTTTTTCAAAAGAAGACAATTAAAAAAACCCGATTAAACGACATTGCATTTACCTGCGTCCTTACTAAGGGCGACGCGTGACGCGTTGGGAAATGAAAAGGACAGGTGTCATGGGACCACGAACTTCACCTCCAACACATATGAAGGAAAAAACTGCCAAGCGCAAGACGTTCCGGCCCACCGAGCCCGTTACCCGGGCCGGAGCCGGCGTCAAGCAGCTCACATCCACCGACTGGCGGGTGCTGGTGGGCATTCTCGTGGTGTCGAGCTTTGTGCGTCTGTACGGACTGGCGTGGCCGCCGTCGGTGGTGTTCGACGAGGTCCATTTCGGCGGCTTTGCGCGGAAATACATCATTGGCCGCTTCTTCTTCGATCTCCACCCGCCGCTGGCGAAGATGCTGTTCGCCGTCGTGGGCTGGATCGCCGGCTACGATGGCGAGTTCGAGTTCGCGGCCATTGGCGACGACTACATCCGGGCGAACGTTCCGTACGTGAGTCTGCGGCTGTTTCCCGCCGTGTGTGGTTTGCTGACGATTGCGCTTGCGTTTGCGACGTTACGGGCCAGTGGCTGCCGTACAGCGATTGCAGCGTGTGCGTCGCTGTTGTTGACGTTTGAGAACACCCACGCGACGGAATCGCGGTTCATTCTGCTCGATTCGCCGCTGATTTTCTGCATGGCGCTCGCAACTTATGCGTTCAAAAAGTTCGAGCTCCAGGCACCGTTCGCTCGCGACTGGTTCCGCTACCTGCTGCTCACAGGACTGACACTGGGTGCAACCGTGTCGTCGAAGTGGGTGGGCCTGTTCACGATCGCGTGGGTCGGGTTGTTGACCGTGTACCAGCTGTGGTGGCTGTGGGGCGACCTGACGGTGCCAGTCCGCAAGTTCTGGTTTGGCCATATCGCGTCGCGAGCCACACTGCTTATCGTTGTTCCGGTTGCGTTTTACATTGGCATGTTCTGGCTCCACTTCTTCTGCGTCGACAACGTTGGCGATGGCGCCGACTTTATGCCCAGAGCGTTCCTCGCAAACCTGAAACACAACGACCTTCCCACGGACATTCCTGCCGATGTGTCGATCGGGTCGCTGGTGTCGCTCCGCCACTTCCACACGAGCGGCGGCTACCTCCACTCGCACGCCAGTTCGTACGAAACCGGCTCGAAGCAGCAGCAGGTGACGTTGTACCCGCACGTTGACGAGAACAACCTGTGGCGCATTGAGAATGCTACCGACGAGAACTACGATCTCAGCCAGCTCAACCTGCTCCAGGACGGCAGCATGATCCGTCTCATGCACGTCCAGACGCAGAAACGCCTGCACTCGCACGACCACCGTGCTCCTGTGTCGACGCAGGACTACATCAACGAGGTTTCTGGATACGGGTTCGAAGGGTTCGAGGGCGATCCCAACGACAACTGGCGCGTCAAGATCATCGCGAAACAGAGCAAGGCTGACGGCAAGAACCGCGTCCAGGCGATCCGGACCATGTTCCAGCTCGAACACGCCCTGACGGGGTGCCTGCTCTACTCTCGCGACAACATCCGGTTGCCAGACTGGGGCTTTGAGCAGCAGGAGGTGAGCTGCATCCGCAACGGCAAGGAGCACAACACCATCTGGTTCATTGAGGAGAACTCGAACGAGCTGTTGCCCGAAAATGCCGAAACGGTGTCGTACGTGCCGCTGACGTTCTGGGAGAAGTTTGTCCACATCAACAAGGTCATGTGGAAGGTCAACAAGGGCCTCACGGAGCCACACACGTGGGAGTCGCGTCCCGAGAGCTGGCTGTTTTTGACCCGTGGCATCAACATGTGGGGCCAGGACCACCTCCAGGTGTACCTGATCGGTAACCGTCCCGTGTACTGGGCGATTGCCCTGTCGATGATTGGATTCCTCGTGGGCAAACTGCTCGCCCTGCTGTGGTGGCAGCGCTACAGCGAGCCAGGAACGTCGTTCGCTCCTGTGAGTACGGCGTGGGGCCTGTTCGACCACCACTTTGGCAACTACTTGCTCGGATGGTTCCTCCACTACGCGCCGTCGTTCCTCATGGTGCGCCAGTTGTTCCTCCACCACTACATGGCGAGCATCTACTTTGGTATTCTCATGTTGGGCCAGCTTCTCGAGCTCGTGGTGTCCGTCGGACGTCCCCAACGCTTCGTCAAGTTCATTCCTTACGCTGCAGTCGCAGTGGCAGTGGCATGGTACGCGTGGTACTCGCCGTTGGTGTACGCCAAGGCATGGACGAAGGACGTGTGCACCAAGTCCAAGTTTGGCCACATGGACTTTGACTGCGACTCGTTCCTGGGCTCGTACGACGAGTACAAGGAGCACCACGCGAAGCTGCTGTCGTCGATGGCCAGTGCGCGTCTTGGTCTTCCCCAGGAGACTACGGCGGTTTCTGAACCCGCTCCTGTCGAGCCTGAGGTGGTGGTCGAGGCGTGGGAGAACGTCGAGTCTGAACCTGTCGCGTATTTCGACGACGACACTGTTGTGGTTGAGGCCCAGGAGCAGGTCGTGGAGGCTCAGGAGCAGGTCGTGGTTGAGGCTCAGGACCAGTTCGTCGAGCCTGAGTTTGAGGGCGTTGAGGAGCAAGTGTTCATCCCCACTCCCGAACCCGAATCAGAGACGGAGCAGCCTGCCCCCGTCGAACCCAGTGACGATCCCCAGCCCACCTCTGATTATGGCTACGTAGACACCGAGGACATTACTGAGACTGATGCTGCTGATGCTAATGTGCACTACGAGGGCAATGCGCAACCAGAGGAGGAAACCATTGCCGAACCAGCAGAAACAGCCAATTAACTATAAAAAATGATAATCTAGGTTTCAAGATCCTAACGCAAACGACACGACAGACTTTTTCTTGGGACGGGGCGGCGGCATATGCTGTTTTTGCGCCTTGGTCTCGTCGAGGAACTTTTCGAGCTCTGCGAGCGAAATATTCCACCTTCCTGCGTCCTCAATGGCGGGCAATGCAATCTCAACTTCCACCACTCTAGACATTTTGAGGTCGTGAAGATGACTGTACCCACCACCACCACATAGTGATGCATGACGCAGATGTGGAGGAGTATCTCGAGACAATGGCCGCATACGAGGAGGCCAAAAAGGCAGCCGCAGAGTCGTGGCGTAGTGCATATATAAATCTCGCTGCTGAGCGTGTCCATCGCCAATTAACTAGCGCAGACCACGATCCAGATATGGTTCCTGATCTCATATGGAAAGACGGCAAATTGAGTGGCTCCACAAAGTCTGGCGGCGGCTTGTTGGGCGCCTGGCCCTCACAATCACTGGCGGCTGCGCAGGACGCGTTCGCCAGTGCCCTAAAACACGAAACACGTGCCAGCAGTCTCGTGGCAGCTCTTGACGTGATAGAAACTAGATTAAGTGTGTAGCTCGATATCGGCCTTGTACTCTGTTATTTGCATGATCAGCTTGTCGCATCGACCCAGCAGTTCTTTTCGTTCTTTGAACACCTCGTTCTCCTCCTCCCTCACTTCCTGGAGCTCTTTCTCCAGGGCCTCAAGTTCCGACATCTGCGCATCGTGCACATTCTCCAACGCCGGAAGACTGTCTATTAGCGTCTCTATTTGTTGTGACTTTGTCACAATATCCTGTGCCAGTTCAGTCAGAGCGGCAGTGAACTCTGGTTCTGGAACTGCCGCCGCGTCAGGAGGACGCTGCGTGTCCTCGATCTTGACGTCTCCTTCGCGAACCGGCACTAAATCATGATGCCGGTTGACGTAGTTCAATGCCGAGAAGAACTGCGTCACCAGCTGGTCGAGACATGTCTGCAGCTGGCTCAACCGGTCCATGGTGTATGCGTCAGCTAATCTCCATCTGTGTCATGTCGCGATATTTGTGGCATCTTTTTTGGTGGCTTCTTCTGAAACATTGGTTCCGATTGTTTTTGTGGCTTCTTTTGAAAAAGAAGCAAAAATTTAGTTCCAATTGGCTCTGCCAATTGAGTTAGTTTTGGGTTTAAAAGGTTTAATTGGTGTTAGCTTGTTGCTTCTAAAGATGCTCAATTGGCGTTAGCCAATTGGAACCAAAGTTTTGCTTCTTTTTTAAAAGAAGAAACCATAAGAAAACAGTTCATGTGTCCATTACGATCTAATTATACGACCCTAAGGGGGTGGAACAGAGCCTCCCTTCTAAAGACGATCCGAAATTACTGTCCGCCCTCTCCACGAGATGCGACCCATTCAGCCGATCCCGATTGACGCGGGAGGGCGGTAGTTTTTGTGCCCCCACTCACCAGTTCGTCGCGTTCGTGTTCGTCGCGTTCAAACCACTCCACCTGCTCAACGGGGTCCATGTTTTCGCGGAGTTCGGCTGTACGTGTCTCGAGAAGCGTTGCCAACCGGTCTTCATCGATTCGCGTGCGAGGTAATTGCATCTCATCGCGTTTCACGTACCGTTTCGTGACATCCTTTGTGCCCCCAGTGGAGAACGCAATGCAGTATGCCATCTTCTTGCCCCAACCATCGGTATATATTTGCGGATGGTCGAACGCCGCCTCGCAGCTATCGAAATGGCACCATCGGTTCTGATGTGGCGACCACACCTCGCCCCACACGTGGTCCTCCGAGTTCCAGATGTATCTCACGTCATGGCCCATGCTGCGAACGAACAGTGTGGCCAAATTCGCATACTCGCCGCATCGTCCTTGTCTTGTTTCCATTATTTTGAGCGGATCATTGTATCTCGGAAACCGTGTTGTCGCGTGACACTCGTTACATTCGTACAACTCTGCGTGACCAGCTCCATAGCGCGATTCCTCGGCTGTAGCTGCCTGTCCGCCTTTTCCCGTAGTATTTGACGAGCCACATTTCGAACAAGCTGCATTGTTGACCCATTGCATCCACGATTTGAACCATTTGAGAAAGGCGATTATCTGCTGGTCCTCGAAGCTGTACTTGTGCTCTGTGTCTTCCGCCACTGCCTTTTCTGCAGCAGCGTACAATTCGTCCAGAGGGAGGACCTCTAGCGCCCGTTCCTGCTTCTTGTCGTCCTCATAGGTCTGGGGCAAGTGGCTCAACCGCAACAACTCCTGGTCCATGGTGTGCAGATTACGTAGGTTATCGATTAGGTTGATCAGTATGGAACCGACTGGCGACGCCAATTGCGAAAGGTTTACAGTTTGTTCTCAATTTATTGTGTTGAGTTGTCGGAAAATTAGTGCCCGTTTCAAAGACGAACAATCGGCGAACCAATTGCTACAGTTTTGCCTCTTCAGGTTTGTTTCGACCGTAGTCGGTTAAGACGATTGGTCTATCGGTGGAAGATATGTCCGTGATAGAACCATCTCTGGCTTTGGACGACGCGACAACATTCGACTTAGAACCTTTAGCACGCCAGGCGTCTTTGGTCGTTTTGGTGGACCCTCAGGATTCAGGCCGTCAAACATCTCTGTAGTATGTTCAAAGCCTTAAAACCGTCAAGCGTGGTGCTTTTTGGGTGGTTCGGTGGTGATGTTTATATGCCCACCCATGTCATTGCATAACCTGAAACATACTTAACTACGTGGGTAATAGATTGGTCGTGGTCCTGGCCCAGCAGGACCAGTGGGCGGACTAAACAAGTACGGATCCATGGGCCCGTGTCCCACGCCAGGTGGAGGCATTGGCATATGGTGTAGCATTGTTGCCGGACCCAGGGGAGGATTGTTCGCGATGCCATCTGATGGTGGTCGTCGTTGCGGATGTGGTGGTCGTTGGACTTGGGTTGAGTTCTGGCCATCCGGCGCAGTATAATTAAGGCCATAAAGCATGTTCTTGGCCGGCTCGAGGTTCTCGACGCCATAATTGCGCAGAATCTCGCAGAAACACAGGGCTGCGAGCCGCGAATCGGCTCCCGCAGGTGCAAATCCAGTTCCACGGAACAGTTGGAGGTCTTCAGCGACTTCATGCAGATAATTCTTCGAGCTCAGACCAGTTGCCTTGACGAGCATCTTGACATCAAACACAGACGGGAAGTAGATCGACAACAAACTCAAGTAGTCACGCGTTTCGACGGGAACCACCTTGTTAAACAGAGCCGCAATCAGCAGTCCGAGGTCGTAGCCGGAGTGGAAACTGATCCATGTCACCTGGTTGTTCATCACCAACCCCGAATCCGTCAATAGCACGGCAAACTTCTCGATATCAATGCCCTCAGACTGGTGTCGCGGGAGATCAAGGCCACATTGCCTGAGGTTCTCGAGTCCTTCTTGGGAACACATATTCTCCTGGGGGTTGAATTCAAAATTGAACTGCCACGTTCCACCACCCTGACTGGGGACGTTCCCGTGCACATCTGACAGCGTCAAACCCAGTTGAACTGGAGACACAAGGTCAATGTTCGACCTCAGAGTTTGGTAGTGGAACTCCTCCGTGGTGTGGAAAGTGCCAATCGGACGTGCAACTACACCGGGGAACTTGACGTCCACCGTCACAAAACTATAGGTTGATATCAGCGATCGAAGAACACTCATTTGGGAGTTCAAATTGTGTTTCCACACCTGTCTAATTGGTGGGGCAGGAGGTGCAAGTGCCCCATTTCCCGGAACAAGTCCCGACGATTGTGGTCCGAGACCCGCAGCGAGAGCCTGAGCCTGAGCCTGGGCCTGAGCCTGGGCCTGGGCTTGGGCTTGGGCTTGTGCTTGGGCCTGAGCCTGCGCATGGGCATGAGCCTGGGCTGCTGCCACTCCTGGAGGGGGCACATTCGCATTTCCTGAATTTGGATACATCTGAACAGGTCCCTGCATCGGTTGGACGTGTCCCTGAACACCCTGAGGGTATCCGGGACCACCCACACCGTACATATCTGGGGGACCAGCCCACGAATATGCCATTGTCGTTGGATATCGTGATGGTGGTGTCCTGACAAAGTCAAACGCATATCGTCAGTGTAGCACGTGATCTACATGTATATCTACCCATTATCGATGAAAGATAGTGGAACAACTTGGGCAGACATTGAGGCGAAGCTGAAACGCATACGGTTGGCGATTGTCCGTGGCATACGTCCTGTGTCTGCTCGAGACTCCTATCCAGGTAGACCGCCTCAATCGGACAAATCACGATTCTTTTACGGACGATAACGGATCAGGGCTGTCCTGCCAGATCAACAGCCCTGAGTAGAGCAACATCTACCCTTTCAAAACAAAACCGATTCACAACGATAATCGATTATCGGATCACCTGACGATTCATGTAGGGCAAGGTCACTCAAGGTGGCAACATGCAGGAACTAAAACTACGCGACGTATATGTTATAAATTTAACATCTAACCACGAGAAAGTACTCTAGAGTGTATAATCTCCTTCTTAGAGATTGAATGCGACCCTGTGGGGCGCTAACTATCCCTCGATTTGTGTTCGGGGACGACTTGAAAACAGCCGTAATGGTGGTTAGGGTACATTCCAATATAAATCCGAGCATGTGCGCTTCACATGCAAAATGCATGCCTCACGTGCTAATAATTGGCGGCTCGTATGGCGGTCTATCCGCCGCACACGCTCTTCTCAAGAGTAAAATAGGCGTCAAGGTCACCATGGTTAACCCCACGGAGCATTTTTATTTCAATGTCGCTGCACCCCGCATTTTGGCCAATAGTGGTGCGTTCGACACGAAGCAGTATTGGCTTCCGATCAAAGACGGCTACATAGGTTATGGCGATGCGTTCAAGTTTGTCCTCGGTAGAGCTGTGTCGGTTGAGTCTAGTTCTGCCGTCGTCAACACTTCTGCTGGGGAAGAAACAATTGAGTACGACTACCTAATTATAGCATCGGGAACAACATCACCATCAGTGTTGGGCAAATCTGGACTCACTCTCCCTCTCAAATCTACTGATTCCGACGATTTGCCTCAGACTATTGCTAATGCGCAGAAACTTATTCAGGGCGCAACGTCTATCGTTATTGGCGGCGGTGGAACTACGGGAGTAGAACTGGCGGGCGAAATTGCCGAAAACCACCCTACCAAGTCAATCACTCTGGTCAGTGGAAGTGCCAGGGTTCTTCCTGACATGCTTGAAAGTACCAGTAGTGCTGCTAAAAGGATTTTGGAACGTCTCAATGTGCGGGTTTTGGTAGGTACGAGAGTTGTCGGCCACGACGACGAAACTGTGACTCTAAGTAACGGCGAGACTCTTCCTGCCGAGGTCTATCTTGATGCCACAGGTATTATCCCCAACTCTAGTTTTTTGCCCAACAACATCCTAGACGCAAAGGGATTTGTTCTGACTGACGAAACTCTCAAGGTAAAAAATACGACTAACATGTATGCTCTCGGAGATGTGACAGCATTCAAGCAGAAACTCGCCAATAAGGCGCGAGACCAGGCCAGAGTCATTGTCAAAAATATCGACGCTGAACTTCGACACACGACTCCAAAGGCAAAGTACGACGAAGGAGCGTTCAAGGCAATTGTAGTTATTGGCACGAGGTCAGGAACAGGTGTCATGTTTGGCCGCACTTTGTGGAGCTCAATGGTTCGACAATTTAAGGGTAAAACTTATAACATGCACAAGGCCAAATCCGTAGTTATTCAATAAATCTATTCCACCTTTAATCCAAGTGTCTTTTTTTAGCACTGCATGATGCCGAGTTAAATCGAGATGGTTAAATCAGCCACCACCTCTGCAATTGTAAGCAGCCACTGCTTAAAACTTAGGCAGATGCTGTCGTTTTTGAAGAGCTTTGGCTCCGGAATCAATGCAAACTATAGCATTTCAAGCCATCCGAGTTTCACGGTAGGCGAGTGGAATGTGTACGATGCAAAATCACGCTCTTCAAAGGAACCGGTATCGGTGTTTGTTCTCGACAAACGGGAACTGTCAGACAAGCTCCAGCGGAATGGCTTCAGGCACAAGTCTGCGATTGTATCGCAAATAGCCGAACACGCATCAAAGGATGTCCAACAATTGACTCGCCTGAGGCACCCGTCGATGCTCCGGATCGTGGCTCCTCTCGAGTCTTCGAGTCGTTCGTTGACGTTTGTGGCTGAACGCGTCACTGCGTCATTGACTCTACTGCTCCGGACAAAAGAGGAAATGGACGATCTCAGTATTGTCCGCGGTGGGACCCTTGTGGTGGAGGCCCTGCGGTTTCTTCACGACGAACTTGGTCTCGTCCACCTCAACCTAACCCCAGAAGCGATACTTATAGATGCGAATGGTGACTGGAAGTTGAGAGGATTGAGTTTTGTGCAGCCGTTCAAAGATTACAGTCCTGGCCAGTTCAACTTGCCTCAGGAGGACCCAAGACTTCCCCGGTACATGCACGCACCAGTGGACTTTCTCGCCCCTGAGGTGGTGTTGGACCAAACTTTGACGCCACAGAGTGATGTGTGGTCGCTGTCTTGTATTCTGTATACGATCTACTACGGTGTACCTCCATTGGATACGCGAGGTAATCCCTCCAACTATAAGGAGGAGTATCAGGGGTTCAAGCGAAAAGTCGACAAGAACCAATTGCACAAGCTGCCCAAGGCTCTTCAACCGTATATCCAGGCAATGTTTGCCCCTGAACCTGCGGGGCGGATCTCATTGACTACGCTGTTGGCGACAGACTTCTTTGACAGTCCCCTTGTCAAGGCGATGCGGAGAATGGATGAGTATGCCACGATGGACGTGAACGACCGTGTGAGCTTCCTCAAGCACCTTAATAGCACCCTTCTTCCTCAATTCCCGAAAAACATTCGCGTCAGAAAGATTCTTTCCTTTGCCCTTGCCGAACTCGACGGCGCCCGCCAGGACGATACCGGAGCTCTTTTGGGCGATCTTATGTTTGCGTGTGCTACTGACATGAGCCGTCTCACGTTCAGTGAAAAGGTGTTGCCGATGTTCACCAAGCTCAGCAGTTGGCATCCGTTCCAGACGGCTGTGGCTCAGAACTTGCAAATCATTGCGTCCGATACCAGCGACAAGGACTTTACGGCAAAGGTTCTGCCCACACTTGTTGAGACGCTCAAGGCGAATGATAATGCCCATGCAGACGCCCAGTGTGGAATCCTGACCAAGAGTGACATATTCCTCGGCCAAGTGAGCGTTGCAAAGCTCGAACAGTCTCTGTTCCCTGCCGTCATCAACCTGTTCGCAGCTACGCCATCTAGATCGGTGAAGATTGCCAGTGTCCAGAGTTGTCAGGCTATGGTAACTAAGGGGTTGTCGAAGACTTTGGTTGTGGACCAACTTGTCCCTACTCTTGAAGCGATGAAGACCCGTGATCCTGCTGTGGTAGTGGCTGTCGCAGCACTGTGGGATACCACTACAACGAAACTCAATGCGGACCAGATAATCTCCCATGTGATTCCGCAGATATTGCAGTTGTCCATGGCATCGGGCCTTACTGTGGCACAGTACAAAGTACTGCTTGGCCACGTTCGAAAGCAACTCACACATGTCGAGAAGGAACAGGTTGAGCAGCTCAAACATAATACTAGCCAGGAGGCTGAGGGAGAGGACGACTGGCTCAATTCCCCGACGCTTCCTTCGACTTCCGCGCCGTCTTCTTCTGCACCCGCCGCACCTTCAGGTCCAATGGATGCATTCGATGCTAAACCTAGCACTGTCCCAGAAACTGGCTATGGCTCGCTCCAGATGACACCATCTAGTCCGCCACGGAAAACATCTGGATCGTTTGCAATGACTCCAGCGGTCAACCAGCCAACCAAGACTTCGTTCAACCAGCCCAAGTTCAATCAACCACCAGTCGCTACGCCGAATCAACCAACTTCAGTCAAGTCCACGCAGTTCCAGTCAACTCAGCTCCAACCAACTCCAGTCAGGTCTACGTTCCAGCCGACGCAGACCAAACCAGCCACTTACTCTATGCAACCTGCGTTAGTCCCATCGACAATGCAGACTCTGCAACCGACCGTGTTGCAGCCGTCAACGGGTATGGGAATGACTCCACTACAACCACTCAAGGCACCTGCAAAGGACGACGATTTTGGATCCTTCGCGTCTGCTCCTGGCGATAGCTTAATTTAAACAGTCTTTTTCTTTTTTTAATACTCTAGATCACGCGAAAATATTGGCAAGGATGGCTTGTGTCGCCTTGAGGGCCTCGAAACGCACCTCAGAGTCTGACGCAGAAATGAGCTCCATGAGTCGTGTCTTGCCGCTTCCTTGACCAACAACCTGGACTGCCGACGGATCCACACCGATGATCTGGGCGACATCGTGGCAAGCAACAGCCTCTGTAACATGATCAGGGCTGTTGAGAAGGTCGACCAACCGGCGAAGAGCTGCCCAGTTGTCCTTTCTAAACCGGTCAATGTTCTCCTGCCAGAACACAGGATTCTTGTGTGGGGGCGACCATCGGAGACGACCAGCCTCGAGCTCAACTTCGTACTCCTCGTAGGTCGTCATGCTGTCGTAGGCATGCTGCAGAGTCTCCTTGAGATAGTCAATGTCTGCTATTAGTTCCTCGTCGGCCCATTTGCGATCCGACAGCTGGTTCACGGTAAGAAGACCACGCTCTGCAATCAGAACAGACACAGCCGGTTTCTTTGCGAAACGTACAAGGTTTGCGAGAGTGGCAATCGCCAGTCTGACGATCTTTTCTTTGATGGATGTACGAGCGACCTCCAGCAGTGGACCAACCACCTCTTCGGAGGCTACAAACTCGTGAGCGATGTGTTTATCGAAACTCGCGAGCCAGAAGACCAACAAAATAACGTACAACTCCTGGAGAGGCAGAGTCGCATTGTTATTCGCCGAGTTATCTGTGATAAGCTTCAAAAGTGTCCGGAGCGTTCCGGGTTCCGTTGCGTACCACACGCTACGGTACTCTCTCGTCTCCAACAACAAAGCGAGACACTGGATCGCAATGTCTTGGGCACTTGACGGTTCGCCAGTGATCTTCGACGCGATCACCTTAACGAGTTTCTGCGTCGTTTCCTTGGGAACAATACCTTTCGAGGCCAACGTCGATGTGAGTTCAAGAACAAGCAGACCAACACCAAGTTCGTCGCCCTTGTCGAGAAGAGAACTCAACACAGGCCAAGTCTGGGAAAGCTTCAGCAATGCATGAGCGAAACTAGGAACCTGCGAGATGGAGTCGTCGAGGAACACGATCCAGTACTTGACCAGGTCCTCACGGGTCACAGATCCGAGTAGTTTGAGGACTCGTTCAGCATAGTCGTCAGCATTAGCAGCCACAGCCTCGTGTCGTTGTGCAGTGGACAGGTTCTCCAGCGACTGGAACGGCTTCACGTCCTCTGCACTGATTAGATTGGCCCTGAGATAACCGTCCCAGGGGATTGGTCGGACACGGATGTTTGTTCTGATCTCATCGAGTACGCTATGCCGGACGTCCATTGTGAGCCAACAGAGTGTCTAGGTCTGCTATCTCTATCGGACTGGATAGGGACCTTGGAGCTGACAGTGCGTTTGCGGCTGGATTCCCCAGTACACACGTGTAAGCGATGTCATGTGATGAAGACCATTGGTGTGGAAGAGAGAACGAATGCAAAAATATTGAGTGCTGTCTACATGTACGAATTAAATGAATCTTTATATGTTTAAAATTATAATGGTGACTTGCCAACCGCCAAGTAATCGAAAAGAAAACGAGAACATCGCGGGGCAAGTCAAGGTGGTCAAGTGAGTGGCTCAAGTCGATCGGGCACACCGACAAAACGAAAACTCGAAGACTTAATTAAATTACACAAACCAACACTTTCAAATATATTGCAATTGATACTCGTGTATATGTACAACTTTATAGTCCAACCACCACCATGGCTGAGTACATTGGGATAATCAAAGTCATCATATCTGTGTATCCTGAAATATCGAAAAATGTTTCGACGTGAGATCAGGCAGGCCGTGCCGGCTATCGACGACATTGTCTCCGACTACGCTTCCGGCTATGTTGATAGCGTCGAGGAAAAAGCATCCCAGCCTGAAACGGCCCAGTTGCTCGATCTCGAGTCCGAGCTCAACTTTGTGTGCGAGCTTTTGGTGAGTGCTGGTGGTGACCCAACCATTGTGAGCGAACTCCGAAGCAAAATCTGGAAACCGTTGAGTGAGACCTACCAAAAGAACATTAATAGAACCCAGTTGAGCCAGAGTCAGCGTGTTCTCGATAGAGATACGCTCCTTAGTGCGCAGCAGAACAATGCCATGAAGTTCGAGGCTGCCACAGAAGCCGTCGATATTGATCTGCTCACGGGAACTCGCAAGGTTGAGTCTCGTGTGGATCGCAAGAAGCTCGCTAAACAAGAGAAGAAGATTGCGGCGAAGCTGGCTAAACGCGAGAACGACGGTTTCATGAAGGAACTCAAGTACGAGCAGTCGAAGCTCATCTCTGACGACCCAAGCCAGAACCAGAGCTACGACGAGTTCTTCCTCACGGTTAACCCACTCGAACTAGGTGCTGATGCCGCTGCAGGCAAGTCAAAGGACATCAAGATCGAGAACTTCGACTTGTACGTGGGCGCTGGTACTCGCATCTTGTCCGATTCCACTCTCACTCTTAGTTATGGTCACCGTTATGGTCTTGTTGGTGCGAACGGTATCGGTAAATCGACGCTGCTCAAAGCTCTCAGTCGGAGAGAGCTTCCTGTTCCTCAGCACATTACTATTCTTTACGTTGAACAGGAAGTTACAGGAGACGACTTGTCCGTTCTCCAAACTGTGCTCGACGCAGATGTGTGGCGTAAGTACCTGCTCAAGGACCAGGATCGCATCACGAAGCGTCTTGATGCCATTGCGGAGGAAGTGGCTGCCAATGGCGACGATGAGGTTCGCACAAAACAGCTCGACCAAGAAGCCGAGACACTCAATTCGAATCTCAACGACATTTTCGACAAACTGAGCGAAATCGAGTCAGACAAGGCCGAATCGCGTGCGTCCGAAATCCTGAACGGTCTCGGATTCTCAGAAGATGCCCAGAAACGCGCATCCAAGACATTCTCTGGTGGTTGGAGAATGCGTTTGTCACTTGCTCGTGCTCTGTTCTGCAAACCTGACCTGCTCATGCTCGATGAGCCGTCGAATATGTTGGATCTTCCCTCCATCACGTTCTTGTCGAACTACCTCCAGAGTTACCCTTCGACCGTCCTTGTGGTGTCGCACGATCGTGCGTTCCTCAATGATGTTGCTACGGATATCATCCACCAGCACTCTGAGCGTCTCGACTACTACCGCGGAGCGAACTTTGACAGCTTCTACGCCACGAAAGAGGAGCGGTTCAAGCTCGCCAAGAAGGAGTACGAGAACCAGATGGCCTACCGTCAACATCTCCAGACTTTCATCGACAAATTCAGGTACAATGCGGCCAAGAGTTCAGAAGCGCAGTCGCGTATCAAGAAGCTCGAGAAGCTGCCTATATTGGAGGAGCCCGTCGAAGAGACGGCAACCAGGTTCACATTCCCGGATCCCGATCCGTTGTCACCACCAGTTCTCCAACTGTCAGATGCCACATTTACATATGATGGAGCCAAGGAACCGACTCTCCGCGATGTGGATATCTCCGTCGACCTCGATTCTCGTATTGGTCTTGTGGGTGGTAACGGTTGTGGTAAGACGACTCTGCTCAAGATTCTGCTCGGTACTTTGCACCCGCAGATTGGCCATGTGAGTCGTCACCCACGGTTACGCATTGGCTACTTTGCCCAGCATCATGTTGATGGTATGGACCTTACAGTGAATGCGGTTGAATGGATGGCGAAGATCAAGCCAGGAAAGGGCGAAGAGGAGTACAGACGTATCCTTGGTGGCTTCGGTATTACCGGTACGTTGGCTCTGCGCAAACTTGGTGTACTTTCTGGAGGCCAAAAGTCTCGTGTGGCATTTGCTGTTTTGGCTCTGTCCAACCCGCATATTCTAATTCTTGATGAGCCCTCTAACCACCTCGATATTGCTGGTTTGGATGCGCTGGCAGATGCTCTGCAAAGATTCAAGGGTGGTATTTTGATGGTCTCGCACGATGTCACTACCATTAAGCGTGTGTGCAAGGATATCTTCGTCACCGCTGATGGAAAGGTCACCAAGACCCAGGGCACGATCGACGACTACAAGAAGTACATTTTGAAGGAATCGAATGCGGCAGGCGTAGTTAAGAAACATTAGGCACTTTTAAGTTACTACTCTAGAAGCATTTTAACCGACCGTTTTCCAGTCTTCTCGTCCTTGACGCTATGCACAAACACCTTAACCTTGTCAAACACAGTCACTACGCGTCTTCCCTTGGGGGTTTCAACGGTCAAAGTGTACGTGTCCTCGTCCAAATGAGACTGCTCAGCAGGCTTTTCGCAAATGTCGGAAAGGTGAATGATACTCTCAAGGCCGAATTTTGGTACAAGAATACCGATACCGTTGGCAAACACCTTGACAACGTGGCCATCCTGAACAGAGTCCTTCTCCTTTAGCATCTGGCCAACATAATACTCAATCGAAGCACGTCCGGCTAACTGGGCGTTACGGTGTCGCGAGTTAATGTTATCGGTGATACTGTCGAGTCTATTCTTGAGATAGTGGCTCTCAGGCAGATCGGCATACTCGATAGCTCCTGCGAGTTGGCGATGGACCACCACGTCGGCATAACGACGGATCGGCGATGTGAAGTGGGTGTAGATGTCCGACGCGAGACCATAGTGACGGAACTCGGGAGGAGCATAGTTGCCAGCAACAAAGTACTCCGCAGCCATCATACACCTCGTGGCCATAATGCGCACCAACGTATTGAAGAACGGATCCTCAGGATCAACGATCTGGTCCAACGAGTCTGCCAGAGCCTTGGAGGATTCCAGGTCGATGGTGGGCATTCCGCGACGTCGCAGTTGGTCATTGAGCTCTTCGAAGTTAGTAGCCGGAGGAGCAGCGTGTCGTCTGAGCATCGCCGTTTGTGGGTACGCATCGTAGATTTTGCGGGCAACAGAGATGTTGGCGAGAAGCATAAACTCTTCCACCAGGGAGTTCGTGGGAACAGCCTTTTTGACTTCGACGCTTGACGGGTCTGACGTCTCCGAGTCTGTGAGTACCTTGACTTCAGGGGACGCAAGATTGAGTGCACCGTCGTCGAGACGCTTTTGTCGAAGTTTTCGAGACAAGTCGAGCAGAATGCGCATTCCTTTCGTGAGATCATCCTGGTTCGAAGGAGAGTCGATCCAGGCCTGCGCCTCTTCGTATTCAAATGCGCGACGGGATCGAATCACGGATTTCGTGTACTCGACGTTGACGATTTCAGCCTCAGGGGTCATCTCCCAGATCACACTGAACGCGTATCGCTCAACGTCTGGACGCAGCGAACACAAGTCGGTGCCAAGAAGAGCGGGAAGCATGTCTATACGACGATCAACAAGATAAGTCGACGTTGCTCTCGCTGCACCCTCCGTATCCAGTGGGGTATCTGCTTTGACAAAGTGTGTAACGTCGGCAATGTGCACACCAACGTGATAATTTCCGTTCGGAAGCGGATGAGCGTGGAGGGCATCGTCGATATCCTGGCATCGTGGGGGATCGATAGAACAAATCAGGAGATCCCGGAGATCTCTACGACCCGGTTCTCCGTGACTAGGTCTCCAGTTCGATCCTTCGGACGGAAGACACGCCAACGCAGCCGGTGGGAATGGGCGATACTCGATATCGTGTTCAAGCAGGATCGCTTCTGTTTCGGCCTGGTGGCTCTCAATTGCACCAAGTTCACGGATAAAGTGGCCCTCAGGACTCCGAGACCACTCTGGCCAGTCGTCCACTGCAACAACAATACGCTGGTCCTTAAGAGCCTGGGGTCGTCTTGTGCGGATGCGGATACGAGGAACACGCTTGTCAAGAGGTCTGAACAACACACTACGAAGTGCACCTGTATCAGGAGTCGTGCCTACGCTTTCGGGGACAATCTGGCCAACATAGAATCTCCAGTTCCGTTTAATGATGGCGACTACTTTGGCAGTGGGTGTTGCCTTAGCGTCCTTGATGTCGTCTTCACTCAGCAGTTTGCGTTCACCCGCATTCTCAACATCATCCTCCTCGTCCGCATCGAGAATATTCTCGTCGGCAATCTCAGCCAATGGACGCTGCCACTCACTAGTGGGGAGGATCTGGATGGCCACCTGATCGCCATCAAACGCACGATTGAGGTGTTCGCGACCAATAATTAGGACTGGCTTGTCAAACGCTCCAGTGTGGACAGATGCTTCAAGGTAATTATATCGGCTGGTTTGCAGTTTGCCCTTATAAAGTGTTCCCTGCTCCAAACCGCCCAGTACCTTTGAGGTGCTGAGATACTGCTCGTAAATGGATTCTTTTTGTGGTCCCTTAGGACGGCCCTCGAGCTCTTCTCCTTCCTCTGCTTCAGGCAGTACATCTACGAGATCGGGGTGGAACTTTTTGACATACTGCTGAATTGAAATCGCGTCAATACCGTCCTTTGTTGCATGTTCACGATTCTTACGGTCGTTTGTCAAAAGCAGTACTTTGACTTGGTTCTTGAGGTGGTTCTGGTACCACTGGGCAACTTTTCGGATCGCACGGTCGTTATAGTCGTTGACGGTTTCACGTGGCTCGCGAGCAATGAACGTCTCCTTGCGGAACTCATTGTGGAACACATAGAACCTTTTTTCTCCTCCTGTCATTGACGCAGTGGTAAGTGCTCTCAATCTCGTGTACAATGGAAGGCTACGGTTACGCACTTCATCGAGAACAACTTGAGGCACAATGACATCGTAAAGAGCGTCAGGATGCTCGAGTAGATCCATCGCCTTGAGAACGATATTCGTATCCAAAATCAAGTAATGGCCCTCCTTCGGTTCCTTGCGTAGTACTGGACTGAGAGTGTTTCCGTGTACATCAGGAACAGTGTCAAAAGCACACTGCGTGCATAACTGAGAACCGCAGGGAATATCCTTTCGAAGATATTGCTCACGATAGACCTTTACAGCATTGCCAGCCTTTGTGGAGCGCACAAAAACCTTCTGCGCCACGCTCTGTTGAGAGCTTCTCTTGGCCAGCATGGTAACGGGTGGAAGATTTATGCCTAATTTCATCATCTTCTAATGAGATCTTTTATGCGTTTGGAGTGCCATACCAAGGATCAGACCTATATCGGTTCCTATTTCCGTTTGAAGTGAATTTTATAGTTGATTTGCTTCAATTTTGTGCTTGATATTCGTCATGCGACATGTGTGTTGTTTGGATTAAGTTTAATGGCTTCTACTAAAGTCAAGTAGTGCCTCACTTGACTGTCTAGTTCAGTAGAACGTGAATGACATGCGAGAACTCACAGAAGAGGTCCTCCTTTTTATTGCGTAGTCCTATTCTTTTCGCCAATCGTTTGTAGAATCTCGAGATGTGCAATATTAATATACTCTTTTGTTCAACTCTGTGGCAAGTCGGCCGAGACCTAGGTGGATTTCGATTCTGTGGACGAGTTCTGGCGACGCCACTCGAGGTACGCCTTACGACGCGCTATCAAATCTTGAAAGTGTGGCCTTGACTCCAGCAGTTGGTATGGATTGTCGCCGTGTGCAGCTTTCTCTGCGTGCTCTTCTGCCAGTGATAGTGGCTTGAGTTCTCGGAGATTGGACACAACAGCCGCAATTACGACAAGAGCCACACCTATAAGGACTTCAACAACGATCTAGGGTTAGCTTTCAGTCCGACGATTTTTTGAGGAATCGCAGTCATGGTATACTTACGTCTTTGGGGGCACTACCAGGGTGCTTGCCCAAGTTCTTGTGTTCCTGCACAAACTCTCTTATGGAGTAGATGCTGTGTAGAATAAAGGCACCTCCAAGTGCGCTCAGTGCGGACATCATTCTGTGGAAAGTGCCGCGACAGAGTGGAGTGGAGAGGAACGGACTCGTGTACGAGATGAGGTCAGCTGACCAGATACAGAGATTAGGAGATAGCAGTGTGTGTACAGTACTTTCAAGTTCACGAAAACCTCCCCGTGAAATTATAGTTCGTATCGAATTGGCCGGCCCCCTTCGAAATTGTCGCAACCATTTTTTTCAGTTTGGCAACCGGCCATCGATCACGTGGCTCGAACACAAGACAGGTTGACGTCCAGGGTTAGGTTGAATACCTTTGTCATCACCGTTTAATTTATTCGCTTGCAAAATGGAATGATCAAAGTATGCCATGGGGGGTGACATCGCCACCAGTACCGAAAGTCAGAAAAAGCAACTCGCGAGTTTCATCCCAAATATCATGGTAAACAGATTACATTAATATAAGTGAAAGGGTCCGTTAGGCCATATCCACCCTTCGTCGCGTCAGAGGTGCCAATGAGAACCCATGCCCTGGGTGAAGCCCCCTTCGACCCACAGGCACCAGTAGATAGCCAGCCCCTTTAGTCGAACATGTCAACGAAACGAAAAAAACAGAACCACCACACAGGTTACTTTTAGAGTTCCGGTCTAACTTTTGCCGAATGCTATACACGCAGATGAGTGGTTGGGTGTTCTTGGCACAAGTGGTATAGTCATCGGAGCAAATGCACCTGCAGAAGTTAAAACAGCGGAGGATGCGGCAGATAACGCGCGATCATCTTGCTTAGAGGCGGATCCTACTGGGGAAGCATGCAGTTCTACAATTCTACATATTACATTCCTCAGCGTCGATGTCGAATTCGTGTGTTTGGCCATTTTTTTCGCGTCTCGGCGATTGACCGATCATTCCTGGGATATTTTTATGCCTAGGTCCGGCAGGACACATTTGGGACCTGAGGTTATACCACTTTTGTATTAGTAAACACCTGGCGTGGTGCCCTCGTGCGCAGAAGAGGCGGACTGGTGCGCGCCTAAGGGAAAGGGTTAGGGGCGACGACGATATGCGTTCTTTTCCTGGTTCTTTTTTACTGTGTTCTTACGCTGTAAACGCTGTACCAAAACGCAAGACGGGGGTTTTCGGTCTCCACCCATGCTCGGCTAATGCGATAGTCAGACACGTATCGGCGCACAGCCATAACCCTCTTTTTTTTCCCATGTTCCAGATGTGGTAAATATCTATGTAGTAAATATATCCACCCACACACCACCCCATCCCATTTATCCTTCATCCCCCTCACTTTTTCTTTTGCCCCACCAAAACGGTATTAACTTCACACGCCACAAGGACCACCTAATTTCCAAAATGGCGCGTCCTCGTGGATCAAGGCCATCAGCCTCTCGCCAGAGTTTCCAGAAACCGGTTCAGAGCAGTAGCTCGGAGAATTCCGATAATGAGTCTCAGAACGAAAGCGATGCTGCCTCTTCGGGTTCGAGCACAAACCCGTCGCCATCTCAGTCGCCAGTGCGTCCTAATCGTACCAAGACCACCCCTGAACGGGAGCTGAGAACGAGGCGTCCGAATCCTGCTGTGGCGGCAGCGACCCAAAGTTCTTCCTCGGAGGACGAGTCACATTCCAGTGGCGAATCAAATGCGGCATCCGATCGCGACTCTGGTGCCGAATCGCCGTCCGAATCGCACTCCGACACGCACCACAACTCAGACTCCGATTCTGGATCAGAGGCTGAGTCGAGCTCTGGCTCTGATACTGATTCTGAAAACCACACCAAAAACGGAAACGGGTCAGAAGAAACACCACAAAAGCGACGGAGTTTAGCAAGGATCCCGTCGAATTCCACCGATCTCGACTCCCCACCCCCAAAGCAACGAAAACGGCAACCGAGGTCCAAAAAACTCACAAAGGAACCGGCAAACGCTCGCGAAGAGTCGTACTTACTCGGAAACGTCGATGTCAAGAAATGGCGTAGAGAAGAAGCTGTTCGAAGGTTCCGCTACCTCCTTGACCTCAGTGACGTTTTCCGCCACTTTGTCGACATGCGTGCCCAACGAGATCCCGAATTTCGGTCCATTTTGGATGAGGCAGAGGAAGCAAATCGTGCCAGTGATGGTGCACGTCGAAAGTCCAAGAAAACGCGTGGTGGAAGGAGGGGACGAAAAAGTGCCCAGGACGCTGAAGAAGAAGAGTTTCTCGAGGAACCAGAGGCTGATGAGGGCCCTATCACAGTATTCACCGAGTCACCTGCTTTTCTTCGCGGAAAATTGCGCCAATACCAAATCGCTGGTCTCAACTGGCTGATTTCACTGTTCGAGAACTCCATCTCGGGAATTCTTGCCGACGAAATGGGCCTCGGTAAGACATTCCAATGTATCTCGTTTCTTGCCTACCTGAAGCAGGTCAGGTCGATTCCTGGTCCGCATCTCGTGATCGTGCCCAAATCAACCCTCCAAAACTGGGCCCGTGAATTCGAGAAATGGGCCCCAGAACTCGAAATTGTTGTTCTTTCTGGCGACAAGCAAGAAAGAGCCCAGATTGTCCAGGATAAAATTCTCACATGCCAGTTTGGCGTGTGTATCACAAGCTTTGAGCTCGTGATCAGAGAAAAGTCGGCCCTCCAACGGTTCGCGTGGCAGTACATCATTGTTGATGAAGCCCACCGCATCAAGAACGAGGAATCAATTCTATCCCGTATCATGAGAGCATTGTTTTCGCGACATCGTCTGCTCGTCACTGGCACGCCTCTCCAGAACAACTTGCACGAACTGTGGGCCCTTTTGAACTTCTTGCTACCTGATGTGTTCGCCGACTCTGCCGTATTCGACGAATGGTTCAAGGGAGACAAAGAAGAAGGCGAAGGTGAAGGTGAACAAGAGGGCGATGCCAAAGATGGCGGAGCAAAGGAAGAAGGCGACAAAGAAGGCGAAGCCAAACAAGAGGGCGGCGACAAAGAGAACAAGCAAGATCGCGTTATTGAACAGCTACATCGCCTGCTCAGCCCCTTCTTGCTTCGACGTGTCAAGGCCGATGTCGAAAAGAGTTTGTTGCCTAAACGCGAAATCAACCTGTACGTTGGTATGACTGACATGCAGATCCACTGGTACCAACGACTTCTCGAAAAGGACATGGACTCGATCAACGGCTCTGCGAATGGCGAATCGAAGATGCGGCTCCTCAATGTGGTGATGCAGTTGCGCAAGTGCTGTAACCATCCGTACCTCTTCGAAGGTGCTGAACCTGGACCTCCATTTACGACAGACGAACACCTCGTTCAAAATGCTGGTAAAATGGTGCTTCTTGACAAGCTCTTGACGCGTCTCAAGGCACAGGGTAGTCGCGTCCTCATCTTTTCACAAATGGGACGTATGCTCGATATTCTCGAGGACTACTGCGGTCTCCGAGGCTATGGATACTGTCGTATTGATGGCTCGACCGTCCACGAGGATCGTGTTGAAGCCATTGACGAGTTCAACCGTCCAAATTCACCCAAGTTCTTGTTCTTGCTGACGACAAGAGCTGGTGGTCTCGGTATCAACTTGACAACTGCCGACCAGGTCGTGCTATATGACTCTGACTGGAACCCTCAGGCTGATCTGCAGGCCATGGATCGTGCGCATCGGATTGGTCAAACAAAGCAAGTTACAGTGTACCGGTTCGTAACCCAGAACGCGATTGAGGAGAAGGTTCTTGAACGAGCTGCTCACAAACTCAGACTGGATCAGCTGGTGATTCAACAGAACCGCAACTCGGCAGAGGAGAAGGCCAAGGCTGCTGCAAGCAAGGAAGAGCTTGTAAACATGATCAGACATGGTGCACAAAACGTGTTCGATCAAAACAAGGGCACTTTGGACGTCGAGGAGAGCATCGAGGACATTATTCGCGAGGGTGAAACGAAGACGCAGCAGTTGAACCAAAAGTATTCCGGACTGGGTCTCACTGAGCTTCAGAACTTTACGTTTGACGCACCCCCAGCACAAAAAATTGTCAACCGACGGAAACCCAAGGCGGAAGAAGAGGATCTCGACGAGTATAGACACCACAGACGTCGTGCGAGAGCGAATGTCATGACGTATGGTGAGCCGTCCCTCAAGGATGACGACGACGAAGATGCGCAGTATTCTGCAAGTGACGACGACGACGCTGGTACTGCCAACGGAGGTAAGGAAGGAGGACGACGTGGTCATACACCACGTCCTCCACGCCAGTTGCCGTTACATGATTTCCAATTCTTCGATCCTGAACTCGAAGAACTCCAGGAT
Organism: Wickerhamiella dianesei; assembly: GCA_022577725.1. Lineage (NCBI taxonomy): Eukaryota > Fungi > Ascomycota > Dipodascomycetes > Dipodascales > Trichomonascaceae > Wickerhamiella > Wickerhamiella dianesei. Next base: position 156,654 of record JAKIRV010000008.1, on the reverse strand, counting down.
CGCGAACTGGCATGGTACCGAAAGCAGGCTGGCATTCGACTTGCACCTGACGACTTCAGTGAAGACGAGGAAGACGAGAGTGAAGCCATGAATGCCGAAATCGAAGAAGCCACGCCCCTCACGGCTGAAGAACGCAAACGCAAGGAGGAACTCATTGAGAAAGGATTCAGCAACTTCACCAAACGTGACTTCCACCACTACATCAGTCTCGTCACCCGATTTGGCCGTCAAGGCGTCGAGGCGATCGTCGAACGCTGGCCAGAAAAGGACCCTGATGAGATTCGGAGATACCATGCCGTGTTTTGCGAACGTTATACCGAGCTTCCAGACCACGAAAAGTACATGGCCCAATTGGAAGCTGGCGAGACGCGTGCCCGTCAGCAGTCGTTTGAACTTGATCTCATGAGACAAAAGGTGGCCAGTTACCGGGCTCCTGTGATGGAACTCGCTGTCAACTACCCAGCTTTCACTGCGCGCAAGTCGTACTCAGAGGAAGAGGACCGGTTTTTGATTGTTCAAATGGTCGAACTCGGACTAGATGCCGCAAACCTGCCAGAAAAGATTAGGGACCGAATCCGTTCGAGTGGACTGTTTGACTTTGACTGGTTCTTCTTGTCGCGTACTCCAGCAGAGATTAGTCGCCGTTGTCACACTTTAAAGATGATTGTGTGTCGCGAAATGGGCGCCAACAGTGGCATCAGCATTGGTCGAAAACGGCGAGCAAGACAGGCTTCCAAGTCTGCCGAAGGCAGTGAGGACGAGTCGAAGCGGTTCAAGAGCGAAAAGGCAGCATCAGTTGCGTCTGACGAGTAGATATTTATTTTTATTCTATGCAATTCATAACTTTTCTCCGCAGTGCCATCACCAAACGAATTGTGGCACCATTCAATATATGCCGAATCGGAGTAAAACAACTACACGTTTAGGGTCAAATGCGACATTAACAGAATATGATTACTAGCTGATCTTAAAGAACGCAAGACGAAACAGAAACTTTGGGCCGAGGTGAACAATTGTTTCGAGCCACGGTTTAACTGCCCCGAAAATCTTTTTAAGATAAACATATAATTCAGTTGTTGAACGTACCGCCGGATTTTTACGACACTACGAAACCGGTTGTGGCAAGGTGGGGAAATTGGCGCAGTTTAATGCCGTCTGGGGTCCCCGGTTCCGGTATTTAGGGCCCCACGAGCCAATAAGGCAACTGCAGTAATAAGTGGACATGTGACCTTCTAGTGATTTAGCAACTCTAAGCCGGTGTAGATCAAAGCGGCGCTTAGGATTAGCCCCATAACAAGGGACCTTCTCCACCCTCAGTTGTGCACGTGAGTTAACAGGTAGTGGGTTGGGGTTGATGGACACGGGTGGGAGTCAAGTTTCCTGCTCGGGTGGGGGCGAATGGGCGGTTCAGGAATTCGGCAGACGGTTGGGGGGTGTCAGGTGCCATTCCGAGGCATCATTTACCGAAGTTTATGACATTGAGTGGCCCCGACGCCACCCGCAATATCCCGTGTTCCCAAAATGCGGGGTAAAACCGATCGTAGGGGGGAAAGGGTGCTTAGCATCGGCAAACAACGCATGTGGTTGGGTGCGTACGTACATGCGATGACACATATTAGCAGCTCCTGTCTGAAAGCAGCCCTTTCCCTAAGCATAAAATCTCACCGTTTATTAAACGCTGAGGCCACCCCAAATTCGACAATACAAACTCTCTCGTATACTTACACGCCGATAAGTTGAGAATATTTTTTTTTTTCCCTGTGAGGCGCACTCCAACAATATTTCACTTGGTACTCACTACCCTGAAAACCTGTACGGAAAGCGAGCTATTAGCAGAGTCTTTTACCCCACAACTACAAAAAGATGTTCCGACTGAACCGCAACTACGCAACACTACTCACCAGAACCTTACGGAAACAGTCTACGAAAGTCCCTCGTAGACTCTATTCCTCTGTCAAGCCAGAAGCACCGGCCAAACCAGCGTCCTTCTTCTACCGCCAGAGGCTGCTACGAGGAGTGAGCATTGGTCTTCTTGCTGGCCTTGGATGGGGTCTCTATTCACGCCACAATGATCGTGTGATTCGCAACGACGAAGTGGCCACTATGCAGCCAAAGACAAACTGTCAACCATTCCCTACGAGCATAGAAGTTGGCAACACCAAGTTCCAGATACTTGGTGTTGGTGTCCGGTCCGTGACGTTTATGCATTTCCACGTGTATGGTGCCGGCATGTACATTGCATCGGATGATATCGAAAAGGCCCGGAAGCTGCTCAAACTCGAAAACTTCGAGCCTCATGATGTCTCGCTGAGTACCCATGCCATTAACACCCTTCTCCTGTCGAATATTCGCTTTGCCCTCCGGATTGAACCGGTGCGAAACACCGACTTCCAGCATCTCAGAGACGGATTTGTCCGTGCCATCATTCACCACGAGTTGTACAAGGAGCTGGGCGGAGCTGATTCGTTTGCCCATGGTCTCGTTGAACTCAAGAAGGGCCTGACGCCACGACGGAAGGTTCCAAAGGGCGACATTCTTACCTTTGTAAGTGAAAGCGATGGATCCATGCGTGCCTACCACAGTGAAGGTGGTAGAAACGACATGTACGCTTTGCTCACTCACGTCTCGAGCCCAGACTTGACGCGAATCTTCTTCCTCAACTACATGAGTGGCTACAAACCGCCAAGCCCGTCGTTGAAGGAAAGCACACAGAATGGACTGGTTTCCTTGCTTTGAATATTTTAGCGTTCGTTATATATATTATTTTACCATTATAATCGTCACATGTAAAATTACCGGGACAAGAACTCGTCAACATCGAGCCGCTTAAGATCGGCGATATCGCTGTTGACAGTCTCATAAGTCCTCAGGGAGAGTGCCGCTGCCTTTTGAGCCCGTTCTATGACCGCAAGTTTGAGCAGACCATCGTCCCTGAGCCACGCAGCATTTTGAGCAATTTGCGCAGCAATAGTTCCGCAGAATGTATCGCCAATTCCGTTCACACTCTTGAGAAGCTCCTGGGGGACCTTTTCGGGGATGGGGAAATGTTGGATGAGCATGCCAAAGTCGCGACGGTTCGACAGAATGTATGCACTACTGGGTCCACCACGAATGCCCCCAGTGCGATCGCGGAGATGCTCAATGAGCTGGAAACTGATCAGTCCCTCTGCACCCATCGTCACAAATAGGTTCGGAATGTAGGGCAGGAGGTGCATACTTGCTTGGAGAAGGCCTGATTGGACAATGTTAGCCAGTCCAGGACTCGACCGCATAAAAACGTCAAGTTTCATCTGCGACAGCGGATCGGTGATGGGAAGCGAGTCAATAACCGGGAACCAGTTGTCAATATCAAGCTTCTCCTTGTACGAGAACTCTTCGAACATGCTCATTAGCTCCAGGAGATTGGGTGTGGCAATGTCAATACTGGCGTTCGGGAACACTTTGAGATCAGGTTGGTCCGCCAACAGCGCAGACTTGGGCACACTTGTAGGTTCGTAGACCACGATCCGTCCTGAGGACCGCGTTTCCTTGAGTACTTGCGATGTAGCCTCGATACCGAGATTCGCATCGAGGATCACGACTTTGGGATCAGCACGCTTAAGTTCCTTCACAATGTGGTCTGGATCCAGTTTTGCGATATTGTCCATATCTGCGCAGGCGACAATAAGGTCGCCTTTAGCGTCGTTCATGCAGACATATCGTGCAGTTCGCAAATTCCGGCTCACCTGAACTCCACTCACATCGAGTGCCGGACTCACTGCTCCGAGAACAGCATCTCGTTCCTTTTCGCCAACACTACTGACGAGTCTCGTCGATGCACCATTGTAAGCAGAAGCAAGAGCAGCGTTATAGGCGGTTCCTCCGAGTGCTGTCGAGATGTGTCCTGGAAAGCTCGACGGAGAGATGTTCTCGGAATTGAGAGTGCACGTCATGTCCTGGCAGATGGCTCCAATTGCGACAACATCTTTACGGCCAGGAGCAGTTTCCTGAAGTGGAGGAGGCTGTGGACGAGGAGCCAGCGGTGTAGGCATCTGGATCCGGGGAGGTCTAGAAGCATTGGCAAGACTCTGGGCAATCTGGGCAGCCATTCGAGCATTGTTCTTGACAAACTCGACATTCGTTGCCACAGAGTCGCCTCCAGTGGCCTTCCAAACCTGCTTAAGCAGATACGGCGTGACCTTTTTTCCGGTGATCCCTTCACGATCAGCAGATATCAGTGCCTGCTCAATGGCTCCATCTACCAAATCTTTTGGTAGTGCGAGATGTTCGGGACACGGAACACAAAATACAAACCCTCCTTGGGATCCCAATTGTTCTGAACCTGTCATGGCAAATTGCGTCTGGGCATTAATGAGTTTCGCAGCATCGTCCGGGGATTGGAAATTAAAGGGAGATGGAACGCCTGAGTCGGCAGTGAAAAATCCGGGGACTCCTCCACTTCCGAACGTCACTACTGGAACACCCTTAGTTTCAAGATACTCAATCGTCTTGGGAACATCAAGAATGCTCTTGGGACCACTACACACAACAGCCACGGGAGTTCTTCCGAGCTCCTCGAGGTCGGCAGAAATGTCCCACGTATCTGCAACGCCTCTGTGGACACCTCCGAGACCCCCAGTAGCAAATACACGGATGCCTGCTTTGTGGGCCAGAATCATCGTACTCGCAATTGTGGTTCCACCACTCAGACGGTTGGCCACAACATTGGGAATATCTCTGCGACTGATCTTCTCCGGATTCGAGATCCCAGCCAGAGCCTCAATTTCGGCTGGAGAGAGTCCAACTACTCCGCTACCCTGAAGAAACCCAGTCGTCGCAGGTATACATCCGTAATCCCTGATGATTTGTTCGACTTCATTGGCCATATCGACATTGGCCGGAAACGGCAGGCCATGGGTGATGATAGTCGACTCGAGGGCCACGACTGGCTGTTTCGCGTGGAGAGCGTCCTTAACCTCGTCGCTGATCCTGAACGCCTTGAAGTTAGTGCCAAAGCGTCTCACGTGCGTCGTGGACGACCTGAAAATCCTCAACATAATATTTTTTTTTTCCTTCTTTTGTCAAGGGTATATCACCGGCCGGAAAATAAGTCGTACATATACCGGGAAAATGGCTGTGGGGGAAAAGGAGGGCGTACAGGATGCTGGGCAGTGGGTTTTCATCACATGATTCGCGGTTTTACGTGACGCTGAGTCATAGATCCAGATTCGAATCTTGGTCTCCAGGCCTGACGAAAGTACAGACGTGTGTCGCGGTTTTACCCTTCGGAAAACGAGCCTCGAAAGCGGCAAAACCAGGGACTGAGCCGGGGAGATGTTTTTCCTCAAGGACCTGAGCCTCGAGCTGACGCTCCACCCCTCATACTTCGGTCCACACATGCACCAATATCTCCGCACCAAGCTCCTGCAGGAAGTAGAAGGAACTTGCAGCGGAGAGTACGGTTACATCGTGTGTGTGCTCGATGGCATGAAAATAGACGTGGGTCAAGGCGTAGTTCCCAGTGGAATGGGCTCGGCAGTGTTCAATGTCAAGTACAGAGCGATCATCTGGCGACCGTTTAAGGGCGAAGTTGTCGACGCTGTTGTCGCCAACGTTAATAAAATGGGTGTATTCTGCGATGTCGGACCAATGTCTGTATTCGTATCTGCCCACCTGATCCCATCATCGATGTCATATAGCCCCACGGCGAACCCACCAGCATTTGTGAGCGAGGATCAAAGCATTGAAAAAGGATCGAAAATTAGAGTAAAGATCGTTGGTGTGCGTGCAGATGTCGGCAAGATCTTCGCCATTGGATCCATGAAAGAAGACTTCCTTGGGTTGTTATAGTACCCGCAAAAACATTTTGTACATGTCTAGCTTAATTACTTTAGTTGCTCAAAGAAAGATACGACATCGTGCGGCTCATGCAGCTCCTGTAACTGATAACCGGTCGGAAAATGCTTCAAAAACTCCGAAACGGCCCTGCCCTTAATCAGGCCATACGAAATATCGTACTTGTACTCTGATATTCGTGGCCAAGAAACGCGTACGACTGCCGCCAAAGCGCGACATGTTGCCTCTAACAGCGACGGAGAGAGATCCAGGAATGGATCCTCGAGTACGGAAACAATGATAGGGATGAGTCGCGACAGGTGGGCAATAACAATGCTCTGTAGTTGAACACAGACTTCAGTCAATGTATCCATGAATGCAATCGTGAGCTCCACATTGCCCTTTGTGTGATGCAGTGCTCTTATGCAGCCCTCTAGAACCACAATATGCTGTTTTGTAGTCGAATCTTGGGAAAGTGAGATCATTGCCAAAACTGCAGGGTGGTGGATCTTCAGAACGTCTTTCGTATCTGCCATGGGAGGAAGGAACCCGATACTGGGTAGAACTGCATCCCAGAAGAGTGGAACAAGGCCCGTGGAAGTCAAGCGAGATAAGAAGTTGTTTGCAAGTAGTTGCACAAGACTGAACCCTCGTACTCTCACGTCCATGTTCGTAGAGTCTAACAGTGTCAATACGCCAGTAACGACGCGAGGCCAATAAAGATCGATAGTCTTTGTGGCGTCTTTGTGTACCAGAATTCGCTCCAAAATCCATGCCCGTTCGACAATCAGTGTTCTGTCATTATCGTCAGTTTCTGGCGCCTCTTTTAGAGCTCTCCGTCCTGCAGCAGATACTCGATGATCCCAGTTTGCACCACGAAATAGGTCAAGAATAGCTCTCGACTGTGTACCATCTGTTAATAGCTCATCAACAGCCTGGATGTCCTTATCCTCACCTCGCAGTTCGCTAGACCTGAGATAAGCTAGCGCCTTGGGTGTAGTTGAGTTCTCCGCGACATTTGGCACGGGAGCTTTTAAACTTGTGGTAGCGTTCAGATCTGGAGGAAGTAGAATTCCGTCAAGCTTGAAGCCCATAACCGTGTGTGTGGTATAATGGTAAGTATGTACAGTAATATCGGTCTCGAACTAAAACTAGTTTCCGGCTCCAGCAATCTGTTTGAGAATCATGGCATTAATGTCTAGGAACCGGCCAGTGCAGTTCTGGACGCAACTCGCCTCCGCATTGGTCAAGCTGCCAGAGGTTGCAGAAGTAATGCACTTGCTGAAGCACTCGTCCGTCAAGTTGTGAACCTGGGACCGGAACTTGGACTTGTTCAGTTCCTGTTCAGTCCACTGTTGGAGAGCTAACTTGGAGGAATCGTCAAGCTGTTCAACATTCATGGTGAAAGATGGTCAACTGATCTTAGTCAAGGTTGGAGCTGATGAGGTCTGCTTTGACTGCTCTAGATATTGGTTATAGTGGATAAATATCTCTAGAAAACGGAGGTAACGAGTGGGTTGTTGTACTCATAGACTTTTCATATCAAACAAACACGGAAACCACATGGTCACTAGGGTTACTGTACTGAGATGTAGGGTAAGGTGACTCACACAGGAACGGTGTTTCTTCATTATCACAATGTCGGATGAAGAGGTTGTGAACTTGCTTAGGCCAAACATCAGAAAATTAGTGCCATATCGGTGCGCTCGCGACGATTATCAGGAGGGTATCTTGCTTGATGCGAACGAAAACACTCATGGCGTCGCTGTCCACGATCTTGTAGCGGCAGAAGACCAATTAGAGCTGAACCGTTATCCAGATCCGCACCAAGTAAAGGTAAAACAGCTTCTCTGCAACTTTAGGAATGCTGGTACTGGCGATTTGACCCCTGAGAACATCTACTTGGGAGTTGGAAGCGACGAGGTCGTTGATTCCTTGATTAGGGCTCTTTGCACTCCAGGTGAAGACAAGCTCCTAACATGTCCTCCAACGTATGGAATGTACTCTGTGAGTGCAGAGATCAATGATGTTGAAGTGGTCAAGGTCAATCTGGACTTGACCACCTTCGATCTTCGGACTGACGAGGTCCTCAAGACTCTCAATGCCGATCCCACCATCAAATTGGCATATGTGTGCAGTCCTGGAAACCCTACTGCGAAGAAAATTGATACAAACAAAATCTTGACGTTGTTGGATCAGTGGAAAGGAGGAATTGTTGCTGTCGACGAGGCGTATGTGGACTTCACGAACGACTCAGTATGTACCTTGGTTAACAAGTACCCGCGATTGGTGGTGTTGCAAACATTGAGCAAGAGCTTTGGTCTTGCTGGTTTGCGATTAGGTGCTTGCTTTGCTTCAAAACCGCTTGCAAGGTTCTTCAATGCAATGAAAGCTCCCTACAACATCTCTAGTACGACATCTGCTCTCGCCGAGCGGGCTCTGCAGCCGGAAAGTTTGAAGAAAATGCACGACTCGGTTGCGAAGATTATTGCGCAACGTACAAGACTCCTCGAAGAAATCAAAACCATTCCGGATTTGACGAATATTGGTGGTACTGATGCGAACTTCCTACTCGTAAGAGTCAAGGGAGGAAACGACCGTGCTCACAAGATCTATGAGGAGCTTGCGCAGAACCGCAAGATTGTTGTGCGGTTCCGTGGAAAAGAACCTGGCTGCGAGGGCTGTCTTCGGATGTCCATTGGTACTGCTGAGGAGAACACTGTCTTACTCTCAGAGCTTCGCAAAGTGTTGGCTGAAATCTAGACTTTCCTTTAAAAAAGATTAAAATTTTCTTATAACATATGGCGAGCATCGTATATGCCAAGGCCGAGCTTAAAGTTGGACCAGTCAATGTGGTCAGTTGCGAGATGAAGACCATACTTCCATATTGGCTTATGGGCGAATATAGTCGATGCAGATACGTCTGCACCTGTTAGTGGTGTCACCACATACAGGGCCTGATTTGAGGCTGTGGCTGTTGCAATAGCCGCGTCAAGGGCAGCATTAAATTTATCAGGTGATGCCCCTAGCAAATCAACCACAGTCATATTATACGGAGTTGGCTCTGAATCCGTCGACTGAATGAAACTGATAATCCCTTCGAAATCTTCGCCACGATCACTGAGCTCAGCATATCGCACCTCACTATCATGGAGCCCCGTCATCCATAGTGGTGGGGTGTATGTTCTCCACCACAGAACTGTACAAGGAAGTTGGGCCATGTCACGAAGCTGCACCTGTGCTGGAACCACTCCAGACTGGTGCATGAATCCAATCACAAACCCTGCAAAGAGATTGAATGCGAGCCACAGACCAAGCAATATCGATCTGAACTTTGGTTTAAATTGCGTCAGATCCATCTGTGTCGCCAATAATGGTACCAAAGGTAGCAGGAATCTCGCCTCCTGGTGCGAGACAGTTGACAACACAGCCAATGCCGAAACGATCGACTGGACAGGGAGACTAGTCCACTTTGGTCTAAGCAAAAGGAGGCCAGGGCCAATCAATTGAGGAATATTGACCAACACGTGAGTCCACAGTGGGTGAAGACCATGTTCGGCAAGGTTCGCAACGTTTTTGTTGTACCGGATATGGTTCAAAGGAGCTACAACCCAATCGCTGGCGCCATAAAGGGTTGTGTCGATGTAAATAAACGCACCAGTGGTAAGTAAAGCACCAGCAAGGAAGGTCACAGTCACGAATTTGTTCGCCAAAAAGAACCGCACCATACTAATGGATGGAAGAAGGATAAACGCAATAAAGCTCGGACGGTTGAAAACGCCAAACGCTGTTAAAGCTCCCAGGAGGAACCCATCGTAATGGCGGTCAACGATGTCTTGTTGCTGGAACTCGTGAAGAATCACCAAATACCACAACACCAATACTGTCTCGATCGAATTCGACAGCGTGTGGGCCTGCCACGTCCAAGTCACATACGAAGTGCTCACAAACAGCAAACTGCGCAATTTGTCGTTCGCATTGTTACTGAGGCGATCGACCGCCATGTCTTCGAGGATCCACGTGATAACTGCCAGCAGGATACGTAGAGTGTAGAGGACATGTAGCGGCGACGTACTCGAGCTATCTCCAAATAAAGTCATTGGAACCCCGTACACAAACCACAATGGTACAAAACTGCGTAGGGGCTTTGGATCGGTGAATTCCCACGGCGCCTCAGCGGCCCATCCGAACCAGCCATGTGCAATTACTTGCGGACCTTGGAGATGTTCGTCTGGATGCAGATACGACAGTCTAACTGCACAAATAGCCCTTACAACGAAGGCGATCACGAAAACAACGCGCCAGAGACGACGATCGTCGAAATTTAAGGCCGCTGACAATCTCTTGGCATGCGACTGCATTATTGAGAGCAACAGACACGCCAGGAATTATACGAGGGGTAAGAACTTTTACCGATTAATTGGTGTAAAAGTATTCCTCCCCCGTTGGACAGTATCGAAAAAGCGGAGGATATTCAGGTGCTGCCTGGCTAATGTAATATGCACGCTTGGCCACAGAGGCGTCCTCAATGGGACCTCTTTGCCACAGGGTTTAAACGGAAACGATTGGAGAAATGGCATTGTCAGCATTTGGGAGTAACGGTCGCAGCGCCTGAAGCGTCTCTAGTTTGCGAGAAAACTTGGGAAACTTCGCTTTGTGAACCAAATTGAGAGCAATTGAAATGGTAACTTGTTTTTTTACGCGACAATTTTAATGTGGTTTCAGTTCTTGCCGAGTTGAAGCACCGCAAATGGCTCACATGCTGACTAGAAACAACTAAGTTATACAGTGCAGTGCTGATACAGTGCTAGTGCTGTAAGCTGACATCGAAGCTGCAAGGCTGGAGTTGGAGTTTGTGCGGATGGGACCTGTTTTTTTTTATTATTTTTCATCTCTAGTGTGTGGGCCAATTTTTTTTGTTCTACACAATGCCTGCCCCAACTGCCCTAAAGGCACCTATTGAGGCCGTCGATGTCGTTCCTGAAAGCGCAATGGATACGGCTGAGGTCGAAGAGGACATTATCATCAATGTTCAAACGACGATGCCTATCGAGGTCGACTCGCACGATGCCAAGTCCACAGAGACAATGGTCGTTGATAGCGAGGGTCGTCCACAGTTCTCCAGTGATGCGAACAGACTTGATGGTCCAGTTCCAAAAGAGCGCAGAGCCGTTCCTGTTCCTCCCCACCGATTCGCACCAATTAAGGCTGCATGGCCCAAGATTTATTTCCCACTGGTAGACCACCTCAAGCTCCAAGTGAAGATGGACATTAGAAAAAAGAGGGTACTGTTGCGTACGTCGAAGGACACCAAGGACCGAAGCGCCATTCAAAAGGGCTATGATTTCCTTAGAGCATTCATGTTGGGTTTCGACATTGATGACGCTACGGCACTGCTCAGACTCGACGACCTCTATATCGAAACATTCGAGATCAAGGATGTCAGGACTTTACAAGGAGACCATCTCAGCCGTGCCATTGGCCGTATTGCCGGCAAGGACGGCAAGACGAAGTTCGCGATAGAGAATGCCACCCGTACGCGAGTTGTGCTCGCCGACTCGAAAATCCACATTCTTGGTGGATTCACAAACATCAAGTTGGCACGAGAGACAGTTGTGAAGCTTATTCTTGGTAAACCTCCTGGCAAGATCTATGGCAACCTGCGGGTGATCTCATCTCGGATGAAAGAACGGTTTTAGTTCCAGTATCGGAGCTGGGATAGCATTAATTTATTTATAATTTGTCGTTAGTTCGTTGATGTTCAACGTTGTTTTTAGAGTTAGTGTTTGACTGGCCACCCTCGCGCAATCATCGTTTGTTCGATCTGGTCCCAAATTCGTTCAACCACTTCGCGGTCCCTAAATCGCTGGTTACGCTCGAGTTGCTCGATCTTGACGTTCCACTGCTTCAAAGTTTCAGGGGGAACGTCATTTTTGTATACAATTGCAAATCCAAGTACGTGGGCAAACAGCGTGTGCGGATCTGCCCACTTGTACTGTTTGAGTTGCCACGTTTGACCAGTCACAAACAGGGCGACCACACGATCCCAGTATTCAGGCTTGAACTGCGCAACACTGTCAACCACCACAAACTTGACGCTGCCCAAATGCTTGAATTGGCGGATAATGCGATGCAAATTAGGCGACGACGATGATCGGAGAACTGGCTCGAAGTGGCCACGCTCCAAAAAGTCCTTGACATTCGACATGTTGATCAAACTCGACGGACTCGGACTCAACAAAATAATCGGATCGCGGTTTTTGCCTGGCCGGAGTAGAGCACCCCCACTGCCATTACGACTCGTAGCTGGAACACTACCTGGTCGTGGCCTCGAAGATGAACCACTGGACACGGAAGAGGTTTGGCCTTCGTGTCTAAATGCCTGGATAATCTCACGATTGGCCTGTTTGCCAATCTGGCTGAAATCTATTAATTTTGAACCGTGAAGAACGGTTAGGTGGTCTTGTAAACTCCGTTCGGAGTAGTCCACTGTAGCGGCAACACTATCGGCAAGGTCCTCACCTGAAGCAGCACCTTCTTCACTCTTGATGTACTCGCTCGAGTCGCTTGAACCGTCTAACCAGGCGATCAAGTCCGTACGTTCGAGGAACTTGAGATTTTTGATACCCCGCTCGTCCGATATGGCGATATACTCGGTAATGCTGAGTTCCCGCGTCAGCCACGAGTTTAACACCGTTCTCAAGTCCACAAAGGAAGGCTCAGGAAGCTGGGACTCGAACGTTGTCAGGCCATCGAGAGCCAAAGTTTCGGCAGAACCACCCTCTGTTAATGGTGGAATACGCAGATTCACAGCATTCTCGACAGACGCAGGTTTTCCCTCGACATCCAGAGTTTCCAGAACCTGATTTTGGGCGATGGCACGCCGAAGAACGCGGAGAACGTCCACCATCGTCGATGAGTTCAAGATCGTGTTCTTGACACTTTTGGCTTACGCATAACTGCGCCTATGTAGGAAACCTCACCACAGCCCTACTGTGGGCCCTGTGGCCACACAGGATCTAAAGAAGATCCGTATATCGAAGTCAAAATAAAATTTTAAGTGGTATCAATTCAACTGACCATGGCAGAGAACAAAGTACTTTTTTTAATTCGTTACCTGATTTCAAACTGAGCGTTAGCGGATCAGCACATCATACATGTCCGGTACTCGCTCAGTTTAGTCTAGGTCTGGGAGTTCATCAATTGGCCAGTCAAGATCGAGTCGCCGATATAGAGCTTTCTGGCATGTCTGCCATAGCATAGCTCGCTCTTGACGCGTGACTGTAGCCTTTTCGCCGACAGGTGCCAGAGTTCGTTTGGCTTGCCGTAGATGGCTAAGGTATACGCGGTAATCAAGGCGACACTGGACTTCGCAGCCAAGATTCAATAAATAAGTTCCAATCATATGTCTCCATTCGGGGACAGACAGTTTTGAGGTCGTAGCACAGCCATCGACGACGCTTTGGGCCATTGCCATGCGGTCCTCGAGTCCGACTTTGCCGACGTATTCGCCATAAAGAGGGCTTTTGGCGAGGATTTCTATAATGTCGTCTTTGGACGCGTCGAGCGGCAACAAGGTAAATGAGTAGCCCGGTTCGGCTATGGTCGGCAACTTGCCTCCCCACTCTTTCCGAAGTTCATATACAAATAACATTGACAATGTCTCGTTCAATTCCCAGTCTATGAGATCCCGAGGACCGAGAATCTGTTGGGAGTCGCCCATATTCGCGCCACTTGCAGACCCCACTCGTCTCGGAAGAACCTCGGCCAAATGAACCGAGTCCCGAGGAAGAGAACCGGAATCCAGGGATTTTGGCGAATGGGGAAGTACATTCGTCTCCTCAATGTGTTCAATCTCCACGCCGCTTTTTTCGCGGATTGCTGGTAGCACCGACGTTCCTTCGGGTGGACTCGAGGCAAGTCGGACGCGATGGGGCGTGTCGAGTCCATGCTGGAGAATCATCATGGTTTCCTGACTTTACCCCAAAACTAGTCTATGGTAGCAGGGAAGGTCGGAAGGACAACCTGAGTATTATATTGTGTATGTCCCACACAAAACTCCCACGCTGCCGAGGGCGGTCTGAATGGGGGAACAAGGCGGGGTAGGGTTCGGGTTTCACGTGCGAAGGTGCTAAATCCGTGCATGTTTGGTTACAAACGAGCCAAGGAGGATGCACCACCCCTAGAATCACTGTGGGGAAAATACGCGTGGGTCGAGGGAATTCTAGTGACTTTTATTCCTGTTCCAAGCCTCTAAAAGAAATGAAGAGTTAGATATTCTATATTTGGTTCTATACCGCTTGCGAGAAAAAAAAAAATTTTGTGAGGCGTCGACCGCCAAACGCGGGGGATTGGCCACCTGGATGTCATCATCACACATACATACGATCACCAATCGTGCATTCCGACAGAACATCATCGCTGATTTCCGGAACTGCAGCGGCTGCATGACAGAAAATAGTATAGCGCCATAATGCTCAGTGGAGGTCTCAATACAAACCTGGCCAAAAAATTGCTAAGATGAGCAAAGATGAAAAGTCTTAGTTCCTCTAGATTGCCATAAAATTTTATTCTGAAATTAGCGCAACATGGGGTTCTGCGGAGAAAGCATTAGCGAGCTCACAGCTGCAAAAATGCCGCAGGATAAATGCGAGTTGGCCTGTTAGGTGGGAGAGCAGGGGGGTCTAGAATACGCTGGGAGAAATCTATGGTTGTGTTCAAAATTGCGGCAAGCAAAAACCTATGCCCATCATTAGTCCGTGGCTCATGGCAAAATACAGTAGGTACGTCAATCAAGAGTACATCTTTTAGTGCGAATGTCGTCGATATACGCTAAGAGAAAGTAATCAAATGAGGATGGATCGGACCCTCTCAAGTAGAGCCATTGATAAGGACAGTCACCGACCAACCCTGGCAAACATTATTTTGTTTAAATTAGAACTTATCACGAAACAGTATTGATATTTTGAATACGGATTTAAATCCACTTTAAGTCCAAGTTCTCGGCCGATGTGGACAAATCGGAGAGTGACCTGCGATTATGGACCTGAGATACGGTGATGATGATTCAGTCGCCAGTTCAAATACACTTTTGAATGTTTATGCGTAAATTCATTACTTAACCCAGGAGCCAATAGCGACATTTCCAAATCCTAGCTAGCTTGTGCAACACGCGAAAATGGCCTTGAAGGAGATGCCCCCTCTGCTCTCAGAGCAGGAGATGAAAGACAACAAGATCCCTCTCCAATGGCGTGATAGCTGTGCTGCCCTGCTTGTGCCTCTCAATAAATGTCGTCGTGAGACGGGCTTCCTTCCTTGGAAGTGCTCACAACTCCGACACGACTACGAGGAGTGCGAGTACATGGATTTCCAGAAAAGAGTCAAGGAGTACAAGGAGCTGAAGGCTCAGAAGCAATAGAGACTTCATCCGTGGCAATTTCGTCAGACTTGGACTCCGGCATTTGCGTTTTCTCTGATTCCGTGTTTTCAGGTTCCATGTTCTCTGGTTTGGGTCCAACCTGGGGATCGAGCTTGGCTTGAGCAGATTCAATAGCCTCAGTCTTTGTATCAGGTGTTGCGTTAGCGAGAACAGCGGACTGATAATTGGCGTTCTGAGAAACTGGCTCCAGCGACATCTGAGTGGTGTGAACCTCAACGTGAGAACGGGGAGAAGACGGACGATTTTTGCGACGTTCTCGCAAACGTCTGGCTGCCTCTGCCTCACCACGCTTCTTGGCAACTTTGGCATGGTAAAGTCCACAAGCGTTGCATAAGGTACGAGCTCCATTTGGACCGCGACGCCATTCGGGAGTCTCAAACGTCCCACATTGTTGGCACTGGACTGTTCCTGATTCGGCCGTCGCCCGTCTTCTCTTCTGCTGGCGTCTCGTGGGTGTGAGAACGTCACTTCGAGACTCCATGGACGGTGACGGAGTGGCATCACTCGCATACTCACCCGAGAAATCGTGGTTTTGACCGTACTCAGTCTCAGGAGATGCGACTTTTTCAGAATGGTCATGGCGCATTGTAGGTTGAACATGATGTACAGCAGACTGTGGCACCTGATTGCCATAGCCAGGAAACACATGCATGACGGGATGATCGCCGATCTGGTGAGCTACCGGTGGGCCTCCTTGGGGCCTCATCTGGCCACCCATCTGACCACCCATCTGGGGTCCGAATTGCGAAGGTACCTGCGAAGGCATTCCAGATGGAAGAACCTCCATAGTTGCGCCTCCATGGCTATGGCCGCCAATTTGTGGGGCCAGATGTGCAACCTGGCGTAATGCAGGTAGAATAGGAGGTGGCACCATAGGCTGCATTATAGAATGTTCAGTCGGAGGAGGCACTTGACTCGAGTGGGCAGCAACGACATGGTCAGTTCCTGGAGCTCTCTCACAGTTCAGGGCCTGGTAGTAGTCTGCTGGCACGCTACCCATGAGACCAACGGGAACAGCGTACTGTGAGCCTCCGGGTCTCTCGAATGGAGGAATACTGTCTGGCTGCTGAGGCATTGGCAACGGCATCATCTGCATGTACGGAGGAACCGGTCCGCCCAAATGGTGACCTTGGTGACCTCGCACATCGATGAGAAACCCGCCTTGCTGGCTGATGGATGAGATTATGGCCTGCAGTCTCGCGTGAGTCGGTACAAGTCGCGCCGGATCCGGTGGAACTTGTCCCTTGAGGATCTGCTCTACGGGAACGCATGCTTCAACCATATCATGTAGCCATTGCTGCACCATCGGATAACGAGGAGGCATTGGTACTGACATCATTGGACCAGGTGGAGTTCCGTGGCTCACAGGTGCTGATCGCAGCGATTGAAGAATCGATACCACTGAATCTCTTTCGTTCGGTGGTTCTCCGGTACTGGCTGTACTGGTAGTACTGGCTACGGAAGTGCTGCTGCTAGTATTCCCCATCTCCTCGCGACATGAATTGCGTTGAGGCTGGACGGAATACGGTGGTGAAGGGAGTGAAACCTCCGGTCTTGTCGATGTGTTTGCCGACTCTGGCGTTTGCATTCGACGAGCCAATTCAACTGGCTGTTTAACGAGCACTTGCATTTTGTTCCTGTTCTTGTTCTAGTGGTTGGTAGAAGAGGCGTTTTCAGGATCTGAAAAGGCGGGGCGGTGGGAATTAATGAGATGCCAAAATCAGAATTGCAAGATGTCATCTCACCCTTTAGGATCACGATTCATGCAATCTAGCTCTGAACCCTATATTGGGTGTTGCAACTTCCGGATTCGGGAAGCAATGCCATCTGGCTTTCCAGATTTATCCACTCGTACTAAGATTGCGTAGATATTCCGTGGCCGTCTGTGTCTAACAATAAAAAAAAATTAGTCCCTTTTACACCACAGTAAAATATATTGTCCAAAGTATTCGCAAAGTGATTCGCATGTTTTGTGAGCATGAAATTCGATAATCACAGTTAACATTCATGCAGATCTCCGCAGCATGCGATGTCTTCATCTACGATCATAACCCCCTCGTATGGGTAGAGCAAGTCCGTAGTTATGCTGTTTTAACGGGGAATTCTCATGGTGTCGGCAATTTCCTGAACTCGTTTTTTTGTTCCGACGGATTCGCTGTGGACTAATATGGGTTAGTTTAGGTCGTTATCGTGGTCTGTCTCACCGTTCAGATTACTACTCTGCCATCACAGACGGGTAACCTTAAGCAAATTAGTTTGATTCGACTCGGTTGAGCAGGTTTAGGACAACAGCACATTATTTGGCACACCAAGCCTAACTTTTTTTTAAGGCTGGATTTACTCTAAATATAAGAATCATTGTATAATTCTGCGTCAAATTGGACATTCTTGTGCCCATAAACTTTAACTGGCCACTACTATTTTCTTCGCTTCTGTCACTTTGATTCTTTGCGTCTCAAGTTCCGCGAAAGACCGTGCGGCAGCGCGTCGCAGAGAAGTGTGTCCCGGACCAAGAACTTAACCTAATTAGCTCTTCTCGCCTAATTGCGATACGCATATGTCACATGGTACAGGCATTGCGCTATGCATGATCATGTGCCCATTCCGACCCGAATTCTTAACAATCCGAAGTCCAAAGTAAGTCGTGGTCATGTGCTCCCAAACACCATGTGGGGACACAGCCATGATTCAGCAGTGGTCAACCGCTGGCTATCACCATCGAGATGACGACGGGCTCTAGCTTGCTCACCCTGGCAGCATTAACTGCAGCCACCATCGGTGGCTACATGCTGTTCACTGGTGAGGGAGAGCAGTTCGATGTGGGCCACTTTCTCATGACCACGAACCCATACATGTGGGCAGTGCTGGGCATTTCGCTGTGTACTGGCCTTAGTATCGTGGGTGCCGCCTGGGGTATCTTTGTGAGTGGATCGAGTATTGTTGGTGCGGGTGTCAAGGCGCCGCAGATTACGACCAAGAATCTTATTTCTATCATCTTCTGCGAGGTGGTAGCCATCTATGGTCTTATCATTGCGATTGTTTTCTCGTCAAAGCTTGGTGATATCACCGATCCCCTCGCAAAGGAAAACGTGTTTACAGGGTATGCACTATTCTGGGGAGGTCTGACAGTTGGAATTGGAAACCTGGTGTGCGGTATCTGTGTTGGAATCACTGGATCCACTGCCGCCATCAGCGACGCAGCTGATCCGTCGCTGTTTGTTAAGATTCTTGTCGTGGAGATCTTTGGATCAGTTATTGGTCTGTTTGGACTGATTGTTGGCTTGCTCATGTCCAATAATGCAGGATTTGTCTAAATAGAGTCCCGTCCAACCAGCCCAGTAAGACGGTAGTCGCATCGACAGGTCAAAGAAAAAGAACAACATTAAAAAAAGAGCTTAGATTGGGCCCGTCTGGAACTCCAGGCTATTATATATATTTTCGTCGTCATATCAGCGATTAAAACTGACAAGAATCCATCGACTATTCAACGTCTCTATCTTCGGATGAGCAGGTAGATGTGTTCTTGCTTGAGAGAGGCGAGGTGTCTATGGCTACCCTCGAGGCACAAGAGAAGTCCTCCAAACGATGCGTAGAGTGCAAGTTTGTCGTTTCCGGCCTCTGTGAACTTGTACACAGTACCGTGCATCACGTACTGGTACTCATCTGCCAGAGATGTCTCTCCTGCTCGAGGCATACGCCAGCTTTTCGATGCTGCTGTCGCACTAGCACTCTCTCCACCAAGAGAGCTCGCAATCGCCACAGTCAAAGTCTCCCCAACCTGAACAGGATATAGCTCAGTGTTAATATCCAGAGTCAGGGTGATGTCCGGGCTAGTGGTGCACTGAGCCTGTATGCGAGATACACGGTCATAGCGGCCCTTGTCCAGCTCTTCGATACGGAACAGATCGCTGAAGAGAGTACTGGACATTTTCGACCTAAATGGCTGTGGACAAACCTGGAGCTCCTTTTTTTCAGTCAAGATGACAAATTTCAATACCAGTGGAAGTTGGCGGCCGTAGAGTACTGAAAAGTAGCGACGTCGATAAAACTGCACAAACTTTGTTTCCTTTTCTTTTATTTTTTTATTTTCCTAAGGAATTGACAATCGATAACTAAATTGACGTGCTGTGATCAGAAAGTCTCTTTCAGAACCTGACTTAAACGTTCGAAGATTGCCGAATATTGCCAATGTCTAGTCATATGAAGTTAATGCATTTGTCTCGTTACTCATTAGATTTCTCGCTACGGGTCTTGCGTGGCGGTGGAAGCGCTGCCATGTCTGGCTCAAACTCGCTGGGGACTGTGTGAGGCTCCCGCTGTGGCTTTCCAACAATGCCAGAATAACTGCGGTCAGCAATCTTTTCCAGGGTGCGTTGGCGATGCTCTACGAATCGTCGAATACGGTCCTCGTACGAGTCTCCACGATCATAATTTAGTAACGCGTCGTAGTGCATTGTCTGCACTTGCTCAGACAACTTGTCGAGATCGGCACTCTTGTTACGTGCAGCTGCAAACAACAACTGAACTTCGCCAATTCCAACCAACAGAACAATAAAACACACCCACTTCAATAACCACCAGCGATTGGCACGAAGACTCGCCTCGAATTGAGCATCTGGCTGATAATCCCAATCTTCATCTTTGGTGGCTTGGTGATTAGCCCGGTAACTCTTGGCAACATCAGGAGAGTAGTAGTAGCTCGGGTCTCGTTGATGCCCCGCCCGGTTATTCCGAATCTCCCATAGTTTGCGTTCCTTATCGTTCTTAAGAATGTCGTGGGCAGTAACCAGCTGCTTGAACCGCTCACTTCGCTCGGCAGGAGAAATCCTGTCATTATGCGCATCCGGATGGTATATCTTGGCCAATTGGATGTATGTTTTGTTCAACGTCTTCTTGTTGAAGGTTGCAGGTGTCATACCAAAGATATCGTACGGCGACGGATTGCGATTCGATGGCCATTCTGGCACTGCTGCATGCACTTGACGGAAGCACAATCTAGGCAATGGTCTTAGAAAGCCTTGCCTTGGAATGGCCAGGCATGGCCGAAAGTAGGCCAACATAGTCATTGGCATCGGTGATTCGGGGGGAAGATACAGTCCTAACGGTTTGTCACCTAAGAATATGCTCATAGAGCACATAATGCCAGTGTGGGGAGAACTCGCTTCCAACGTCACAGAGACATATTTGAACTGGCCCTAGATTTCTTAAGTGAATGTTTCTTCTAAGTATATATTGCTGTCTGTTGTGTACGATGCCATTGGACTGCTCCATGAACGACACTATACCCTTGGCTTAGAGAGATTAGCTACACTTAGCCAAGCGCATATCACTCCAGAATATGGGGGCCCAATTGTCCACAGTGGTTCCTACGGCCACGGTCCCTGTGGATGCATATGTTGGCGAACTTGGCGATTTAATGTATGCTGCCGATCTTGGTCGGAGTGCCAGATTCCTCAAAACTGTTAGAGCTCTCCACAAGGATGGTCAAGCAGTGATCAAAGTGTTCATCAAGCCTGCCGCCACAGTTGTTGACCTAGGACCGGCACGTCGGATCCTCGTCAAGTATTCTCAGGCACTGAAGGACGTACCTAATGCAATTGGATACAAACGAATCATCGAGACAGACCGGGCAGGTTATCTCGTGAGACAATTCATCAAGCACAATCTCTACGACCGCATTTCTACGCGTCCGTTTCTGGAACACGGAGAAAAAGTGTGGCTGGTATATCAGTTCTTAAGATGTCTGGAGGACTGCGACGAACTGAAAATCTACCATGGTGACCTCAAATCCGAAAACGTGCTTGTGAATAGCTGGAAATGGGTGTATGTTGTTGACTGGGCTCCATATAAGCCTGTACGACTTCCGGAGACGAACACGGCACCATTTTTGTTTTACTTCGATACGTCACAACGGAGAGCCTGTTACGTTGCGCCAGAGCGATTCGCAGATGTTGATGAACCTGCCGATGCGACCAATTCCGAACTGACAGCTGCCATGGACATATATTCAGCCGGATGCGTGATTGCCGAACTTTTCATGGACGGAGCACCGCTTTTCACTTTGGCAGACCTTGTGAGGTACAAACGAGGAGAAAGCGAGGCAGACTTATCGGGAATTGAGGACCCTCTGGTCAAAGAGCTTGTAGCGTCCATGATCAGTCTTGATCCCTCCAGTAGACTCACAGCAAAAGAGTACCTCACTCAATACAATGGGACCCTATTCCCCGAATACTTTGGACCGTTATACGACCTTCTCATGCCTTTGAGTGGTGGTGTTAACTCCGCAGACTCAGATGGCATGGTCGACCACATCTGGACTCATTATAGCGACATTTTACAAATGCTCAACATCCCCCATCCCGAACAGGCATCCGTCGAAGTTGAGACAACGCGAGGTGTTGGTGTTTTACCGTTCATTCTCGAGATTCCATCGGTGGGAAGGTGGGTCCCAAAAGATCGTGGAAATTCAACCGAGGACGAAAGTAGAACTGGAGCCCTGATCATCCTATCACTTGTGTGTTCTACCCTTCGCAGCACCTCCACTCTAAAGTCGCGACTTCAGGCTGCAGAACTCGTGTTGGCGTTGGCCGAACATGTTGGTGACGAGGCACGTCTCGATCGTGCTTTGCCATACCTTATGGGTTTGGCAAGAGACGAATATGATGCCGCTCGTGAAGTAGCTATTGCTTGTGTCACACATCTTTGTGGCATGGTTACGACCCTGACGTCCTTGAACGCCAAAGTTTACTCGGAGTACGTCTTTCCACGTCTGGCGCCCGCTTGCTCTACTGCATCGCCATCAGTAAAGGCAGTATACGCTGCTTGTCTGCCAGAGTTGGCGACGATTGCCGCAAAAGCAGAGTTCAGCAACCACCAGTTGCTTGGCCACATTGACGATGCAGCTCGATCCTTGTTAACTGATACGAACTCGACGGTTCGAAGAGCTCTTCTCCGACATGCGCCTCCTTTATGTTCTGTCCTAGGACGTCAGCGAACAAACGACATCGTGCTGTCGCACGCAATCACATACCTCAATGACAAGGACACGCATGTTCGGATAGCGTTATTTGAATTTGTGTCCCGTGTTGCTCCTCTCATTGGTCCTGCATCTCTAGAGCAGTACATTATTCCATTGATGATCCAGAGTCTTACCGATGCTCATGAAGATGTTGTCACGGCGGTAATCAAGAGTTTGGCGGCTCTGAGCCAGTTGGGACTCGTTCGACCTCCTCTTCTTCTTGGTACGCTCATTCCTTCCATTGCACAATTCTGTATTCACCCAAACCCATACATCAGGGCTGAGGTTGTGCTTGCGATTTGTGGTGCAGCTAAGCACCTGAGTCCTGCGAGGGTGTACTGTCTATTGCGACCTCATATTTTGCCGTATCTCGAAAACGATGTGGCCGATTATAGTGACCAAAAGTCCCTCGTGGAGTCTCTGCGTTCCCCTATCCCCATTGCTGTTTACAATTTGGCCCGCACGTGGGCGTCGCAAGCTCGTAAATCTAGCTTTTGGTCTGCGGTTGGCATTCTGAATCCGGGATCGACGTCTTTCTCAAGTGAAGATAAGCGCTGGCTCGCTCGTCTTCGTGACGTGGGATTCAACAACGAAAACTTGAGCCAACTGTTGGCGTTCAGAGACTATTTGGCTGCAATCGGCCCTCCCGAAGTGTCCAACGCCCCCGAACTGCCTGCTCAGAAACTCGAAGTAATGCCGACGACTTGGAAGGGTGGCGAAGTCCCAGACCATTGGAAAAAATACTTTGCGTCTTGTGCCAGTCCTCATGACGATGTTACCCCATCGTCAGATTCGTCAACTATCACGAGCACATTGGGCGAAATGAATCTTGTCGAGGCAAGTACGAAGCCTGGCCTTGTGATCAATGGCCGGAGAGTTGGCGATACGTTTGCTTTGCCTGATTCGCAAGCGGGAACAAGGAGTCGCAATGGAACAGGCGATGGAAGCTCGAGTGGAGTTCCGTCGACTCTTGTTGCGAGCATCAAAGCACATAGAGGTACGATATCTGCTCTTGCACCTGCTGCTAATGAGCAGACGTTCGTTACTGCTGCTGATGATGGTCTTGTGAAAGTGTGGGATGCACGATCACTGGCCAAGGGGGCCTCGAGACCAGTGTTAACTCATGATGTCGGTGCTCGGGCTACTGCTGCGTGTTTTGTTGGTACAACCACAATTCTCGCCGTTGGAACTTTTGATGGCTCAATTCATTTCCTGGATCTGAAGCATTCCTCCAACGAGAATGGAGCCCTGGTGTATGAGTCGCTATCATCAGTAGCTATTCACACCGCAACAACATCAGTCAACGCTGAAAACTTGTCAAGCGTAGTCGCACTACAACCAGCGGCATCATCTCAGGAACTTTGGGTCCTCAGAGCAGATTCTGCTCTCGAGCGACTGTCACTTGAGTCGTTTAAGACAATTGCCACACTGCAAAACCCACTCGAGCACGGCATTCCAACTTGTTGGGCATTCGATCCAACGAAAACTGAATGGGTGGCCGTTGGTACCAGCCACGGAATGATCGACATGTGGGATCTCCGCTTCGATTTGCGGGTACAGGCCTGGGGGCTAGGAGATTTGCAGCCAATTACCGCCATGGACTTGCATCCCCGTTCAGGAGGAAAGTGGATCTGCGTCTCAGGAGGATATTCGCGTTCACTTATATCGGTTTGGGATGTCCAACGAGTTGAATGTCGCGAGGTATTGGTGCCTCTGGCAGACACTCCCGACAATGGAGAAGAAACAATCTCAACAAAAGCCCTGGAGCCTCGTGTGTCTGTTGCTGAGCTTTCCCAGAGGTTTGCCAACTGGCGTCTTGACGAAACGTTCGCTCGCGAACAACCACCCGTTACGGCTCTATTTGCCGCTGTTGATGGTAACAAACAGATCGTTGTGAGTGGAGGTGGAGATCGTATTCTACGTTACTGGGATCTTGGAGCTCCGAATCAATGCGGAGTTATTTCTGGCCTGACTTTTGACAAACCCAAGTTCACGTATACGACACGCATCGGCTCGAATGTCAAGTACACATATGAGCGTCAAGCTCCGGCTGCGAAGAAACCTGAGCGACTAGCGCGAACGGTGGTTATTTCGAATGAAGAGGCTGACATTGGTCGCAACCATCGTGGTACCATTACGCGAGTTGCACTCCTAAACGGAGCGAGGCAGATTGTTGTGTCTGTGGACGAAGTCGGGGTTGTTAAAGTGTTTGTTTAATATTATTTATGCATTTTTACATTGAATCATTACTGAAATTTTTATCGTATCGTCGCGAGTCAGATCACACAAGTTCCCACTGGACATGATCAGCGCTTTTGATCGCTTTGATGAGAGCGTCATTGTGCTTGTCAATGTCCTCTGGAGGAAGATTATCGTCAAGCACAATATTAACTACTGGTTCCAACGTGAACATTTCAAACTTTTTGAGGACTTTGACAATTTGAGGACCGACCTCGACCCCACCGTCTCCACCATATGCCACAACCACAGCAGGCTTATCGTTCCATTCCTTGTAGATATGGTCCAGAGCGTTCTTCAATGCAGCGGGGTATCCCCCATTGTACACGGGGACCACAAAAACAAATGCTTGTGACTTTTCAATTTTGTTGCTCCATCGGATCGTGTGCTTGCTTGTGTAGCGACCTGTTATTGGCATGTACGGCTCGTCGTCCATAGGCAATGGCCAGTCTTCGAGATCGATCGTCTCTGAAGTCGTATTATCAAGTGATTGGATCGTTTGTTTGACCCATTTTGCGATAGCTGGCCCATTCCGGCCAAGCCGGACGCTTCCTATAATAATACTCCAATGCATGCTTATTCAAATGATAAGATGACTCCGCTTGCGATCTCGCGATAGGTGGTGCTACACGGAGTTCCTCCGGTTTAAAGAGCTGATTTAACTTGCGTCGATGTTCATATGTGTAACTTTACTTCATTTCGAGTAAACCTATTGAATTTTTCTGTAAAATTTCATTTCTTCTCAGCCTCAGCAGGTTCAGCCGGCTTGGCGTTCTTCACCTGCTCGATGAGAAGACTCTCGTACTGGGACAGATCGAACGGAGGTTTCCAGCCAACTTCGTGGAGAGAGACAAGGACCTGTTTCTCGGCAGTAACAAATCCAATGAAGCCGAGAATATCCTCGAGTTGCTTAGCACTCTTAGGACCACCACGCGAAGCGTAGTTGACAATAATGGCAGGTTTGCCCACCCACTCGTACCAAAGATGATCGATGGCATTTTTAAGAGCAGCAGAGTATCCTCTGTTGTACTCGGGAGAAATGAAAACGTACGCCTCGCCTTCCTTGACCTTCTTACTCCAGTTCTGAGTCTCCGAGGCGACGTAGTCCTGCGAACGGGGCATGTTGGGCTCCACCGTCATGGAAAGAGGATATTTCTTGAGGTCCACAAGTTCCGCCGTCTGTCCAGGAATATTCTTCACGACGTTGTAGGCCCACTCGCCGATGGCAAGGCCAATACGGCCCTCACGCACACTTCCAACAATGATCTGCCAATGCATCTTGGCTAATCAGGTGCGCGATCTTGTCGTTTATATATGGAGTGTCCGAACACCCCTTGTTGACCGCCTGCAGGCTTTATATTGCACTTCTGTCAAGCGATGTGGGGGTAAAAAAGAAGGCGCATGTGTTAACCCCTACCCTGGATCTTGCATGAAAGTGGGATGTCTTTTTGAACGTGGTGACTTGCTCGGCTATCGCGTCTCGGAAACATACCCGAATCAATCGGTGAAGTAGTCGTTGGTGGTCCCGTTAGTTTGTTAAATAAAATCACATCAGATCGCGGTTTCAGCAGCAGTACCAAACGCAAGTTTCGTAGATGCGAGCAAAAGAAACACTTTTGACGGTTTTAACCTAAACCAACCGCCTGATCCAGTTTCCCAACGGCGCCACATAAAGGCGGCTTCTCTAATCCTGCATGTGCATATCTTTTTAGTGGAGCGGTACGAGTTTGCGTACTTAGTGGAGCTCTAAAAATACTCACAGGTGAATGTGGAGTCCTGGCAAACGAAAATTAAGGCCAAACAGTTGGATATTAAATACTACATAGAGCTGCTACTCCTTCGACTTTTTCTCTTTCTTGTCTTTCTTTTCTTTCTTGTCCTTCTTTTCCTTCTTGTCCTTCTTGTCCTTCTTTTCCTTCTTGTCCTTCTTCTTGGACTTCTTGTCTTCGCCGTCCTCCTCGTGCTTGCGCTTCTTGCCAGCAGACTCTACCTCGGCTTTAGACTCATTGGCCTCCTCGTCGTCATCATCACTGTCATCGTCAGAATCAGCAGCGTCGCCCATGGTGGCATCAGCATCAGCATTGTACTGTGACACAGGCTTGAGGTCAATCTTGGTCTGAGCATGTGAGTTGCTTTGGATACGGGAAATGTCCTTGCCCTCAAGAAGTGCCAGTCGTCGCTCAATCTTGAGACGGTCCTCAAGACCAACAGTGGCCTCGTCTGGTCTCTCTTCGGCAAGGGCATCGTAACGAGTGCTCACCGAAGACTTGGCAGCGAGCATACGGGCGATCTTGCCCTTGTTCTTGCCAGACGCCTGGCCAACAAGGGAAGCGTGGTAAAGAATACCATACTTGGGAGTGTCCTTCTTGGTCTTGAGAGCACGGAAAAGAGCCTTTTCAGCACCAAGGATCTGGACTGTGGAGGCAGGCGCCTTGGCGAGGTTGATAATGGAGCCAGAGTGAGAAATGAGACGGGCTCCGACCAACTCTCCAACAAGGGCAGTGAGGTTAGGGGCAATGACGGCCATACGAGCATTGAGGTAAGAGCTCAACCTCTCACGGTAGCGGGCGAGTTTGATCACCTGGCCAGCGAAGAAGTCGATGTTCTTGAGATCAACCTCGCTGATCTCGGTACCCATGGACACCTCCGCAGCGTCCTTGACCTTCTGCTCGAGCTCCTCGGGAAGAACACTCGAAAAGTCCGTCGTGGAAGCGTTCGAACGCACACCCATGAGCTTGATAATCTCAGCGTAGGCCATGTTGTCGTTGACAATCTTGGCCAACTCAGGGAAGTGCCAGCCGTACCACTCCTTGAGACGCATGGCGTAGACGTTGATTTCCTTGTCGAGATCATCAAGAAGTGCAATCGCCTGGATAATCATCACATCCACCTTGTCGGGGCTGAACTTGAGCTTGTGACGGCCAATGGAGTGGGCCAATCCAAGTGCCATGGTCGAGAGATCACGGTCATTGAGACCAGGAAGAATGCTCGACAGATGCTCACGCACAGAACGAAGAATGTCCAGAGTCTGGCTATCGCTCACGACCTTGAGCGACAGTTCAGGCAAAGTCTTGTTGATGGAAGTGCCAAGCTTCGGATCGCTCACGACAAGGGTGGCTTTCTTCTCGTCTTTGAGAGCGTCCTCGAGCAAATGAGAAAGACGGTCACTGACCTTGGCCTCAATCACAGCGTTGATCTCTTCTAATGCGTCGGCAGCGCTAGTGAACTTTTCAAACGCCTTGACCTTGAACTGCTCAGCGACCTTCTCAGGAGTAGCAAGCTCCTGCGCAATGTTGTCGGACTTGTAAAGCTTCTTGTCCTTCGCCTTGAGCAGGGCGTAGCCCGCCGACGTTTCCGTGAGAATGAACGTCATCTCGGTGTCGTAGTTGGAAAATTTCACAGAGGTCAGAACTTTTTTCCACCCAAAACTTTTGGCTGCGTAATACACACCTGATCCAATTTTTTTTTTTTTTTTTTTTTTGGATGTCGAGTCACGTGGCTTATATGTACAAACTAACTGTTAACCTTACCCTCAAATGTAGCACGAATGTACCGTTTAGCGCACTTGGTGTCGGTTTTGCGGTAGTCTGGAGGCATAAACACTATCGTGGGCCCTAAAAACTCTGGTCGGTTCGCAAGTACCCGTTTGAATTTTGACGAGGGTGCTACAGGGGTCTCTATAGCTACCAAACCATCTGTACGAAGCATTTTGAGCAGCGTCTTGAGTTCTGCAGGACCCCGGGCCGGCAGATACAATGCCTTGAGCTTTGAGAGAGACCCTACTAGTGCTTGTTTTAGTCTGAGTACCGCAGTACGTAGCTCAGCCTCATAACAGGGCCAAGAAGCAAGGCTTAAATCGAGTTCAGTAACTTGGAGACTTGCTAGTGCGAGAATCAAATCTGAAGTCACAATCGTGCCACCACTTGCTTTAAACACTCTGTGGAAATGACCAGGAATAGTCTGTCGACACGCCTCAAGCTGTTTATGGACAACCGCCAATTCTGTCAGTGGTACACGCGACTCGTATCTCTCTGGCACTGCATTTGGTACGTTGACGCGTAGCAAAAGCCACACTTCGAGAGAATCAAGCCCCTGCTGCCTCATTGAGTCCCAAACGAGAGCCCATAGATGTCCCGAACTCGGAGTTTCTAACATTGACACGCTAATCATACGCGGTCGCCGCGCCAATACATCCACGCATAGCTCAACTAAGGATTTGGGAGCGTTTAATATCGGCGATGGTTCCGGAGATAGGGGCTCGAGCCTCAGGCGCTCAGTTTCAGGCCGCCATTTCGAAATGGTGCACGAATCTCAACGACGCGTTGAGATGCAAAGTGCTGATTATTACTGTACTGCTTTAGCCCTAATAGACTGCCCATATCACCTTGATCACCAACCTAAAGAACATGAATGTCGACAAATTACATTAAATTAATATTTTTGAAAGCTTTTTTACAGGCTCGTGTTGCCCTAGTGTTCTTCATCTTCATCGTATTCGAAAAATGCACTCACGTCCAAACTGGCAGATCGCAAATCCTCTATAATTTGGAGACAAAATTCATCGTATTGTAACCCCAGTGGCTCCAAGGTTTCAGGGGAGAACCAGTCAAGTTCCTGGCTTTGCGAGATGCCAACCTGTTGGTGCTCAGCCAACATCTTCCGAAACGTTCGTCCAGGCGCAGATCCCAACCACGGCGAATTGGCAATACAGAACAAAGAGTCTGGATCATCTAGGATAAAGTTGAGCAAATTCTGGATTCTGGGCATTGCTTGATGAGGAAGACTAAATGCCCCTTGAAGGGTCGTGCCAATCTCAGGAGTCAATTTGGACCAACGGGCACACACAGGCAGTAGGCCAGGCTCCCTGGCGAGAATAGATACTGTTTCAGGATCTGGGGCAGCTCCCGTCACTAAATAAAATTGCAAAACATGATGGAGAGCCTCAGCTTTACGCGTTTCATAGTCGATGAAAACTTCTTTGGCCGCAAATGAATGGATGCACGACGCAATGTAATCGACCAACTCCGTAGCCTCAGGCCCAAAGTACCAGAGGTGGGGCAGTATTTTAGGAATAATTGTGAGATCATCATGGATTTTGTCTGCAATGACCTCCAGCAACTTTATTTTTACTGTCCCTGGCAAAAGATTTTTGGGCCAGTACCTGAAGAAGCGTGCGAGCACACCCAAGGCAATGGGACCGAATCCATCCACTGTCTCGTAGACGTAGCGCTCAAAAGCTAAAAAGATCTGTTGTGATTGCATGGATATTGTCCACAATTCGGCAAGGCTCCTAGCATGAACGGCATCTGCCTCATTCCGCTTCTGGTGTAATATTCTCCAAACACCTTGATTGACTTCCAATAGAGCATCTAGATTCTCATAAGATATCATCGCAAGCACGCAAAGAGGTAGGTGTCCATCATACTCACTCCCTTGACCCTGCAAGGGAATATTTATCTGGTTTGGACATCTCGAGCGTAGAAACTGTAAAAGTCGAGATAGTGCCGGTAATGGATCCGTTTTATACAAGCCCACTAGCATGTCTACCCGCGGTTGAGTGATCACACTAGCATCAGTACAAGCAATTATCAGGTCAACAACCCGGCTAACGGGAACTTGGCCATTCCGTAAAAGCTGTAGCAAAAATCCATAATGCGCTCTGAGCATGGCCAGCTCTATTTTTCTCAGGTTCCCGAGCATCCACTGAAGAACCTGGTCCTGTGACGGACGTGCAGAACGGTTCAGGCTCCCTAGGAGCCCCTGCACTATCGAGAGCGGTAGTTTTGGGTGTGCTGGACCATCGTGGAAATCCTGGGCTTTTTGCAAGGCCTCCAATGCCATATAGATCCACTATCGATGGCTCATAAAGGCGTAAAACGTGACGAGATGTTTATCGATGATGTTAACGTTAGCGTACCGGCACTGCAATTACGTACGTGTACGCGTCGAACCCTCAATAGGAAGTGTCTACCAGACGCGTCACTTGTTGGACGCAAGAGAATTCGCGTTTAAAAAATAGTTTTGGGTCAATTTAAAAGAAGAGAATTGCTAACAGATCAAAAAACTAGGTCCTACCCGGACTCGAACCGGGGTTATTGGAATCAGAATCCAAGGTGATAACCGACTACACTATAGAACCCTGTGCGGAAACCTGGAGTAAATTTCGGATCAGGTCATGTCTTACGACTAAACAAACTTAACTCTTTGTACTACGACCCCGAAAAAACAGAGAAAGTCTCTAAACAAACATCTTGATTAGCGCACTTCTGAAGACCACCGTAAATTAAAATGTCATTCGATTTACAGTGTCAAGGACGGACAATCCTACTTTCTTGTAACATGTGCCAAGCATTGAACAAATCATGCGCGGCTTACATACGCACTCAAAACCTCTGGGTGAGATTAAAAAGAAAATAGAGCGGCAAAAAAGAGAGGTCCTACCCGGACTCGAACCGGGGTTATTGGAATCAGAATCCAAGGTGATAACCGACTACACTATAGAACCTGTCGATGGGTGCACAGTGGTTTCAAAATACACCCATCGAAGATATGTTTCGAATATATAACTTATTTCGATAGTTTCGCTATTTGTTCGTCTATTATCTGGCTCATCGTCTCACGGTACTTTTCGTCTAGTGCAGACATTGTATGTGTATGGATTTCGCGCATATCCTTTAGCTCTGCAGCTTTTTGGGCAAGTATCGACCTCTTCTGCTCTTCGACAGCAGCAGTGGTCGCAATTATAGATTGGAGTGTGTTTCTTTCTTGAAGTTCTATCTTCGAGGAGTACTCGCGGTACACGGCTAATTGGTCCCTATGGTGCTGAATCTCAGCCTCTGAAATGTTGTGGACAAGATCAATGCGACGAAGTTCTGGGGGCTTTTCACCCGGAACGTCGGAAACTCCAACACTCGGATGAAGCGTTTGCTGTTTTATTCCAGGCAAATTAAGCAATTCATTATCGATCTCCTCCATTGACCCGGCCAAGGCTGGTAAGTTTGAAAGCACCGGAATGCGAGTAGTGGGTTCGAAATTCAGTGAGTCAGCAGAGTCTGTTCTGGGGAGGCCCAAGCAGTCTTGTGTATTGTTGAAGGTGTTAGCACACACACCTTGATAGGCAAATCGTTGTCAGTACATTCCTTCCGGTACGGTTTCCATAAAACCAGGAAGAGAGACGTGTACCCAATTGAGAAACAGTCTCTGCTTGCTCAACCGGAATACTGGACAAACGGAGTAATCAACGGAGCAACCTACAGGCGCCACTCGATAGTTAAACATGTTTGGTTCCGGCTGGTTTGGCCGGGGAGGCAAAAAGGACAGTGCAACAGAGGCAATCGTGAATGCTCGTGCACATATCGAAACTCTCACGAAGCGAGCCACTGCCATCGAAGACAAGCGTGACCAGCAGGAGACTCTAGCGAGACAGCTGGTGACGACAAACAAGGCTGCTGCTCGCACTGCATTGCGGCGAAAGAAGCAGTATGAGGAAGAACTCGACAAAGTTCACAACCAGATCTTGAATTTTGAGTCGCAGTTGGCTGCATTGGAGACTGCGAACCTGAACAGAGAGACTATGCGGGTTATGAAGCAAGGTGCCGATGCTATGCGCAGAATCAACAAGGACCTCGATGTCGATAAGCTCGACCAGACGATGGACGATATCAGGGACCAGGTCGCACTTGGTGACGAAGTCTCGGATGCCATCTCACGTCCATTGCACGAGATGGACGAGACAGAACTCGATGCGGAGATGGACCAGCTCGAGGAAGAGGCGCTCGAGGAGCGCATGATTGGTGCAGGGCAGGTCCCTGCGACGTCATTTCCGGGTGTACGTGCCCCGAAGGAGACTGTTACAGAAGTCGAGGCGGAAGACGAGGACGAGGAAGAGGCTCTCAAGAAGCTCGAGGCAGAAATGGCCATTTAATAGCAAGCTAGCACCAATGGCAATAAATTATTTTCACTTTTTTTTTTATTTTAGTATGTTCTCTGTGTTGTGTGTGTGATTTGGGAACAACGACATCCCTTTGTTAACACCACTACAGGGGATCTGCTGTGAGTAAATATTAAGAAATAGTTGAGGCTACAGACGCTAAGAAATTATGGTACATCCGTCTCAAATGATGCAGAAACCGTACGAGAAATAGTTGTCCAATTATGAACGCTCAGAGTACTGCCCAACCAGTCCAGCCATTTCAAGCAACGCTCGATCCTCCTGAACATTCACACTTTGTCGTCTCGCGGCTTCGCGATCCTCCCATTCCCACGCTTTTCTCGCCGCCTCAAGTTCGCGCTCAGTTCCAATGCCAACAACATCCACGTCGCGGATGCTAAACCGGAGTTCATATGACGAAGAAGGGTTCGGCAACAGTGAGCTACCAGGATGATGGACATAGCGGAATACGCCATGCTCAAACGCTGTGTCAAGATACAGTTGGGCGCCTGCGCCCATTCTGTTTGGCGCATGATGGTTCTGCGGAGGAGAGAATCCGGCTCCAATACCCACAGACGGTGTAAAGAACACACTTGCAGCGTCTGTCAATGGTTCAAACACGTCGTACACTGGCGTCAACATCATCAGTTTGGTTGTTGCTGCTTCAGCAAAACACTTCTTCGAGCTCGTCCGCCATTGAGACTCAACGTACAGCGCAATGGCGACGTTCGAGCCAGCATTTTCCAAGGTTGGAATATCGTAGGCTGGAGGCACATAAACATCAATTTCGTTCACTGATCCGCTTCCACTCACACTTGATCTCCGCTTCGTCAACAGCCTTCCACGTACAATAAGGACCGTTGGACTTCGCCATTTCGTCACCGCAACTTCAAACGCTCTCATTGAGAAACCATGTTTACGTGCCGTGAACAGGGGCAGCGAACGTTTCATAAACTTTGGGCCAATCGTAAAGAAAGTTTCGGCAAGGATGTCGCGAGGAAGATCTGGTGGCTGGATAAAATCGTCGCTGTCAAGAGTCGTCGACTTGTGATAAAGTAGCTGGTCCCAAATAACTCCAAGTGAATCCAAAATAAATGGGTACACTTTTAGAAGTGCACACCAGTTATCATATGATAGCGCAGGAGCTTTGACCTTCGCTAGTAGACGCTCAGCCACTGGCTTGTTCACCCCTTCCCACTGGTCAAACTCTTGAAGATGAATACCGTGTCGCGAATCCTTGTCCATGCTAGCAATTAAAAGCGTCCACAGTTGTACAAGGTCATCATAAACAATATAGAACTGTTCCACGTCGTCCATGTCTTTTGCAGTGTTTCCGGTTTGGTCTGTGATCGCAATTGACAAGAATAACAATCGGCGCCACTCCTCGTCGCTCATAGCCAAAGCTTTGCAAAGCCTCCCATCATAAAATCCAATGACTTTCTCAATTCGAGTCCAGATTTCGGGCATTGAATCTGTCAATCCAGCCGGATATGCCGCAAGGAATCGTGCACTACGCATTAGGACTTGGGTCGCCTGAGGGCTGTCTGGAGGCAATTGCAGATGTGCTGTCAACGTAGACTCTGATTGAAGATCATGTTGTTTGATAGAGTATTTCTCAATTTCGGTAAATTGGAGTCTCGCAATGTGTTGAACCTGCTCAGGGCCAGGTTCGTTCAGCGTTGCGTCTCCAGACCATCGCTGGCCCATCACTAAATTGGCGGGGAAATAAATATTTCCTTAGTAACCTCTTTGTCCGTCCAAAGGGACCTCAAAACACTGATAATGGGCACGCCTCCATTAACTCATGAAACTTTAGCACTGAAATCCAAAGGGGAATCGCAATCGTCATTCATGCTAATGTTGTTCGAAACCCGTTTCAGAAAAATACACTCAGTCAATATTTTGAGAGTCTTGTTGAAATATGTTCTACGAAAATGTGCACGCTAAATAAGATGCATTAATGTGTTTCTGCTAAAATCTTGTCTCCTGGCCATTAATCTCGCCGATGTGCATGTTAGGTACTCAATTCTCGCTTGTTCAATTAAATAACAAAAAAATATTATCGACAGAGAATGTCCACTCACAGCTATTTTATTTCACCCCTGACTGAGTTCCTCCTAACCCATATCTCCAGAGGGAAGTCTGTGTTCATACGCATAAATGACTCCATTACAATAGTCTATACTTTCGCTTAAGTATTGAGCTCTCGGTTCAATTTAAGCTGTACAATATGGATTTCCGCGACCCCAGCACGGTCCTGGATCTTGCAAATATCAGAGCAACCTTGATCAGACTTGAGGACACTATTCTGTTCGACATTATTGAGCGTGCGCAGTTCTTCAGGTCCCGGAAGGTCTACGAGAAAGGTGCGTTTCCGAACCTGAGCCCGGATTTGTCGTTTCTCGAGTACATTTTGAAGGAAACAGAGCATTTGCATTCGAAACTTCGCCGCTATGAAGCTCCCGATGAAAACATTTTCTTCCCTGATGCTGCAGTGAAGAGTATGCTACCTCCTTTAGACTACGCCCCAGTGCTGGCTCATTACAGCAAGGACGTTAATGTGAACCAAGTGCTTTACGACAAGTACGTCAATGTAATTGTTCCTGAAATTAGTGCCGGCCCCGCTGAACAGCCTGAGAATTATGGCAGTTGTGCATTGGCAGACATTCAGGTTCTCCAGGCATTGTCACGGCGTATCCATTTTGGCAAGTTTGTCGCAGAGGCCAAATTCCAGCAGGATCCCGTTGGTATGACCAAATTGATCAAGGCTAGAGACACCGAGGGAATCTTGGCTGCAATCACAAAGCCTGAGGTTGAAAAGCAGATCCTCGTACGAGTACACGATAAGGCTGACAGCTTTGCCCTCGATCCTCACACGATGCTGCGATGGTCAGAGCGACGTCAAGGCAAGCTTGATCCCAACGCAGTTGTAGATGTTTACGAGAATTGTGTTATCCCTCTCACCAAGGAGGTGGAGGTACAGTACCTTTTGAAACGGTTAGATTGAACTGTTCTACCTAATTCATTAGCTCGATTCAATCTAATTAATTTACAACAATTCCGCGAACAGAAAGTGTCTGAGCTATTAGCGTAAAATTCGTTGGTACCCGTTCAATTCGAAGAAAAATGTCAACTCCTAGAAAAGTTTCAACATGAGGGAAGAGCGTCTAATTAGCCCAATGCTCGTCGACACAGTTCGAATCCAAGGAAAGTGGCTGCATTTACTGGTGCAGCACGCAAAAGAGTAGGTGCGAATCCTTTAAAGAGCCTTCTGTATCCTCCCGGACCGCTCACAGTGTCCGAGAAGCATTCACGCATGCTGGTGAACTTTCGCATGGAGGGATCTAGTCTGTCAGTCTGCATACGTGACTTGAGAACGTCAACCGGGTATACTGATAGCCACATTCCAAGGCCAGCTACGCCTCCATAGCAGCACATCCGCCAACTGGGGATGTCTGTGCGTTTGATTCCATTAATAGCCATGTCTTGTTTAACACAGGCTTCCGCTCCCAAAAAGTACATTCCCATTCCATGCGACTCACGTAGCAATGTGGGCCCAAGACCATGGAAAATGCCACGAGCGAAGCCGCCATATCTCCAGATCTTTTTAATGGCATCCAATGGTCCCTTGAGTTCGTTTGTAGTCTGTGTCTGGAGTCGGATACGAATTTGCTCAATAGGAGCAGCCAAAAGTGAGTTGGCGAGTCCAGCCGCAGCCCCAGAAACATATAGCTGGCTGTATGCCAAAGAATACTGAAGTCCAGATGTATGATTGCGGGAGGCAAAGAACCGCTTCATACCTTCATTAACAGCGAATTGCACGCTCACGCAGGCTCCCACGCCGATCAAAGGAGTTAAAGTTCCTTTGTAGAAACCTTTGAATCCCTCGTTTTTGAGTAATTGACGAACAACGTCCATAGCACCAGAATAGGTGCCCTCTGGAGCCGACTGCAGTCTGACCTTTGTAGTATCGAACGGCTGGCCACTAAGAACCTGAGCAATTCCTCCTGCAGTTCCAGCTATGAGATCTTTGGCTATGTGGCCCTGCTGAGCCGGAGGCTCGCCCTCCTGGAGCATCTCGAGATCAATTTCTGGAGAAGACATTTTGAGGAGATATTAAATGAACCCAGCTGGACGGGTAGAAATACTCTGTGTCTGAGAAAAGTATAATAAGGCGAAAGATGGGCTCTTACCGAGAAAATTCACCAGCTTTGTTGAGATGCACGCACGCTCTGGGCTGCATTTTTGTTGTAGATAAGCTTAGTGTGATCTACGTCATACCCGTGCAGAAAGAGGGGCGCGATGGGGGAAGTGAAAAAAAATGGTCATCCTACTTGACTCAATAATGGAAATGTGTTCATTGGACTAAACATGCTCAACACTATACTATAGAACCCATGCAAATAACACACTATGGGAATCTATGAGGGAAAATGGAGGCGTCTCAATAGTTTATCTGTAATAGATAGGCATTTTTAGCCGAGGCACAGCGCCTAAACTTGCGCTAATATGTTCAGTAGTAAATACGCCGGGAAAATTCAGCCGCGTATGCTCATAATCGGCCAGCTTTGTATTCAAAAGCACGCGACTGAGCACGATACAATTTTAAAAATGGCGAAACTTTTTTTTTTTTTTTTTTTGAGACTCGCAATAATTCGTAGAAGGATTTCGATTTCACTTACTTCTTTGTTTATTTTAGTGTCGTGTTTCACCCCTACACTACGGCTGAAAGATCGCTACATTTTGCTTAATCAGATTGTCAGTCTACAGCTTCCTCTGCTGAGCTGGCGGACGCGACAATAGTGAAACGTGCCTCTCTCGGCAATGGTTCAGAGGACTAGACTCAATGGCACCAGTGATCACTCCAGAAATGTAGATCCACACAAACAGATAAAAGAACCGGAGCGAGAGGATATATCCTGCTCAGTATTCAATAGACCTGGGCTGGTGGAGTATGTTCTCCAATCCGAAGTGTCTTATGTCTGGATTGGCATGCGATTTTTGTGTTTGGCTATATTTATTCAGCTTCTTCTCCGAGGCCACATCTACCTGGCTTTTCCATTCATTCTCGTGGCCGGAAGTATCAGGTCAAGGCTACAAGAGGGTGTTCTCGCTGTGAAAGGTTTGGGCGTCCAACTTCAGCGATACGGCAGGTTCCGGATCCTCAGCGACGATGACATATTTATTCCTATTCACAAAATTGGGGGAGTGTTTCTAAACGAGGTATTCGAAGGATTTACTGTTCAACCAACTCTTCAAATTGTTGTTCGTGGAGCCGACAAATTTCAGCTGGTGCTCCATATTTTTCATCCCCAGCTGGACACATTACAGACCATTTGGCGTGGCCTAAGGGAAACGCTGCGATTATCCATTAATGATAGTCTGGGATAATGCGTTTGAAAGTCATCATCACTCCACACAACAAAAAACGCGTTCCAACTTTGTGAGACGCGTCACTCTTCTTCTGCGACGATCACGATGGGGCAGGAGTGGATCGAAGTTAAAAAGCAGTCCAATGACTGCCCTCTAGACGAGTTGCACGTTCTGCCGTGTCACATTGACTACTCTGGCCCGGCAGATACAACTAAATTCGCCGTGTCGTCCGACAAGAAAGAGGCTAGCTTCCGCGGACGACCGCTGGTTGGAGAATGTGTCGATCTTAAGAGCTTGAACTATATGGGCGCACTTCTCGAATCGGCACCACCGAAGGTCGTTGATTACGACGACGAAGAAGATGTAGACACATTTGAGGAAACTAATGATGATACCTCTTATCGTGTAGTACACAGTTTTGACTCTATTATTGTTTGGGATCATGGTCAAGCGCCGGCGCATGACGATCCCTGGGCGACGAAATTACCCGAACTACTCAAAGTAGCCCATAAAATTCATGATAGTTAATCGCCAGTCGACCTGCGCATATTTATTTATCGCATTCAAGCAGAGGACCCCAATTGTATGACTTTCAAACATGAAGTTTTTATTGTAGGTACCGCAATTTGGTCCAATCGATGCTAAATTTCTCAGCCATTTCTACTCATGCGATTGAAATTTTACAATCTTTGAGTGAACTTTGTCGTCCATGGTGGCTCAACCATTTTGAGTTGATCATAATAACTAATTAGTGGGTCATTATTTAGTGACTAGTGGCATCAATGATTCTACAAGCTGTTAGTACTGTCAGACAAAAAAATTAGGTAGCTAGGGTTTTTTCCACACCGACAAAAAGTCTCGAGCCAAATGCCTCAAAGTCATCACTGTACTTACTGTTTCTTGCTCCGTTTCTCTATTAAGATACGGCAAGTTTTGCGATCATCGCTCTTGGGAAGCGACGACCAAAGGAAAAAAAAAAATGATGTAGTGAAAAAAACAAAGTAGTCAGGCAGTGAGGCGAATTAAATAGGTGAGCGCCTTGGCCTCACGTGATCGTTATGCTC
Source organism: Wickerhamiella dianesei (assembly GCA_022577725.1). Taxonomy (NCBI): domain Eukaryota; kingdom Fungi; phylum Ascomycota; class Dipodascomycetes; order Dipodascales; family Trichomonascaceae; genus Wickerhamiella; species Wickerhamiella dianesei. The sequence goes on along the minus strand of JAKIRV010000008.1, from coordinate 117,778 downwards.
GGAATGAAGATGTAACAGCTACTCGAGAGGCTCTTTAGTATAGGCGACTTTTTCGACTTTAACTTGGTCGTCTTGCAAACTGTGGAAATAGACTGTGCAACCGTCTTTTTGAGCGTCAATAAGACAGAACGATGGGGTCGTTGATGCATCTGCCCCTATCGTGGGGAATGCGCCACTGATGGAACCTGGTGTCACAAAGAACTTGCCTGCAAGTTCATATGCTCCTGCAGTTTTTGCTCCTCCCCAGAGAAGGATATCCACGTCGAGTTTTCGAGCTATTGTCAGTAGGGCGTCTGGATCATCAGTTGGGATTACCGTGAAGCTCGAAACAAGTCCAATTCGTAGTCCACTCACTTCTAGAACTGTCGTGAATGGCATTTCAGTGGTGTTCTCTGTGTCGAAAGTGCCACTCACTGACTTGACTGGTGCTATCGGACGAAGGAGGTCTTTGATCACCGCATTGGAGACGTTACCAAGTGTTACAACCTGGGCTATTCGGCCTGGAACAAGGAGCCTTTGGAGCTTTTCAGGAATTGATATTGCCCGTTCAGGAATGTAGGCATCTCCAACTGCGAGCACCAACATTTCCTCCTCGGTGTTATTAGATGGAGGTCTGGTGCGTAAGGCGCACTTGGAGATTGTCTGACTAAAAGATTAGCAAAATCACCTGGAGCTAGCAACTTACTGATAATTTCATTAAGAACACTTTAAATGGAGATAGACTAGATATTCTGGATGTGCCATTTGTGGGTTAATTGCTTTTGAAAAAGATGCAAGACCTCTGATGCCACTCGGCTATGCCAATTGACCGCCCGAGATAGTTTTGATGGTGTTCACATCAATTGGTGCCAGCCAATTGCCACAGTTTCGGTTCATTTTCAAGAGAACACTCTATTAACACCAGCCTTAAGTTGCATAACCTCCTTGAGTACATTTGACTCTAGGGTGTCGACTACACTAAACAGCGTACATCAGTACAATGTCGAAACTGAATGGTGCGAGGTGTTTATTAGTGTCGATGCAAAACGCTTTAAATGGAAGACAAAGCAAATGAAGATATGTATATGTATAGGCTAGGGTTCTGTTGAAAACCGGCAAAGGCTATCCTGATTGAGCTCGTTGAAAGTTCCTGAGTTTCACTGAAACCACTTAGTTGTAAGGCAGAGGGAACGAAGAAGCCCACTCGGCAATTTCCCTATTCAAAGCACGAAGCTCGCCATCCTTGTCATCTGATGCAGCACTCTTGAAATCCTTGAGCTTGTTGGCCTCGGTAGGAAGGCTGGCCTGGAGCTTCTGGCAGTAAGCGACAACACGGTCGATGTAGTCGGCAATACGAGCAAAGTCCTCCTCGCCAAGACCACGGGTAGTCATGGCAGGAGCACCAATACGGAGGCCACCAGGTACAAGAGCGCTCTTGTCGCCAGGAATAGAGTTCTTATTGACAGCGATGTTGATAAGTTCGCAGACATGCTCGACACGAGCTCCGTCAATGCCCTTCTCGTTTTTGAGAGATAAGAGCACCATGTGAGAGTCAGTTCCATCGGATACAAGCTTGTAGCCGAGTTTCTTGAACTGGAGCTCAAGGGCCTTGGCGTTCTTAAGCACCTGCTCCTGGTACTCCTTAAACTCAGGAGTGTGAGCCTGCTTAAGAGCAACAGCCAAAGCAGTAATGGTGTGGTTGTGGGGACCACCCTGGTGGCCAGGGAACACAGAGAAGTTGATCGGGTTCTCGAGATCGTAGAGCACCTCCTTGCCAGTCTTGGGGTTCACCGAACGAACACCACGACGGAAGAAGATCATCGCACCACGAGGTCCACGAAGACTCTTGTGGGTGGTGGTAGTGACCACATCGGCGTACTCGAAAGGACTCGGAATCACTCCAGCAGCAACAAGACCAGAAATGTGGGCCATGTCAACCACGAGGTAGGCACCAACCTTGTCGGCAATCTCACGCATACGCTTGTAGTCAATGAGACGGCAGTAGGCAGAGGTTCCAGCCACGAGAATCTTGGGACGGAACAGGGTAGCATTGGTCTCGAGCTGGTCGTAGTCAATGATACCAGTCTCGAGATTAACACGGTATGGCATCGTCTCGAAGTAGGTGGACACGGCAGAAATCTTGCGGGTGTCAGTCTGGTATCCGTGACTCAAGTGACCACCGTGGGGAAGATCGAGACCCATGAGACGACCATGGGGAGGCATGAGAGCCTGGTACACCTGCATGTTCGCAGGAGATCCACTGAGCGTCTGGACATTCACACCCCATTTATCGGGAGTAACGCCGAAAGCCTGGAGAGCACGCTCCTGGCAAAGCAGCTCAATACGGTCAATGTGCTGGTTACCACCATAGTAACGAGCACCAGGGTAACCCTCAGAGTACTTGTTGCTCATGGGGGTGCCAAGAGCCTCGAGGACAGCGTGGGAAGTCAAGTTCTCGGAGGCAATAAGCACAATCGACTCGCGTTGGCGCTGGATCTCATCCTTGATGATACCCTCGACAACTGGGTCGAGCTCATGCAGAGACTCATGCATCAGGTCCTTGTGCTTCTGGCTTAAGCTGTAGGACATTTTCTGCTTCTTTGGGGGAGGGCCGATAGACGAAGGGGATTGTTGTTCGGAAATTGTTGAAGGTAATAAAAGAAAAGAGGTTTTTCTTATTACGACTTTTCAATGATCTCGTGCTTTTTTCGTTGAGCTCTGCTTTTTCACTGGCTTACAATGGGTGCGGGCCTCTGTGTAGATTTAGTCACAGCCGTATGTTGCCCCAGCCAGTCCGGCCCAGCCATTGACGGAAAATGGGGAATAGCGGGTGGACTTAGTTAGCTGGGAGATAAGCTGCGCCTTTTCTCGGGGTTCTCCTTTCCCCACACAATCCAAACAGCTCATCAAATCACCCGTTTAACCACCACCCATTTAACAAAAATGCCAGAGTCAAACCAGCCCGCACACCCGTTGACGCTGATTCCTGGTCCCATCGAGTTCGACGATGACGTTCTCCAGGCCATGAGCCACTATTCCGTGTCTCACACTTCGCAGCCTTTTGTAGAGACGTTCGCTAGCGTCCTCAAGAGCCTCCGTACCCTCTTCTTCATCTCCAATCCCGAAGCCCAGCCGTTTGTGATTGCGGGAGGCGGAACGCTTGGATGGGACATTAGTGCCGCCAACTTTCTGGAGACTGGCGATGATGTTCTCCTTCTCAACACCGGTTTCTTTTCCAAGTCCTGGTCCAACTGCCTCGAGGCATATGGCATCAATGTCACAGAACTGGCGGCTTCAGAGGTTGGCGACCGTCCGAGTCTTGACCAGATCAAGTCTGCGCTTGAGTCGAAGAAGTTCAAGGCCATCACAATTACGCATGTCGACACATCGACGGCTGTGATTCAGGACGTCGAAGCCATTTCTGCTTTGGTCCATAAAGTGAGCCCTGACACACTTGTTTTCGTTGATGGCGTGTGCTCTGTTGGTGTTGAGCCTCTCAAATTCGATGAGTGGAAACTCGACTATGTGCTGTCTGCGTCCCAGAAGGCTATTGGCGCTCCTGCTGGACTGTCCATTAGTGCTGCCAGTGAACGTGCTCTCAAGGTCCTCGAGTCGAGAAAGACTCCTGTCCCTGGATTTTTCCACAATCTGACACGTTGGGTTCCGGTTATGAAGGCGTTTGAGAGCGGAAAGCCTGCATACTTCTCCACTCCAGCAGTGCAAAACATTTATGCTCTCAAGGCATCTCTCGATGACATTGCCCCTTCTGCATCTGCTGTTGAGCAGCGTTGGAAGGTACATGCTGCTGAGAGCGACAAAGTGAAGGACTCCATCGCAAAGTTGGGTCTTAAACTTGTCGCTAAGGATCGGTCAATTGCTGCTCATGGTCTTACTGCTGCCTATCTTCCTGACGGTGTTCAATTGACAGACCTGCTTCCTGCCCTTCTCAAGGCTGGATTTGTTGTTGCCGGTGGAATCCTGCCACCCATTGCCGCCAAATACTTCCGTATTGGCCACATGGGCGTTTCTGTCACAAAGTATGGTCACGTTGACAAGCTGCTTGAGGCTCTTCCTAAAGCTCTTGGTAAATAATAACTAAAACTAGCTCCTCTTTTTTCTCGTGGACTTTTCTACCTTGGTATACTTGGCCTCCAGTCTCGAAATAAGATTGTTGAATCCTTTCTTTTGACGAGACTGAATTAGTGCTGCAAGGCTCGCCATGCTCTCAACATTCGACTCCTTGGCATTCTCAGCAGCCTCTTTAGCTTCTTTTTCGGCCTCTTTTAGTCTTCTTTTCATCGACGCTTTTGAAGTTGTCTTCTTGTACAACGGAGTCGCTTCAATCTCGCCCTTGGCAATAGCGTCGGACACAATGTCAATGTAACGTTCCTGCTGATCCGCTTCTGCTAGCATAACTGTCTCGAGTATATGGTCAAAGTTCCCTTTGTATTTCTTGTAGCTTGCGATAACGTCACTTCTCTCTTCATCGCTTCCCTGGTACTGATTCTTGAACTCGGCAATAACCTCGTCATTGATCTCTGTGTGGTCTCGGGTGAACAAATCAGCAATCGTCACATCATCCTCAAACTCTTCGAGACTTCCTGTAGCATCATACCGTTTTCTGCGATCCTCGTCACCAAGAATCGACCATGCAAACGCGACTTTGAGAAACTCCTTCTCATCGCCCCCCTTATCCGGATGCGTTTTCAACGCTCTCTTCAAGTACGCCTTTCTCAATTCCGACGCATTGGTTTTTTCGGTTGTTTGCAACACCTCGTAAAGGTCGAGGTCTTGGTACTCTTCTGGAACAGGCATTCTATGTTGACGCGTTTCTGGGTGGAGGAAAGGGTGCAGTACAAATCACCTGAACAAAATCTTTGTAACCAGCCTTATAGTGCACATACCCTGCCAATTTACCGGTTTGGCATTCAAAATGGTGTACTACTTTGAATCGCAACACGACGGCCTTCCACCATTTAAACTCTATATGGGTAAAGATAAAGACGAAAATGAGCTTCTTATCCAGCACGGATTGGACTGCGATATTTGGTTCCATGTCGATAATCTTAGCTCTGCCCATGTCTACGCTCGTCTTCCAGAGGGCTTTGACGAGGATTGGGAATCGCTCCCCGAGGCTGTACTCGAGGATGCTGCACAGCTCACAAAGGCGAACTCGATTCAAGGTAACAAAAAGGATAACATCACAGTCTTGTACACACGGTGGTCCAACCTCGCAAAAAATGGCTCAATGGCTGTGGGTCAAGTTGGGTTTCATAAATCTGGAACCAAACATGTAAAGAAGACACGGGTAAAAACCAAGGATAATGCGATTCTTAATCGTTTGAATAAGACAAAGAAGGAACTTTATCCAGATCTCGAGCAAGAAAAAATTGACTACCAAAAGGCCATCCGCGCCAAAAATGCTGAGGAGCACCGGTTAAGACAAAAGGAGGAGCTCGAAAAGGCTCGGGAATACAAAAAAGCTGCTGAACAAAATAAAAGGGGCTACACAGATCTATTCGATGAGGAGAGCATGCGCCATTCGTCGAATCAAGATAGAAACGAGGACTGGGAAGAAGATTTTATGTAGAAAGTCAAGCAATAAAAATAAATTCAAAGTAAAAGCAGCTCGTACTCGTTAGTCGTTGTTGTTTTTTTAGGCTACCTCTTCAAAGGTCATAGGCAGGGAAGTTGCCGTTTTCACGCATCTCGTCCCACCGGGAAGTCCAAGGAGTGGGGCAGAGAGACTGGTAGGTCCTGTAGAACTCCTTGCAAGGAGCAAAGTCCTCGCCCTTGGCGTTCACGCAGCGGAAGTAGTCCACGTAGTTTTGGAAGCAGCGGTGAGTCTGGTTCTGGTTAGGGAAACGAGGATCGTTGCCGAAAGTGTGCAACTTGGAGCGGAGCTCAACATCCTTAAGATCTTCCTTAGAGTCAGCCATTTTGAAACCGAAGTGTTCTCCAACTATCTGGACCTGATATACGAGGAGTTGTTAAGTTGGTGATCTCAAAGGCTGCTCTCCGGGCACCAGCTTATTGTCGCGATCTCATTGGCTTACTACACTCCCAGTTGGAACTCGTATTCCCAAACAGCAGGGCCTAAACCGGCCCCAGGTTTTTTCGTCTTATGTGAGCCGTCTGCTAAAGTGCGCATGACCACCTTAAGACACCTATACGCGGTTGGCGGTGCTTAGGGGTGTTGACAGTGAAATATTGACGCTTCTTAAGACGCGTATGGTTCAAAGTGCCCTTAGCTCAATTAAGCGGCCATCAGAGATCCTAGCCAGTGTCGGTGACTTTGTCTGGTATGGAATAGGAGAACCACTTGCTCTCCAGGGCCACTATACCCTGGAGGTAATTAAAGGTGCTGTAGAGCTTGCCGGTGTCACATTGACAGCATCACCAACAGTACATCGCGTCTCTGCCCCATTGTCTCCATACTATGCCATTTCCTCAACACATTCACTACAAGCTGAAGGCTTGGAAAGTGTCCATGACTTTTCAAGTTTGAAGGGAGCCGATACTTGGCTCTCAATCGTCAAAATAGACAAGAGTTGGAGTCCGCCAGATGTGAGCACTCTTGCACCTCCGTTTAAATCATTATGGAACAACAAAGGCTCGGTAGTAGAACGACCAGCAATTACTGCTGCTGAAATTGCATCAGATTGGAGGGATTTTGCGTTGCAGCTCTCTCGCAACGGAGCATCAGTTCTTCTTCTTGGCCCAAAGAACGCTGGAAAGTCAACTCTGGCGAAATATTTGGTGAACACTCGTGTATGCTCCGCTGCAGAGCCCGTGGTGTTTTACCTCGAATTGGATCCAGGACAATGCGAGTTCTGTCTTCCCGGTACACTCTCACTCCATCGAATCCGCGAGCCAATATTTACGCCCCCTTGGGCTCATTCAGACCTTGGGTTTAATCCAAAAATAACGCTCAAAGCACATTCACTAGGATATGTTTCTCCGATTGAAACTCCACAAAGGTATCTCGAAATGTGCTCAGATCTCATTCAATTTTGGAAATCCTTACCTGACTCTGGCCAGGGAATTTTGATCGTCAATACACCTGGGTGGACCAACGGACTAGGACTTGAGCTCAATGTAGCTGTTGCTCGTCAATTGGATCCATCTCATATTGTTCATGTTGGAGATGAAGAGTCGTCGCTAACTAGCATCGAACGCGAACTTGATAATAAAACAGTGCCTTTAACGGTACTGAGCGCAGTGCCATCAGCTACGTATTTGAGTGCAGCTTCGACACCTGCTCCAACCTCTGCTAATGACCCTGAACCAATGAGTATCGCAGCTAAATATTCTGCCGCCGATATGAGAACGCTACAGACTTTGGCGTACTTTCATAAAGATGACCTGAGACACTTGACCGAATGGACTCCTTTTGAAGTGCCGGAAGACCTCCTTCATTTGGCAGTACTTGATAGTGATGGTATTGATCCTGACGACTATCTGATGTGTCTGGAAGGCACGTTGGTATCTGTATTAGTATCCGACAAGCCACTGGATGGCTGGATCTTGTCACCTGAGCAACTACTAGATCTTCCTCTGACCACGGAATGTGTAGGATATGGGGTTGTTCAGTCGATTAATGGCACCACGACAAGGCTCCTTGTCCCTTTTGACCCGGACGTTACAATCGCTGGACGTGGATGTTCAGTAATTCTGTGTCGGGGGAGGCTGGCCCTTCCCATCTGGGCACTATGGAAACAGGGCATGCCGGTCGAAGGCGTCCCGTGGATCAGTGAGAGGAATTCTGGCGTAGGAGATGTCTACAAAAAGTTCAGGAGGAACCTTAAAAGATAGTAAATAAAATGCTAAGAATAGTACATGTGGAAATAACCAAAAGCTCTTCACTCAAGCTTTTCCAATTCCTCGTCAATCATGTCGTCCACGGTACTTACACGCTCTCCGAATGAATCAAAGCCAAGCAAGTCAGCCACCTTTGCACGGAGACTTTCTTGGGTCATCGTATCGAGATCCGTAGTATTAAGCACCTGTTGAATAGTCGATCTGATTTGAGCTTCAGTTCCAGCATCGAACGGTCCACTGGTGGTGCTTGGACCGGCCCCGACAGCTCCAAGAGAGTATGCTGAGAACCGGTTACCTGATGTCGTGGAGGGTGAATAACTGTGGTGTCTCGCTTCCAAGTTGAGCGTTCGTGCATCCGCAGTCTCGTCGTACCAGTCACGGTTAAGATCAGCGAAGGGACCTTCGTCAATCTCCTGTACAATGCGACCACGCCTACTGTCGAACGTGATGGCACGCTGGGCTCCTTTAAGACCCTTGCGAACAGCATACTGGTGCCACGACTCGAAAGGAACGGTCCTGGGATCGTAAATATCATTCTCGTCCTGGCGAACAACCATGCGGCCCTTTGACTCCTCGACCACGATACGAGTATTACCCCAAGAGAAATTGTCCATGTTCCAGAAACTGTAAATGGGCAAGATGAACGAGTGGAACGGATATGCAGCGACGTACACCAGCATCCAGAACACATGCTGCCATTGGCGATGCAAAATGAACACAGCGGCCTGCAGACCATAAACAGCACCAATGAGAACGATCGAAATCAGTGGTAGTGGACTTGTGTGCGATGCGATAACATAAATGAGGTACACCAAGTATACAACCACACTCGGCAACATCAGCGTACCAATCAAGTCCACAAACACTACTCCACGCATACCGAACACAAAGAAACCACACATTGTCTCCAAGCGAAGTAGCTCAGCGAGGTTGTGTACCGTGGAATTAATCCAACGACGTCTTTGCGACAGCAGGACACTGAAGTCACTTGGCACCACAGTCTTGCACTTTGCATCAGCAATGAACTTGAGCTTCAAGTGCGGGAAGTTCTTCGCCATGAGAGTAGTGAGGTATCGATCCTCACCGAGACTAAACAAGTTCTTCTTGTGCAACGTATCGACATGTCTGACTGAGTAGTCCCGGATAACATCGTCACTGATGAACAGAGGCTTACTTCTCTGGGCAGTTCTGATGCGGTACAGCGTGAAACATCCTGGCAAACAAGTGACACTGCCGAAAATGCTTTCGAAGGCCTTGGTGAGATGGTGAGAGATGAAGTATTCGTAGACTTGGACCATGGTGGAGATACTCTGCTGTTCGTTCTCAATGCTAGTTTCACCACAAATTGCTGCAATGTTCTTGTCTGCGGTACAAGCCGCCACCAAGCGGGTAAGCGAATCCGGAGCGACTTTAGTATCGGCATCGATGGTGAGAAGGAAGTCATAGCGCTCAGGGTCAACGCCAATGAGGTTATTGATGTGGTGGAAGAGCTCAAGGTCGAGAGGGCACATTGGGGCTTGATGGTGTACGCGGTTCAGGAAATTCATGAGAATGATCTGCGAATCACGCTTACCACGGTTACCCTTTCGCTGCTCTTCAGTGGGACCTCCTACCTTGACGATCACGACAAACGGAACCATGTTACCCTCGTTCTCGTAAAGTCCAGAATACACCTTCGCACGGTTGAGCTCTCGCGATCCCTCTGCAATGGCGTGATATGCCTTCGGTTCTGGATCCTGGCGACTGTCGTCCACACCCAGAATGTCCAGAACAATTTCCGGCGTGGGGCGGTCATTGCCGGCACCAGTAATCATACCGTCGCACAGAATAACCATCAGTTTGCGACGGTTATCATACTTGAGATTCGCCAGCGAATCAATTGCAAGACGGAGCTCATCCTCATCCTCAGTATACACAGGAACCTGGCAGATCACAAACCTGTCCTGGCTCTCGGGAAGTGGTTTGCGACCAAAGCTCAAGGAAGCTAAGAACTTGACCACTGTAATGAAGGTAAGAATACCAGCGATGACTAGCAAGATAATGTTTGCAGTTTGGCACTTTGCAGAGTTGCGGAAGTCAATCTCACCATAATAGAAGGCATTGTTCAAACACTCAAGCGAATTTGCACGCGTCTTTTCGTCAAGACTCTGCCACTGCTTGCTAATGTCCAATCCTTGGTAGTTAATGAACATCTGCTGAACTGCCTGCGGGAAGAAAGCATAACGCTTGTAGGTTGAATCGGCGTCAGAAGGGTAGATGGATTGGGTGATGAAATAGTTCGTGACATCGTAGATCTTTTTATTGAGAATGAAAAGATAACGGCCCTCGCTATTGGCAAGTTTGTTGATATGCTTCGGAGTTTCGACGATGCTTCCTTTGTGGTATTGCTGGATGAAAGGCTCGAACACGTGAGTGTACCAATTGATATCATGGAGCTTCGTCGTGTTGCGCGGCTGCGAATACGGGCCACTCGAGTGAATGGCATTCGTGTAGGGGCTGAGAGTCGTATTGTAGTTAAGAACGACGGTGTCGTCGGACACAAGACTGGGGCATGCAGTAGTGAGCGGCCGGGGGAAGTAGTCGCTCATGTCGAGGCCGGCAAATGGCATCATGTTCGCAGCAGACGTCTTGATGCCATTGTCAGAATGCTGCGTTTTGTAGAATTTCGTGATATCATACACATTACCGTGGATAGCGACATAGAAATCATTCGTACCTTGATGGGTAGCCAGTTGCTTGTGATTCCAGACCTTGTCAAATGTGGGACAGATAAGTCTTCCAAGGATAATCATGTAGAAAATGATACCACAGTTGAGCAAAAAGATCAGGAAGAAGATTACAATCTTTTCGCGCCAAGCCATTCTGACGTCCCGGCGTCGCATGCCACCGAACCAGCGGAGAATTGGGCTCGGAATCCACCATGTGAGCATCCACACGAATCCCACCCAAAGCTTTCGCTCAGATGTCTGCTTCTCGACCTCTAAGAGTTTTCCATCATGCTCGACGTCGCCCTTGAAGGGCTTAAGATACTCAGTCTCATCGTACTCGCTACCATCGTCCTCATTGTAGCCATCACGGTCGCTGCCAAGATCGGCAGATACCTGTCTCTCCTGGATATTCTGGAACTTCGAGTAGTCAATAGGGTGAGGAGCAGCAGGCGCGGTGAGTGGAGTTTCCATGACGCTTCCGAGAGCTGGATGCGGCGCAAAGGACGGATGGAATGAGGGCTGATTGTGAATTCCAGCGAATTGCCGATTTTGCGGTGCAAATGGGTTCATGTCTCCAAACTGCGAAAGTGCGTTGTCATTGAAGCCTGGGATCCCCTCAAACTCTCTCCAGACCCGCTCGCTGAGATATATTCGGTTTGTTCCTCGAATAAGATCCGCTGGATCGTACGGTTGAGCCCATTGCTCCACACTTGTGTTGCCCCCAAGACGCGAGGCGATCTCACCAATGCCATAGTCCGCAGTAAAGTCACCAACCTTAGCCTTTCTCTGTGCCCATTCGGTGATGAAGAAGTTTCGCAGTTGCTCTGACACAACTACTGAACTCCAAACGCCTTCCTCGGCCTGACGAGCATTGTCGGCCGAAGCAGCTATGATGAGGGTCCAGATGCGATTGTTGGGCATGAGTTTTGAAAGGTCCAAATCCGTGCTGATGATGGGCCTGCGAGCCCACGATGCCGATTCGTCAACAATGGCTGCGAAATTGGTTAGCACAGTCAACTGGTGTAGTGGGGGCGGATTAGCGAGTTTTTTGAGAGCTCTGTTCACGAGAGCAGGAGTCTTCGGTAATGGAATTCCATCCTGGATGCTCATCTCAGCGTTAATGCCCACAGTGTTGTCAAATTGATTGCGCAGAATCTCGTATTTCATCTGGGGAGTGCCTTCGACAAGGGTTACCACCGCTGTAAGCTCTCCATTCTGTATGGAATCGGACTTAACGTCGAACTTTGACAGGAACTTGTCGTTGAGTTCCGCAACTACGGCTTGAAGTAGCGCCACATAGGAAGCTGCGGCCAACTCGTGGGAAGGATACTGAGCAGCTAGTTCTGGATCTAGGCCAATGAGAGCAGCACCTTCGGCAAGGTCGTCAGGACTGGAGGAGTTTCCTAGCAACAAAATACCGCTTAGAGTGGCCATTACTGCTCTTCGGAACGCTTTTGAGAAGCATCTCGAAGTCAGGTCCGCCCAATCCTTGGCGAGTGCCAGGTCGTCTGCGAATGTGACCCACTCTGGGAGAGTAAAAGTCTGCGATCGTTTGAGCAAGTCGTACTTGGATGGGTGGGACTTGAGAGCGAGCAGATTGTGCCGGCGTTCCTGGGAATACAATAAGTGGTAAAACACATCAAAGCTGCGATATCCTGCTTCAGGAGTCAAGCTCAGCAACGGATGAAGATTCACAAGTGGTTGCTCAGACAATGCAAGTCGGGATGCAACGACCATTCCGTCGGAGTTGATATTGAATTGCACCTTGACACCGTTGTGGAACCGTTGATGGAGATTCACGGGTGTCATTGCAGTCAAGAAGGGTTCCAACACCTGCCAAGCCATGCTCACACTAGGATCTAAACCAGTTGGGACCTTCTCGAGGGCGGCTCCTAGTAGGCTTGGCGCCGCTTCATGAGCCGGCATAAGAAAGAGCAGCTCGTCCTCTGATTGACGAACTGCGTGATGCCAGACAGTCTCGAGAATATCATTGGGGATAGCACGGCTGTCGACGACCACATACGACGACGAGTCAATGGCAACAGCCTTGTGACCGTGGGGAGAATGAATGAACTCTTCATGGAGCTGTTCCAAAAGGGCGGAGGTTGTGATAGCACCATGGCTCCGCGAAAGGGGCACGTCCATGGTAAAAACGAGGCTCTCAGTCACTTCAGGTCAAATCAAATTTGACAAAATTCGAGAATTTACCTCGTAGACTGGCGTTTAGAAGTGCTTTCGAGAAAAAGCCCCCTTTAGAGCGGGTGTGTTTATTACGTGGGCCCACTGCTAAAGTAGTAAATAAATACAAATATAGACGGGGTTCGAGTGGATTTGGGTTCAAACTCACTAAGCAGAAACAATGCCCTAGGTAAGAGGGAGGGGGTACCCTGGGAAATAAGAGAGGGAGTTTACTGTACCATAGAATAACACGTAAATAATAAAAACTCCTCTAGAGTTCAGTCCAAGGCAAATAGCAAGGATGGGAAAAGAGGAAGTTTGCAGTGCTCACATCTAGGACATGAGATCGCCTATTCTATGTGATCATTTAATGTACGGTGGGCCCAATTGACGACGGGCCCAACCTTGCCAATTAATGGTGGGCCGATAAATGATAGGGCTGATACATGCAGACTAATTAAGTAGTGGAGGGCCGATGATCGTAATAATTCTAGAACCAACTCGTGCCTCGAAATTGTCTCGCTCTCGCCGAATTTTACTAGCCCCAATTTCTTGGCATTTTACGCTTGTCTCAGCTGTAGTGGGCCTAAGTGGTGTGTATACTTTTAACTGGCGCCATTCTATTTTAAGAGAGTCTGTGCCTCTTTTTGATCACACTGATCTCGGCTGACTTAATTCCCGACCGCCCCTAACCCGATTACTAGCGACGTTTCAATCGCTGGGCTTCTAGGAAAACAAACCCGCTTTAAGGTAAACACCTTCCAAATTAGTTACCTTTTTTCCCCGGAAAGCTGAATCGGACGAGAGCGAAACTGAAGAGTGCTGAAGGCGAGAAAACTCCAAAATGAGCTTGTCGCCGGATTTGGCGCTGCTTCCAGCGACTGCGTTAGAGCCCCGGAATCTCACGGCTCATATTGCATCCCGTTTCCATCAGGGAATGCCATTTTGCACAATCTCCACGGGAACTCTAATTGCTGTCAACAACTTTTCAGGAACCGATGAGCTCGATGGAAACCAGGAACAAGTGTTCAAAGACCTCGCAGCACGCATCCAACACCGCATGGCGGCTCGACAGGAGTCCCAGGTTGTCGTGTTTATGGGAGAGGTGGGAACAGGAAAGTCCACATTTGCAAACTGTCTCGAGTCTCAGCTCCTAACTTTGGCAGGAAACCCACTCAGTGCAAAGATTAGGGCCGTTACACCTGTTTTGGAGGCGTTCTCCACTGCCAAGACTACCACGAGTTCTAGGTCATCAAAGTGTGGGTTTATCCATGAGTTGCAGTATGACGCAGAAGGTACGCTTATCGGTGCGGCAGCATTCGATTACCGTCTTGAGCGAAGCCGTGTCACGCATGTTATAACCAACGAACGTAATTTCGAGGTCTTTTACTACATGTTGAATGGACTCAGCGATGCGGAACGCTATCATCTGCAGCTTGGAGGTCTCGATCGCTATCGCTACCTGGGACACCCCTCCCAGCTCCACCAACCAGGTTCAGATGATCGACTCAAGTTCAAGCAGCTCAAGTTAGCGCTATACCAGCTAGGCTTCTCCAGAGCTGATGTGGCCAACATTTTCCAGGTCTTAGCAGCTATTCTGCATTTGGGACAGGTCCAGTTCAAGGCTTCCAACATGGATTCTTCTGTCGCAGCTACGGCAGCAGTCGAGATCTCTAATCCGGACATTGTCGAGATCGTTGCATCATTTCTCGGCGTAATTCCCGATGTGTTGTCAACATCGTTGATCTCGAAGACTGTCTACGTGGGCAGAGACCGTGTCACTGTGCTCTTGGATCAACGCGGAGCCAAGGAAAACGCCGCTGTTCTTGCTCGGACGTTGTACACCATGATCTTCACATACATTATGAACCGCATCAACGAGAGCTTGTCACTGAGCGCAGACGGCGACAATTCTCTTATTGCCTCGACCATATCGCTCGTTGACTTCCCTGGCTTTTCCATTGGTGGTGGTGGTACCCCGTCTTTGGACAGACTCCTCCACAATACCGCGAACGAGATGCTCTACAACTATCTCGTGCACGTTTATTTCCGATCGCATGAAGACGAACTCGATGCTGAGGAAGTGGTTGTACCGGAAACTACCTACTTTGACAACAAGGACACCCTCAAATCGCTTGTCCAGCCCTCTCGTGGCCTTCTTAGTGTGATCAACAGCTACGCCCAGCGTGACAAGGACGAGGCGCATCTACAAGAGACTCTCAGGTCACGTTTCCACAAGAGTGAGAATATTACTCCTGAGCAGAACGCTTTCATTGTGCGTCATTACGGCGGCGAGGTCGAGTACTCCACAAAGGGACTACTTGACGATGCCAAGGAGTCCATATCTGGAGACGTCATCAACATGATGGGCAGAGTCACCTCCTCAGACTTTTTGCGGGATGTTTTCAAGACGTCTGCAGTGGTCGACGACACGTTTGGCTCGGATAACATCGTCGTGGCTGCTCATCTTTCGTCCGAACCTCGTAGACAAATGTCAATCCGTGCTCCCGAGAGAGCAGGTACTGTGCGAAGAACCGGTTCTATTCGAAAGCCTCAGAGACCTCAAGAAGCTACTGAGGAAAGGGGTCGTGTGAGACCTAATCGCAAGAATAAGAACCCAAGCGAAGATGGCGCATGCAGTAACTTTGTCGCCAGTCTCGATCGAGCTTTGGACGCATTTGAGTCTGCCCACTCATACTTTGTCCTTTGCCTCAAACCGAACGATAGCCGAATGGTGTCCCAGCTCGATGCAAGATGTGTCCGCCAACAGGTGACGGCTCTTGGCATTCCGGACCTGGCGACTCGCTCGCAGATCTCGGACTTGTCACTCTTTATGCCGTTTGCTGAGTACATGCGCTACCACAATGCAACCTTGGGAGCCGATGATGATGGCCATGACCACACTGGACCGTCCACTAACGAACGCGATCGGGTCATGACTCTCGTGGCTGCTCAGGGATGGCCAGAGCGAGATGTTCGAATTGGTACCACTGGCCTCTTTATGAGTGAGAATGCTTGGATCCAGCTCGTTGATCCTCATCTGACCTTCATCGATGAAGCTGCCCGCAAGTTTGCGAACGCCGGCCCCGATATGGGCTTTGGTCAAGGACAAGATCTCGAGACCAAGTCCCTGGCTGGAGGGTTTGGCAACATGTTCTCCTACACCGCGCCAAGTAATGACAAGAACAAGTACGGAGGCGATATGCTAGTTGGTGGTGCCGATATTGACGCTATGGAGGATGCCACGGATCTGACTGCCCCTCCGAGAGAGTCATCGGAGCGACGTACTTGGCTAGCACTTGTGACGTTTTACACGTGGTGGATTCCATCTCTTTTGCTCAAGAAACTTGGCCACATGCAGCTCAAGAACATTCGCTTGGCTTGGCGCGAGAAGCTCACTATCAACATGATAATTTGGGGTATGTGTGCCGGAACCGCTCTGTTGCTCATCGGCATGCCTTACCTTGTCTGCCCATTGCAAAACGTTATATCTGAAGGCGACTTGAACGGCTACACCGCTAAAGCCAACTCAAACAAAGTGTACACGTCGATTCGAGGCATGGTGTTTGACATCACCCACTTTTCGTATTCCCATTATCCGCCTATTGTTCCCAGTGATGAGCTCCTTAATTATGGTGGTAAAGAGTCTGGCGATCTTTTCCCGATCCCCATTTCCTCGGTATGCGAAGGTGTTAATGGCTCCATTAGCGATTGGGTTATCATCGGCAATCCTAACAATTACTCGGATCCGAATGCGCAGTATCATGACTTCCGCTACTTCACTGGGGACTTCCGGCCAGACTGGTACCTTCAGCAGATGGACTTCCTTCAACGCAACTATCACAAGTCTTTCATTGGCTATACCCCTAAGGCAGTGCAAAACATCGCTGACCAAAAGTCGCGTGCTGTGGTGATGTTGGACGGCTATGTGTACGATATGACAGATTATATCACGAACAATATCTATCTGAAGGCTCCGCCTGGTGAGACTGTCGATTCGAACACGGACCTCCAATTCCTCGCTCCGGAGCTGGTCTCGCTAATCCAAGGTAATCTTGGCCAGGACATCAGTCACAAGTGGAAGCAAGCCGATGTCGACGATCTGACGAGACAGAGAATGAACAGATGCATGCGCAACATTTTCATGATCGGTGCAGTGGATTCCCAAAACTCACGCAAGTGTTTGTTTGCTCGGTACTTCCTACTGGCTATCACCATTGCTGTGTGTATGATCCTTATTTCAAAATTCTTAGCCGCTCTTCAGTTTGGAGGCTACGAATACCCTGACGACCTCGACAAGTTCGTGCTCTGTCAAGTGCCGGCTTATACTGAGGATGAGACTTCGCTTCGTCGTGCCATCGACTCGTTGGCTCGCACAAAATACGATGATAAGCGTAAGCTTTTGGTTGTAATTTGCGATGGTATGATCCGTGGTGTGGACAGCGATATTCCGACGCCACGCATTGTATTGAACATTCTCGGTTTCCCTGAGCATATTGATCCTCCTCCTCTTGCATTTGAGAGTTTGGGTGAAGGAGACAAGCAGCTCAATTACGGTAAGGTCTACTCCGGACTGTATGAGGTGGGCGGTCACATTGTGCCGTACTTGGTCATTGTCAAGGTTGGCAAACCCACAGAAAGCACCAAGCCTGGTAACCGCGGTAAACGTGACTCACAGATGATTCTCATGCGCTTCCTTAACCGTGTGCACTATAATTTGCCTATGTCGCCTTTGGAACTTGAGATCTACGATCAGATGCAGAACAAGATTGGTATCAACCCAATGTACTACGAGTATCTCATGCAGGTTGATGCCGATACGGTTGTGTCGCAAGAGTCGCTGGCTCAACTTGCTGGAAAGCTTGTGAAAGATAACCGCATCCAGGCTGTCTGCGGTGAGACCGAGCTGTCGAACTCTCGTCATTCGCTCGTGACAATGATCCAGGTGTATGAGTACTACATTTCTCACAACCTTGCAAAGGCATTCGAGAGTCTGTTTGGAACTGTCACTTGTTTACCTGGCTGTTTCACGCTTTATCGTATTTGGGAGCACGAAACCGGTCTGCCTCTGCTTGTGTCTCATCCTGTGGTTGAGAAGTACTCCGAGAACAATGTGAGGACGCTCCACATGAAGAACTTGCTTCATCTTGGAGAAGATCGCTATCTCACGACGCTGCTACTTAAGTTCAACCCACGCTTCTCCACAAAGTTCCTCCGACACGCGAGGGCTTGGACCATTGCTCCCGACACGTGGAGCGTGTTCATGTCTCAGAGACGTCGTTGGATCAACTCTACTGTGCACAATATGGTCGAGCTAGTGCCTATGGACCAGATGTGCGGCTTCTGCTGTTTCAGTATGAGATTCATGGTGTTGATTGACCTGTTCTCCACTCTTGTGCAACCTGTCGCATTGGCCTACATTGCATACCTCATCTACTTGTGTGTTTCTCGTCCTGATATGATCCCGTACTCGTCAATCGCCTTGATTGGTGCTGTGTATGGCCTCCAGATTGTTGTGTTCTTGCTGCGGTTGAAGTGGGAGATGATCGGCTGGATGTTTGTCTACTTGCTTGCAATGCCCGTCTTCTCTTTGATGCTACCTTTGTATGCTTTCTGGTACATGGATGACTTCAGCTGGGGTAACACGCGTGTGGTGTTTGGCGAAAAGGGCGAGAAGATGCTTGTGAACGACGAGGGCCATTATGACCCCTCTGAAATGGTTCTCAGAACCTGGAAGGAAGCTGAGCCGGTATTCGCCGAAAGACTCAAGCACCATCACTCTGAGTTTGAGTCAAGAAGATCATCACTTGGTCCCGCCGATACCATTTCGCTCGCCCCATCCGGCATACTGGGAGCTCCAAGCACCTATACTGATCATCCTTCGCCAGCACAGCAGTCTCCTAAGAGTGAGCCTTCAGACCAGGATTTGACTGAAGCTATTCGCGAACTCCTCGCTTCTGGTGACTTGTCGCAGATGACGAAACGGTCCATTCGAACTCAGCTCGAGAGCCAATTTGGCATTCAGCTAGCCAACAGACGTGAATACATTTCATGGGCAACCGAGGCACTCCTCTCTGGTGAGCTTTAAAGCTGTATTTTATTATTATCTTATGCATTTACTACAAATTTGTTTGTTTTTTTTCTTTGCTTCCCATTATATCAGACAGAATCCTGTTAGAGCATTGACTACTTAGCACTGGTTATAATTATTTTCCATCTTCTGCTTCCTTTTCGGGGTTCTTGCGTAGAATTACAACGCCTTCGAGAGTAGAGGAGAGAGGTAGATAGTCGTCATTTTCGAGCTCAGCACGTTCTCCGTACGACAACAGTACTGGCGTATCCTGTGTGACCCATCCTGTGATAGTCTTTGGACGACCAGCCTGGCCGACCACGTCGACGGCCTGTCCCACTCTCACGCTCACCTTCAAAGGCTCGAGGTTCTCATCAACAGTGATCAGCGATCTAGGCTGGATGGCAAGGGTCAAGAAGAAGAGCAATTCCGGATGCTGGAGAAGCAAGAAGTTCTTTGGTGGACTCAGCATCGCAAGACTCGTCACAAGCAAGCCGGCAAACGACACTGGGCTTAGGACCTGGCGATCAGCATTGAATGGGTTGAGAGTCATAGTACCCTTACCAAGGTTCAGGAGGCCCTGCGCAAAGCGAACCATGAACAACGCATCAGACTCGCGGGAGTAGTATGCGTCTAGCTGGCCCAGAAGTTGTGCCACACGTGCGTTAACAGTACCTGCCGAAACGAGACCCATGGAGAAGATGGCATTCGACGCGACATCGAGGTCCTGGTCGTGGGTATAACGACTGAGAGTCTCGTAGACCTTCATCTGAGGATTGCTGCAGCTCACAACACCCATGGCGAGAGGAACTGCCTGCTTGATGTACGAGTCACCGTATTGCATCAGATGCTCAAAGTGGCGAAGAACCATCTCCTGGCCGATTTCCTCTCCCATGCCAATGATACCAATGCCAAGAGTGCAGAGACCCTTGAGCTTCGCACTCTCGACTCTGTCTTCCTTCTGACTCTCCGCATCATCGATGTCCATTGCGCTATCATCGTGGTCTCCAGCATTTGTAGTAGAAACAGACGCTTGTCCAGTTGATGCTCCTTCGGCGACAGATGTCGCGACAGTCGCTCCACCACTGCCCGCAGAGACGTCAGCTGCTGCAGAGCCCTCGCCTTCGTCCTCAGATTCGGAGTCCTCCTCATCTTCGTATGGAAGGGTGGTGCACTTCTTCAGCAACCACTGGATCTGCAAGACATCGCCAGTTCCACAGTAGGCGCACATGACCAGCAGTACTTCCAAAGTCTTCGCAATGGGATGACGGATTGCCTTTGCGGCCTGAAGGGCAGAGTCGAGTTCCTCAGGTTTGCTACAGAAGAGTAGAGCAAATCCAAGTGCCATGAAGATCGCCATGGAGTCGTTCAGGTCTGATGCAGGGCGTTCGAGCATCGAGGTCAGGATAGCTGCCGTAACATGCGGGTCGTTACAGCCAACAAACACAATACCAAGTGCAAGAGTGGCAACAGCGGCTACCTCCATTGGCACGTTCGAGTCTGCTGCCAACGGCTCGAGAATAGCCGCAACATCCGAACGAGCAGTACCAGCATAGGCAAACGCAAGACCCAGAATAGCAGAAGAGCGCAACGCAGCCGTGGAACCACCCTCGACATACTCGCTGAGCATGCCAAGAGCGGCATCGGTCTCGTCATGGACACCACAGGTTCCAACACCAATACCCAAAAGAGCACCAGCCTTGACGAAGTCTTCGGGAGAATAGATGTGTTTATCGAGCTCCTGAAGCGCTTCGTGATAGTTCCACAAATGCATTAGACCGAGAGATGTGGTTGCGCAAGCGGCATTTACGGGGCCACGCGAGAGTCGGTGGATCCAAGATGCAGCTGCCTCGTCGTCATGTAGAACAGGGTCGTTTGAGTATCCGGCATTGAGGAATCCGCGAACGAAGATGGATGCGAGGTTCAGTTTCGTGTGGTCTGTCGCCGACAGGCCCATGGGAACGGACTCTGACGCGTTCTTGTACACGTCCTGGGGCATTTTAGGTTTCTCGAGATTGAGCTCCTTCACCAAGAACCGGAAGTATTCACTTTCGCGAGAGTTGGTGAGGGCACTGGCTACCTCCTCGTCGAGTGATTCTGTCTCGATCCGCGGGAACCGTCGTTGGCGAGCAACAATCAGAGCAAGTTGACGCTGGAGAACAACGTCCTCACCAGCAGCATCAAGCAGCTCCTTGAAGTACTCGGTACCCTCCTGCTCGTTCGCCTCGAGGTTTCCGCTGAGAACGGTCGACAATGCAGCAGACAGCTGTCCATACTTTTTGTAAATCTGGTATGCGGTTTCGAAGCACTCGTATTCACGCTCAAGATACGCGGCACAGCCAAGTAGGTATCGGCAAACACGGGCATATGTTTGCTGGTCGACAAAATCAACCAGTCTCTCGACACTCTCCACCTCGATAAGGATATCGACAGCATCAGCTTCAGCGTTGTGCTTCAAGAAGAACGGTGCGATCCGGAGAGCGAGGTCCAGCAGGTCTCCAGTCGGTTTGTCCACCTCTTGACGGGTGCGGAACTCGTCGCCAATTTCCAAAGCCAGGTGGCGCATGTACTCATGGCCCCATTGACCAAAGTCCTCGCTTTCGTCGTCGCAGAGCAGTCTGTAATGTAGGGAAGCACCCTCGTGGCCATCCTTCTTCGCAGAAGTCATCGCCAGGACACTGAGCATATCTGCCAGTCGTGGTTTCGCCTTGTTCGAGTCAGGCCAGCTGTTGAAGACCTCAGTCAACTGCTTATAATGAGGCTTGAGGAACTTGAGTGGCTTCGGAACGGCGGTCATACTCGATGTGGAAGTCCGGATCAAAGTTCGGAGACTCTCAAGGGCGGCTGGATGCAACTTCGTGTCAGGCTCCACAAGGCGCTCCACAAGCATCTCGAGTTCCTCCTTGAGCTTCTGGTCCTCCTCACTGAGCTCCTCCTCCTTCTCCTGGCCACCTTTTTTGTCCTTTTTGTTGGCGGTGGCCACCGTAGGCGCGTCCACCATTTTCTCGTCCACGGATTTCTCTTCCTTCGTCATTGAGAAATCGGACAATGTGATCTAGAAGCGAAGAGAAGAGAAGGGTGGTCCCTTGACAGTGCTGTTTAGTTCAGTTCCTATTACGCACAATGACATGAGCTTACCCACTCTCCCAATGGCTCTGTCTCCACCATTGTGGAAGATGACTAACTACCGAGCTATGGAGGTTTCTGGCCCTGGCCGCTGTTCTGTGGCGATTATTTTATGTCATGCGTATTTGCCGTAGTAGCTGCAGCGTGCTATCTCAGATGTACTGTATGCATGGTGGGTTTCCTCAGCCGTTGTCGGGTTAAGCGATTATCTACGCTGTGCCAAAGCTAGGACTGTGAAACTTGCAATTGCTCATACGCGAAACTAAAGAAAAAAATTTAAGGCAAAATGCTTGTAGACCCAGTCAAGCTGGACGATTGGCTCAAGGAAAATGGGCATCTACTTCAGCCGCCCGTAGGAAACTACTGCATTCAGCGGGGAGGATTTACGACAATGATTGTTGGTGGTCCAAACGAGCGTACAGACTACCATATCAATCAGACTCCTGAATGGTTTTACCAGCACAAGGGAGCAATGTGTCTCAAGGTTGTTGACGACGGACAGTTCAGGACTATTGTTATTCCCGAGGGAGGTATATTCTTGCTCCCGGGAAACACCCCACATTCCCCGGTGAGATTCAAAGACACCGTCGGAGTAGTTGTAGAGCAAGACAGACCAGCCGGTGTAAACGACAAGATGCGTTGGTATTGCGAGAATTGCTCAGATATTGTATACGAAACCGAATTTTACATGACTGACCTTGGCTCGCAAGTCAAGGCAGCAATCGAGGAGTTCATGTCTAATGAGGAGCAACGCAAATGCAAGAAATGCGGTACTGTAGCGTCCACGAAGCCTACGAAGCCGTTGGAGAAACCGGAGTAAGCAATTTTGAGCCAGTTTTGTGCCTATAATGTGGCTGAAAATTGACGGCCTATCGGTGTCATTTTGTAGTAAAAAAGGAATTATTTTACCGACTACTTACTTTCCTCAATCGTTTTAGTCTATGGCTAGCAATATCAAGGAAAAGATAGATTCAGCGGACTGTTCACACCACAAGTGTGCAATTAAAAATTAAAGTCTCTCCCTCATCAGGTAGTATTTGGTCCGCTCAGCGTCGCTCACACTTGGCCTTACTTTCTCAAGAGCCTGCTCAAAGTGTTCAAGTGTAACGGTAACTTTGGCACCGGCACCTTCAATACCCCGTGTGGACGCGAGAACGCTCTTCAGCGCCATCACTGCAGCTTCACGAACAAGGGCAGCAAGATCAGCACCAGAGAAGTTGCGACATCTTTCATCGTGAGCGATCAAAGAAACATCCACGGAGGAATCCAATGGCGTCTTCCGGCTTACCGTCTTGAGGATCTCTGTGCGCTCCTGTGGTGTAGGCAACTCGACAAAAAGCTGCTTGTCGAGCCGTCCAGGTCTCAACATAGCGGCATCTATCATATCAGGTCTGTTAGTTGCGGCAACAACGAACACACCTTGTCTATCTCCAACTCCATCAAGCTCTGTCAAAAGTGTGTTGACAACGCGACTTGAAGACTCAGACTGGGAGTCGTCTCTTCGCGGGACAAGAGCATCAAGCTCATCGAAGAAAATGACACACGGAACAGACGCCCGTGCTCTAACGAACACTTGTCTAACGGCCCGTTCGCTCTCTCCCACGTACTTATTCAATAGCTCCGGTCCTCTGACACTGATAAAGTTCGCACGCGATTCATTGGCCACAGCCTTTGCGAGTAACGTTTTACCACAGCCAGGAGGTCCCCACAAAAGCACACCAGAGGGAGCAGCAATTCCCGCAGCTTTATATATCTCTGGACGCTTGATAGGCTCCACAATTGCATACTCGAGTTCCTCTCGGATCGGCTTCATCGCTCCGACGTCTTCCCATGTCACATCCGGCACCGTCGCAAATCCTTCACGTTTCGATGATGGCTGTACAGTCGGTATTGCGGCTGTGAAATCTTCGTACTTGATAGCTAGAGGCTCGAGTTGAGCCTCAGTAAGGGGATCAGGATGTCGCTGCAAGAATTGAGAGATCAACGACTGTGTCTCTTTAGTTGATTGTGGGACTTCGGCCTGCTCATCCACGTCCATCGTGTTTTCAGACTCTGCGAGTTCAACGTTCGCCTCACCATTATCAAACTTGGTGCTCACTGGAAGTTCTTTGAAGATACGCTTGATGGCACTGACACCTGCTGCGGCAACCAACGCATTGAGATCGGCACCTACAAACCCGGCAGTCATCTTCGCCAGACCGCGGTAGTCAAAGTTGCCCTCTAGTCGGAGCTTGCGCGACATTGTCTCGAGAATCTTTTGACGGGAATCCTCGTCAGGTACAGACATGCAGATTTCGTTGTCGAACCGTCCTCCACGACGGAGAGCAGGATCAATAGCATCTGGCCGGTTCGTGGCTCCTATTATCATCACGGGCTTTCCACCGGTCTTTTCCAAGGATACATCATCCATGCAGGTAAGCAATTGGGCTACAATACGTCTCTCCATCTCGCGTTGAACATTTTCGCGTTTTGGCGTAATGGCATCGATCTCGTCAATAAATATGAGACATGGCGCAAGTTCTTTTGCCTCCTCGAAAACTTCACGCAGTTTCTTTTCACTCTCTCCGCTCATACCGCTTACGACTGAAGGTGCGGACAAATTAATGAACGAAACTCCAAGCTCATTGGCAATAGCATTCGCCAACATGGTCTTACCGCATCCTGGAGGACCATGCAACAGAACTCCTCGTGGGATATCAGAACCTAACTTGGAGTAAATCTCAGGATGTGACAGCGGCATCGCGAGCAATTCCAATATCTGAGTGATGATCTTGTCTATACCTCCCAAATCGGCGAGCGTCACAGACGAAGCTGGTCTCCGATCCGTAGCATTGGCCGAAGTTTTTCTCTTTTTCTTCTTGGGCTCTTTCGTTTTGATCTTCTCTTCAGCAGGTTCAGAAGGTTTCGATGAAGTATCCCAGAGTCCCGTTACACTTTGGTTCATCTTGTTGGAATCGACTTCTGAGACTGTCATAAGGGTATCTACATCGACCTCAGCTGAAGAACTATCATCAGCCACACTAGTCTCTTTTTCTTTCGACTTGATTTTCGCCAGCCCCTTTTCGACCGCTTCTTCAAGCGTTTTACGCTTAGTGCGCTTCAGTTTGAAATTCAGGCTCTGACAGAGATCTATCGCCTCATCGATGTTGACTTCTCGGGCCAAACATTTCTTCTCACTAACATAGACCTCTAGGATCTCATAGACACTTCGATTGACCCATGACATTTGAGATACCGTTCGTAACCGACCGGCACGGAGAATGTCAAAAAAATGTGTGTGTTCCTGAGATTGAATTGGAAATTGCATGTTGTTGATCCCAGCTGATATGCGTCAGCAGTAAAGATCACGTGATTTGACAGTCGTATGCTGGCCCACGAATGTGTGCAACACAACCTCTAACCTTAAGAGGAAGGTTTGGCAGATAGCAAGCCCATCCCACGGTCAACTCAGTGGTGAATAAAGATCGCCTTTCACTGAGGAGACTGTGTACACGGCAATTGCCAGAACCATGCTTTCCTGGCTCTGGGGTAGCCCGAAAAAAAGCACAACAAAGATAACCGCACGCGATAAGGCAATCCTGGATTTGAAGCGCCAACGCGACCGCATTAAGCAGTATCAAAAACGTATTGCTGATGTCCAACTTAGGGAGCATACCTTAGCCAAGAGCTGCTTGGCTTCTGGAGATAAAAAGCGTGCTCTGTTGTTTCTTCGTAAAGAGAAGTTCCAGCGGGGACTTATCCACAAGACTGATGAGCAACTTGCAACGTTAGAGGACCTTGTTTCGAGCATTGAGTTTGCTCAGATACAGGCAGATGTAGCATTTGGTTTAGAACAGGGTGCCAAAGTGCTCAAGGAGCTAAACAGTGAACTGAGTCTCGAAAGGGTCGACAAAATCATGGACGACACTGCTGATGGCATTGCCTACCAAGAAGAACTCTCAGCATCACTTTCTGGTCTCATTAGTAGCGCTGATGAAGCTGAAGTGGAAGCCGAATTGGCCGAAATGGAGCGTGAACAGCAGGCTGTTGAGCGCCCTCTGGATCTACCCGATGCACCTAAAACGTCGCTGCCCACAATCAATTCGCCAGCAAAAGCAGAGATAGTCGAGAGAGAAGAAAGAGAGGCGATACCGGCTTAAAGGCTACCTTTCTTTTTAATTGGTATATTAGCAGTACACAAGAGTATTTATCAGTTTAGTCCGCTTATTCCTCACTGAGCCAGTCGAGGAAGTCCGGTGCGAAATATGTAATTAGGAGATTTGCACCTGCACGGAGACATCCCTGGGCGGTCTCGAATGCCATAGTCCGGAGATCAAAGTGCCCAAGAGCAGCAGCGGCATGGAGCATAGCATACTCACCACTGACTTGATAGGCGATAATCGGGTAGTCTTCGCAAATCTTTGCTGCATCGGCAATGATGTCCAAATAGAATGTCGAAGGCTTCATGATGAAGGCATCGGCTCCTTCTCCAATATCACGTCTGAGAGCTCTACGGGCAAGTCCACGAGCACCAGGAGGCAATTGATATGCCTTTCTGTCTCCTTGTTTGGGTACAGAAGCAGCAGCATCTCTGAACGGTCCATACAGGCTTCCAGCAAACTTCGCAGAGTATGAAATGAGCATAGTTTTGTATGCAAGATCATGTTCAAGAAGTTTCTTTTTGATCTCAACAATTCGCCCGTCGATCATGTCTGATGGAGCAATTGCATGAGCACCAGCTCGAGCATAAGCTAACCCAACTTCAGCAAGACGTTCCACAGACTCTTGGCGGATTATTGAGCCATCCTCTCTCAAAAGACCACAATGGCCCGTGCTCGTGTACTCGCACAGACAAAGGTCACAAACGATGAATAGCGAAGGATAAGCTGCCTTGAGTGCCTTAACAGCCTGGATGACAGGCGTATCTTCGCGATCTGCCCATGTTCCAGAAGGATCCTTCCAATGTTCCGGTACTACTCCAAACAGAATCACACTTTTAAGTCCTTTCTTCACAAGACTGCCAACATACGGAACGAGCTTCCGAAGTCCCCATTGCTTTTGTCCGGGAAGGGATTTAATTTCGTTTTCATCATCCGGGTTGGTCGTAACAAATAGAGGGTAGATGAGCATGTCCTTCGTTAAGAGGCGGTTGTTCTGCCATTCTCGGGCTACTGGATGAGCATAACCACTAGCAAGAATTGAAGATATCTCAGCACGATCAGAAGCCATTGTCCGTGTTCACCTGTGATAGCTATCAGCCGTTGAAATATCTCTTTTGATGATTGTACGATCACCTTCGCTAGTTCCCAGATTCATGTCATTATTTGCCGCTGCTGACTCAAGCCTGGGCGAGACTGAAGGCCGATCGAGCACTCTCTGTCTGGGCTAATGTTGATGTGTGTCAATGTTGTGTCCCTCAAGCTCTTGTTCAGAGTGTAATATTTAGCCTAACCTCAGTGATGAAATTCTCGTGGCCACTTCTGTAAAATGGAAAATTTCACTTCCTGTAGCGTTCAACCGGTCAGGTGCTCATCTCTTAACGGCCTGGAGTGTCTGTACGTGAGTTCTATATATACATATTTGTGTATGCCAGTATTCGTCATTGTCATTGTTGGCGGGACGATCTGCCTAAGTTTACTGTTTTGGGTCGATCTGCATTGATGTGTACAGCCACCTGGAGGAGCGGCATCTTCACGAACCAACATCTCGTCACTTTGTGATCTTGGAGACTCGCCAGTTCAAAGCAGCAGATATCGTGTATAAGTTTTATTATTCCCTAGCTTCGAAGTGACTTCTAGATATCACTTCTGCTGCGTTTGAGAAAGCCGTGCGGCAAACGTACGCATGGAAGATCTGCAGTGCTATAAATAGTCCACCATACAAAGTGTACACAAGCCCCCCCTCCCAACCCTGCAGAGGCTCAGGCAACAGGCTGACAAGGAGCTGTCTAGCCATTCCGAAGAGTTCGTTTGGGAGAAACTGACAGGCGTTTATAATCACTGACTGCCCTTGGGACCAGCGGAGAGGAAAAGAGTGAAACGTTGGATTTCTTAGAAGCCTGATACACCGAATCGGAGCCAGAAAAGTTCTAGAGAAAACGCGGCCATAAACACTCAGAAGTTCTGCGTGGACTCAGTCAAAAGCTCCCATTAGCTTCATTGACTCTGTATCGAGGTCGTGTGCCACCACAAAGTTGTCGCTGCACGTTGAGAACAATGGAGGGGGAAGACGACTCCAGGCGCACCTACACAGTTTTCCACCAGGAATTCGCCATCGACAAGCATTTAGAGCTCACTAGGGAACTAGGAAGAGGCGCATATGGCATAGTGTGTGCAGCTAAGTGTGAGAATTCTCCCGGCGTAGCCATCAAAAAGATCACGAACATCTTCAGCAAAAAGATCCTGTGTAGACGAGCCCTCAGAGAGCTCAAACTACTTATACACTTCAGAGGTCACAAGAATATCACCTGTCTATATGATCTGGATGTCGTCAATCCGCGAACGTTCAATGAGGTCTATATCTACGAAGAGCTCATGGAGTGCGACCTCCACCAAATAATAAGATCGCGCCAGCCTCTGACCGATAGCCACTATCAGAGCTTTATTTATCAGATCCTTGTGGGTCTCAAGTACATTCACAGTGCAGGTGTTCTCCACCGAGACCTAAAGCCAGGAAATCTACTCGTCAACGCCGACTGTGAAGTCAAAATCTGTGACTTTGGCCTTGCTCGTGGATTCGACGATACATCGGATCAGTTCAACGCCATGACCGAATATGTTGCCACGCGTTGGTATCGAGCCCCAGAGATCATGCTGAGCTTTTATAATTACTCAAAGGCGGTCGACGTGTGGTCGGTTGGATGCATTCTTGCTGAGCTCTTAGGTGGCAAGCCCTTCTTCAAGGGTAGTTCGCCATTTGATCAACTCAATCAGATCCTCAGAGTATTGGGTTCCCCATCGGAAGAAACTTTGCAGCGGGTCGGTAGTGAACGGGCTCAGGAGTACCTCCGGTCCTTGCCCCATGCGCCTCCGATCCCCATGTCTTACTTCTTCCCCGATGCAAATCCTCAGGCACTCAGTCTTCTAGAAAAAATGCTCACGTTCGACCCGGCTGATCGGATAGACGTCGAATCGGCCCTGCGACACCCGTATCTTCAGGTGTGGCATGATCCCGCAGACGAGCCCACATGCCCGACAAAATTCGACTTCTCGTTCGAGGTCATTGAAGACATGGATGTGCTCCGCGAGACAATCTTAGAAGAGGTCGACAACTTTAGGCAAGTGGTCCGGAACCATGCCCCTGCTCCACACCTGGCCCAAAACCCTCAGGAAGCAGAGACCCCTGAAGGGCCGGTGGCTCAAACTCCGGATTCTGAGTCCCACACCGATTTCTCTGATCGGCATCCCCAGTCTGCCTATAACATTTACGACTCAGAGGCAGAGCTCACACCCACACTCTCGTCGATGGCTCCCCCAAAATACTAAAACATTCCTTGCACCACACAAAAGCCAGTCTTCTCTAAAAATATACGGTCTCATCGACTGCGGCGATGTGACCGTCGACATGAAACATTGTCCGTCAAAAAAATATCACTGACACGCCCACACGCCCTATGCTATTTCGCCAAAATACCCACAATGCCTCTAATTGCGGCCATATTGTCGGTCCACAGGAAGCAATCTCATTCTTTCACTTTCTTCCAGTTAAACCTGTCTATAGTTAACAACCGTATAAGTTATAAATGCCTGATTATTTGATGGGTGCGGATCCAAGCGGTTCAGCTAGGTTTTAACGTTAACGTGTGTCCACTGGTAAGTCGATCAACGCGTTAAATTCGCCAGGTCATTGAGCATGTTACTTGAAGACCCTTGCTCTTTTCTCGATAGCATACAGCGTTGAAGCGGCTTGCTGCGCGCTGTATATATGAGATGGCCCTTGCAACGACCCTGTATGAGTTCCTGTATAACGTCCTACTTTAGCAGCTACTGTATATCATGTTCCAAGGAAACATTACTGTTGCTAGTGACTCATGAATTGCTGGCATTGTCCTGAAAATTTTGTACAGTTATCCTTTCTGGTCGATATCACCGCGGGCATATGTATGCACAGAGGAATCACATTTGTTTAGCCTCGACTCTGGAAATAGCTAAGACATCCAGCCGACCAACACATCCGGCTCAATCACGATAACGCAATTGCATTGACGAATTTCTTCGATCATTGAACATCGTTTCCACACTTCAGAAGTACATCTTGTATCGATCGACAATAAAGCTGCGTTGAAAGCTCGATAAGGTAGAGTCTAAATCAAGCAAGCCGTTTCGCACAGTTCTTGGAACTACGGGAGTTTGAGCCGGCAAGGCGGTGGATAAACTAACTGCACAATTAGACTTCCGTGGTACATAAATGAGCCATGCACCTAATCGCGTCCAGAATTTATTAGGCCTCATTACGCTCAAGCTGGCAAAACGTTGAGCGGGTGAACTTTTCGCATTGCAGTGCGGGTACCTGACGTGAGAGAATAATGCACATCAGCCCCAAGAGCACATTTAGATGGTCTGTTGGGTGGTATCACACCAGTGGCCGATGGATTTGCTGTGTCTGCTGAGGGCCACCCACCTCTTCTTTTGCATATTTCGAAGTCAAGTCTTATACCAGTCTTTGTTACGTTTGTCGAAAATCGCCAGAAATTGTAGTTACCAATCGTGTCTTAACTCGGCCCTTACAGCGGATTAACAAACACAATAGGAAATAAATTGATTTGGGTCATTGGGTAGTAGCATCTATGATTCCTAAGAGTTGCAGTTTATTGATAGACTTCTTTATAGCTTTGACTGACAGTAATTCGCTAGTCTGTGTTTCTGCAAGGAATAGTAGTTTCAGGGTAAGGATAACCTGCCATGACAGTTTGAGAGAGATGCTTTGAAAAAAAGCAGTCCAAATATTAAGTCTACAACTACACACCATACCAACATCCGAATTGACTCTAATTGAGGAACTAGATTTGATCCTCAGTGGGTTTATGTTGTAGCTCGCCGAGATTACCCTCAAGAGCCCGCACCTGCAACGGTCTACGGCCAGAAAGTTCCCTCCGACAGCGAGAGGAGGCGCCTGTTCAACGAACTGGTGCAAAACCGCGCTCCGAACGAGAAGCGATTCCTACGCGAGGTGATCGTCCCGGGCCATTGCGAGCTGTTCATCCAATTCCATGCCGAAGTCCCAGGCTTGTTGCCGAAGGATGTAGAGCAGTTCGTGCACTTTTGTTTCAAATCCATGCTTGCATGGCTTGAAACCCAGTTCGAGGGCGGTGATCCGCGTGTTACCACTCGTACTCCTCAAGGGTTTCTGCCTGAATCGGCCAGGGGGTGTTTCTTTGGCCTGAACGCGTGCTCACCCACGGTAGCACACTACCTATTCCGTCTTCCAACGACAACTCTCGTGACCGACCCCTGGGACGACTTGTTACCAATGACGAACGAACTTTCCACATTTATTGCCAGACGTGCCGCCAAGCTCCTGCAAAGAATAGGGAGAGGCCAGTCGGGATTCCAACGGCTGCTCGAGAAGGCAGTACTGAAACAAGTGGTGGTGGACACGAGCTTCTATGAAAGTGATCGTCAACACGGCAAAGTCGCATCCATTCCGTGTATGGGGGGGGAAAAATTAAGACTCGTGTAACACGCGACGGACAGATAGTATGTCTTACTCCGCTCGTGTTCAAGAAAACGTTTCCTGAAGACGATGGCTACAGTCTTGGCTTTATGTATTCTGGCGATTTCAAGTTTGATGTGCAAAGTGAACTCCGAAGATTCCTTTAGCACGAAGGGCTCGCAAAACGTGCGGAGCGAATTCGTCAGATTATCTCTACAATCGCAACATATTAGACTCGGGAATATGGCGGGAAAGTTCACTGACTGTACGATTAGAGGTCGGTGGTACCTGACTGAGTCAGCCCTTTTCGATGTTTCTCCAAAGGGAAATATGGGCACATCCTACGACGTGACGATACCTGACGCAAGGGTACAGAATAAACGTCGTCATCCCTTGAGCGTAGATCGGAAGCGGTCTACTGCCTTGCCTCACCCAAGTGGTTGAGCAAAGTTAGACCAGCTTTTTTTCGATACTCAATATTTATAGTTGTTTCGGTCCTCGCTACCCTTTCCAACATCTCTACAGAGGCTAACGACCAATCATCTGAACTGTGCGCGTTTTCATTAGAGTGCCCACCCATGCGTCTCAAAAGAGATGCGGGATTTTTAGTCACACCCAGGTCTTAGGGTACTTGTGTTTAAGAAAACGTATCCTGAAGATGACGGCTATCGTCTTGGCCTCATGTTTAACAGTAATGTCGTGCCTAACGTGCAGAGTGAACTTGCCAGATTCCTTTAGCTCGCGATATAACCTGTTGAGTAACAGATCGAGCTCGTCTGATTATCTTTATAAAATTGATTTAAGTAGTATGATGACGACTCTCTGAACAAGACGTTTTTTTTGACAGTTGAGATTTAACTTCCGAGACTTTTCCAAAGAGTTAGTGGAAGCGCTGCTCCCGTACATGCCGGAACTTTGACTTTGACCAGTGATCTTTTAGGCCCCAATTGGCATGAACCGGCTGCAACAATTCTGGTTATTTTTTTTTTTCAAAAAAAGATACAAAAAGCTCTGCATCGATATGTTGTCAATATCACGGAAGATATTGAGAAGGAAAGTGCACAAAAACGTTTATTCATGTGGCTAGCTAATTGTATTCGTATACATTCTCCAACGTTTACTTGGAGAAGTCGAGCACCTTACGGCCGTTAATGGTGCCCTTCTCGAGACCCTCGAAAATGGCGTTGATGTTCTCGACCTTGTCAGGGATGACCTCCGAGCGGACCTGGCCACGGGAGAAGAAGCGGAGAGCCTCGACCATGTCGTAACGGGTACCGACAATGGAACCACGGATGGTAAGACCCTTGAGCACGGTGGAGAAGATGTCCACGCCGAACTCACCTGGGGGAAGGCCATTGAGGACAATGGTACCACCGTTGCGAGCGTAGCCCATGGCCTGCTTGAAGGCAATGGGGGAGACGGCAGTCACGAGGGCTCCGTGGGCACCACCAACCTTCTCGTGGACGAAGGCAACAGGGTCCTGCTTCATGGCATTGACGACGAGATCGGCACCACCCTTGGTGGCACTCTCGAGCTTCTCGTCGTTGATGTCCACACCAACGACGTTCAGGCCCATGGCCTTGGCGTACTGGAGAGCGAGGTATCCGAGACCACCCAGTCCGGAAATGACCACCCACTGGCCAGCGCGAGCCTCAGTCATCTTCAAGCCCTTGTACACAGTCAGACCGGCACAGAGGATGGGAGCGACCTCGAGGGCATTGGCGTCCTCAGGAACGTGACCAACGTACAGAGGGTCAGCAGCGACGTACTCAGCGAAGGCACCGTTGACGGAGTAGCCGGAGTTGTCCTGCTTCGTGCAGAGCGTCTCCCAGCCCTGGAGGCAGTGGTCGCAAACACCGCAGGCGGAGTAGAGCCATGGCACACCCACACGGTCGCCAAGCTTGACATTGGTGACAGTGGAGCCAACCTCGACCACGCGTCCAACACCCTCGTGACCGGGGATGAAGGGAGGGTGGGGCTTGACGGGCCAATCGCCCTTGATGGCGTGGAGGTCAGTGTGGCAGACACCGCAGGCCTCGACCTTGACCAAAATCTGGTCGTGTCTGATCTTCGGCACGGGAACCTCCTCTACAGACAGCGGCTTGTTGAATTCTTTGCAGACCGCTGCCTTCATAGTCTTTGGAATACTCATGGTAGTTGTTGTGTTGAGTGTAGAACTGAACCTAACTGAAGTCCATGATGTGGGTCCAGCGGGCCTTCTTATAGCCACGGGACGCACGACCCGACTTCGTAGTAATGCAGCCAAAATACGATTACCCATTGCGAGGCGTAAAAGCGTATCTCAAGAGAAGGGTACGCAGGTTTATTCGATAAGTCGTAATACAGAGGGAGAAAAAAGCCTCTGAGCAAGCACGATTAATGTTGCTGGTCGTGGAATGGTATCTCTTTGACACACAAGGTGATTTCCGCCAGGATATCCGTCGCGTCTATCTTTATTGTGGCCGTGTGATCCAGAAACAGCCCCTGGGTTTCGTTAACGAAGCGGGGTAAGTCGACCCAATCCTGCGTGGCGCTGAGATGCAGCTCCTTCCTTCAAGCATGCCTTTCGAATCGCTAGGCGCACTGTGCGATCGTATCTTGCGGAGCATGCATGTGTCAGCTATGCAGATCGCAACGGAGCAAGCAACCGTGCATATGCGCAGACACTCTTCAAGCGCATAAGGCTGGGAACCGAAATGCCTCCCGCAAAAGGCATGGACGCATGGCCATGCACGTTACTGTATGTTCTATTTTGCATGCACGGCTGCGAAATATGGGTTCCTCGGCCAGGGCCGTATATGGGCACCCATCGCCGAATCTGCATACACACACCGTCTTTTTTTTTTTTTTGGCCAACGCAGATGCGCAAATCAGTACCGTCTGATGGAATACTGTAGTGCCAAATTTCGTACCCACCGCCGAAGATCTTCTGTTGTGACCTCTTATTCCCTTGGACCAGGGCTAGACCGGACTATTGACCACTTTGGTAGATCAAAATACATGCACTTAAGTGTGTGAATGCATACTCGAGCCCGGTGGAGAGGAGGGGAGGGGGCAGGCTCTTTCTGCGCACTGGCGCAGTGTGCCTTGAAAATATGCTCAGTGCTGCAGAATGACATCATATAAACACTATTTTAAACCACACTCTACCTGTGTAGACTTTCAAACGCAGTAGTGCATGATTTTACGTCTATGGTGGGTGCCCCATGCAGCTTTTTTTCCCACCTCTTGCTCGGCAGATGCCGCTGTTCTCGATTAATTGGGGCTACGCGCCCTGGCGACAACGTTCTGCGGCCATATAGCTCCATCCTATAACTATACGACTAGAAGGGTCTCAGGATTCTCGCCGTGCCTCCACCCACGTCGACTTCTGCCGTACGACAGGTTGTGTCGAACTCCCACCCATCATCGCCCTTCTGGATTCCCATCATACACCCTAACCCTTGACGATAATTACGGCAGTGATATACACTTATGCATAGATGATCTTCTTCCCCCAAGGCGGCTACTTCCCCAACATGGCGCGTGGGTCGAGTGTTGGTGAAGAAAATACATTTGCTTGGCCCCAAAGGATATTGCGGAAATTGACCTGAACCGTCTACGTGACATACTCCCACGACAAATGATCTACATGCTCGTCGTGAATTACCCCTGATACGGCGTTAACGACGAGGACACGTGTGGAACCGAGGGGTAAGGGTGATGTTATGAGGTAAGCGTCCCAAGTTCACTGTGTAAGCCATCCCCTCTGGCGGTCGGCGATGGCCTAGTTTCTGAGCCATACGAGTTCAAAGTGGGGAAGACTGGTTGCCATCCCATGTACGGGCTGTTACTAGGCAATGACCCCGCAACCGGGTGTTACTATTAGGCTAATGTAGGTGAAGTCTGGCATGATATTGAGCTTGGCTTGACTTAAACAAATATAGCTAGATCGAATGATAGCCTGCATGTAGCTTCACGGCTGATATATCGCTAATCGTGGGCCAAACCCCGAGAGCGGCGTGAATACCGTTAAAGGTTCGGGTTCTAGGTTTGTGCGCTATTTTCGCGTTCGTATGTATCTCGTGAGCCGCGCAGTGGTACGTTGATAGCATAGACAGTTACAGTGCGCAACCTATATTCAGTGACGGTTTTCGCGATTAAACGTCCGTGTTTCAAACGTTCGTTTGCAAGTCACCTAAAATCTCTTGTCCGATTTGTTTCGATAATTCAATTGTATCACTCACGAGGTCAAGCACAAATGCACGGCTAATAGATTAAATATAGATTTTTTCGACAGCCTCGTGATGTCAAAGCTCGAGCGTGATCCATCCGGGCCAGACAATTTCTTCGCGGATCACGCGACGCAGTTGTTCGAGAACGAACTTTTCGACTTTGCCGATGTTGCGTAAAACAGCACCATGATTTTCATTGTCGCCAATCTCGCTTTCGATTTTGATTGAGCGGATGACGTCGACGTTTTCATTCGGAGGCTCGTTTTCGTCGGCAACATCACAGAGAATGCTGAGATGGATGCGAGGGGCAATGTAGGCTGCCACTGCCAACGTATGAATCTCAATGCCAGTAACGGTGATGGCCAATGGCAACGAAATAAAGCTTGGCGCAGGATAGTTGACAAGTAGTGTAGCCGATATAGCCAATTGCATGTCACCAGAGTACTTGAGCTCTACCAGCGTTTGTACATCAAAGTCTCTTTCTTTTGCTTCCTCTGTAACTTCGTACGGGACATCTGAGAATGATCCTCCCACATCTTCGCTGTAATCATGACTGGTTCCATTCATTCGGTGGCTCCACCCATTTTGGGTGGTCCGGTCTGGCGAATTGTGATTCGGTTGAGGCGTATTCCCCAGAGGTGTCGTCCCGAATTCGAGGCTCTGGTCTGCAGGTTCCAACTGATGAGGGGGGCTGGCGCTCAGGAATCCAGTGCTTTCTGGGTCACTAGCCTGGCGGTCTGATGGTGACTCGAAGGATGGAACCGGCCTTCCGTCTCGCGTTGAAGGGGGCATAAATATGGAAGAGGGGGACGGCGTACCTATTCGTGAATCACCCTCTGAGGCGGCTGCTGGACTTGCAATGTCTTCCTCGCTTTCATAGAACTCCCGAAATGGATCCGAAAAGTGCCTCAGACTCAACTCGGGGGGTGAGGATCCTAGCTTAAAAGATAGGACAGACAAGGATTGGATAAACGGCGGGAGATGGATATTTTGAAATTGTTCATGGAGGAAATTCTTAACAGAGTTCTCAATTTCCTCAGAATCCTCGAGAACTTTGTCCCAGTCGAACTGAACGGACATTGCTGGGTTTGGCAATCAAGTTAGGTCCTTTCCGGTAGAGGCCGTTTTATCGGTTAAGCAGCTCGGGATAATTTTGGGGTCAGGCGTTGATTCTATCTCCACAGCATGTCACTAGCACAGTTAAACACGCGTATGTACCGTAGAGTGCAATGTATCGACATTCCAGTAGCGGCTGGCTACGCAGTCAGCCCCATTAGAATTCTTAGTCAACTTCAACGTTGAGTCGTTGCTTTAAAGAAAGTCTCCTTGACCACAGGCATACGGGAACACTCTGATAGGTCTAACTGAATATATAAATGCTTCGGCTATACTTTTGATATCTCGGGTGCTACAAGCTGAACGATGTTCTGATCGCAATAGGAAAGTTTACTACTCCTCACGATTAGGTCTGCTTATTCTATTCGGGGGGGGCACATGGCCCTGCTTCTCCCAACTGCACTCGCAAGTCGGTCATCAGACAATTTTTTTTTTTCAGTCCACGTTTACTTCCTAGCGAATAAACACCACATTACCGCCACACATCCAACATGAGCTTCGGAAATTTGACTACCCCCGCTGGCCTTGAGAAGCTGAACGAGTTCCTCGCTGACCACTCCTTCGTGAAGGGCACTGAGATCTCTGACGCCGATAAGACTGCTGCCAACGAGGTTGCCGTGGCTCCTGATGCCGCCAAGTACCCCCACGTGGCCCGCTGGTACTCCACTGTCAAGGGCAACGTTGAGGCTGATGAGGACATCAAGGCTGAGGAGGCTGGTGACGATGAGGACGATGTCGACCTCTTCGGCTCTGACGATGAGGAGGAGGACCCTGAGGCTGCTCGCGTCCGTGAGGAGCGTCTTGCTGCCTACCACGCCAAGAAGTCCCAGAAGCCCAAGACTATTGCTAAGTCCATGGTTACCCTTGACGTCAAGGCATGGGATGACGAGACCGACATGCAGGAGCTTACTGCCAACGTGCTCAAGATCGAGATGGACGGTCTCGTGTGGGGTGGCCACAAGCTTGTGCCTGTTGGCTTCGGCATGAACAAGCTCCAGATTAACTGCGTCGTTGAGGACGACAAGGTGCTCATGGACGATCTTGCTGAGTTGATTCAGGAGGACGAGGACCACGTCCAGTCCGTCGATGTCGCTGCCATGCAGAAGATCTAATGACAAAGTTTCGTTGGTTTGTTTAAATACTGTAGTGAATCTTTCATATTAGTTCTCGCCAATGTAGTGAGTGTTTTCTTGTCTATCGTGAGACTGCGAGTAAAGTACAAGCAGTCTTATTATTCGTCTACGCAGACTTGTCTGTGACGACTCAAATTTAAGCAGTAACAGTTTTCTTTTTTCCTGTCACCAGACATACTGACGAGATGCTTTAGATCAAAAATGCTACAGCACGCTATATATTGACGAATTCGAAAGCTCTCTGCACACGAACTTCCATCTGGGGGCCAAGGTGATTAATTACATAAGAATTTTTTATTTAGTTGAAAGATTGACCAGGCCCTTTTCTTTCAGCCAAATACCAACGTGAAATGGGGCTTTTTAAACCAAAGTCCGTCAATGAGGGAATAAAGGCTCTTTTTGGTCGTAGTGCTCGCAGGGAAGACCTTGAGGGGGCAGTCTCCTCGAAACCCACTGAAGAAAAAACTGAAGAAACTGCTGATGAGAGCTTGACGCCGACTCAGGTCGAAATTGCATCCGAAGATACCAACGAGGAGATCAATGACGCGGCGATTGAGACACCAAAGTCGCAGAAAAAGGCTAAGAAGGATGAAAATGAGGACCTTGAGGAAGAATACTTCCGCAGCATGGTACCTGCACCTAAAGACGACGCTTTGGACAAGGTGAAAGAGACCAAGAATGTAGAACCACCCAAAGCTAAGGCAAATATCCAGGCTGAACAAACAGACCGGACACCTCGTGAAGTCTTTGTGGGTAACGTCCCCAACGAGGTCATAACAGACAAGTCTGCGTACGCCAAATTCAAGCAGCTGTTCAAAGACGCAGTTTCTAAGAGCGAAAAAGGAGACAAAGCACCAACAGAAGCTTCAGGAAATGATGACAGTGGTAATAATGGTGATAAGGTCATTGAGAGCATCAGGTTCCGGTCGATCGCCTTCAGCGAGCTTTTGCCAAGAAGAGCCGCGTTCATCAAGCGCAAGCTCAATCCAACTCGCGATGCTGTGAATGCATACATTGTTTTCGGTACCGAGAAGCTCGCAAAAGAGGCATTGAAGTTAAACTCGACGATTTTCCTCGACCACCACCTTCGTGTAGACAGCGTCGCTGAGCCGGGTAAAGTTGATGGCAAACGCTGCGTATTTATTGGAAACCTTGACTTTGAGGCCACAGAGGAGAGTCTCTGGCGCCACTTTGAGTCTTGCGGTTCAATCGAGAGCGTGCGAGTCATTCGAGATGCGAAAACAAACTTTGGCAAAGGATTTGCCTATGTCCAGTTCGTATCACCGGCATCAATTGATGTGGCTCTCTTAATGAATGGCAAGAAGCTTGGAGGCCGTGAGCTCAGAGTTACTAGGGCGAAACATAATGCCAAGAAGAGTCACCTTTCGACCAAGGGATCTCAGCCTCTGAAGTCGAGACCACCACCCAAGGAGCGTAGAGTACCTAAGGACTCTGTTGATGGATCACGCAGCGAGAAGCATCGCACTAATCAGCCACGGGATTCTAAGAAGCAGATTCTGGAAGGAACCAGAGCCAAAGAGGGACAAGGAACGAAGCTTGGCAGAGGACTCAAGCGCAAGGCTAGGCACACTGATTCAGAGCGTGCAAAAAGACGTGCGGCGAACAAATCTGCTGCTCCTAAACCAGCCCAGGATTAAAGCAGTTTAATGTCTTACTGGATAAAATTTACAACGTTCACAGAAGACCATAAATGCCCAGGTTTTTAGTTTAGGCTACATTTAAATAACCCATCACACTTGCTCCGCATTTTGCGGTTGGCGAAGGAGGCCATCGAGATCAACCTCATGCCAAGCCGGTTCATTTGTTTGTCTGGAGACAATGGCACTCGGATAGCTAGGCTGGATATCCTCGTTTGGCAATGGCGCGCTGTCTACATCAATGGTGTCAAGGTCGACCTTTTCATCTCTCCAGTTGGCAAAAATGGCATCCAGGCGTTCAGACGCCCGATGGACATGGCATCTCACAGAGTCCATGAACGTGTTTACAGCCAATTCAGGCCAAATGTCCAGGTGATCAGTCCTGTATTTCGCTCGCTTCCACACTTAGTCAGAATCGCCAACAGAACCGGATGGGGAACTATAGAGGATGTCTTTGAACGGGGGACCCGCACTCGTTATACATTGCTTGGCCCTATGAGAGACCCTATATGAGAGTGTAATTTTGGGAAGCAATGGAGCCTGAGAACAGTGTACAACATAGCCTTCCAAAGTTTCACGAGTGATTGATTAATAGAGGCTAAGTCAACCCGATCGCGACGCGTCGTATGTAGCATATACTGTTTACATATTAAGCAGGTGCATTGCACCACTAAATTTCCAGCAGTGAAAACCTCAGCCATTATGTTTTTGGCATACACGCACTGTTGTGGGGTTTTTCTTTTACCAATTAGCCAGATGTTTTGGCACGGAGAGACCAGCGAAATGCAATGTACGTACAGTACTGATAACTTCCGTCTGTAGACCAGTTTAAAATTATTTACGCACAAAATCTCCTGAGATGGGGAGGGGAAAAGGGGGCTACGAGAATATTACCCGAAAGTCGCAAAGCAATCCATAATGGGTCAAAGAGATAATAATCTGTAGTCATAGAAACCAATTACCATAAAAGCCTCCTTCAAATATTTTTTAATATTTCTTTTCTTTTGGTGGAGAGACCATTCAAACACTTTGATCAGCAGGCATGCATTTCAGCCGTTCCAACTTTTCAGCTTTATTCATCGTAGCTAGGCGACGATGACGAGTTTGTGCGAGTTCAATTGGACTGTTAAAGCTATTAAAACGATATTATCTACCGCTTCAAATAACCTATTTCCCCGAATAAACATTTGTTGGCTCATGCGATTGGGAATTTGACAGGCACGTGGTTTACCCCATACCTTCGAGAAGGGCTGGCCGAAATCGCTGACAATGAGTCAAATGGTAGAGGTCGGCGGCTGCAGTCTGATATTTTTCACTTTAAAACCTCGATCGAAAAATCAATCGACCTTCCACCACAGAAAAAAAATGGCTCCTTTACATATGATCAACGAGCATGTGGGCGACCGGAAACGTCCCGAGGACTGGAGAATCAGAGGATACTCTCCACTAGTGTCGCCAGACCTGCTTCAGAGCGAAATACCGGCGACGGAAAAGAGCACCGAGAACATCGTTGCTGCTCGTGAAGCAGCGACGGCAATTCTCGAGGGCAAGGACGATAGAATCATTGTAGTTGTGGGTCCATGCTCTCTCCATGATCCGAAAGCTGCACTGGAATACAATGAGAAGCTCGCCAAGCTTAATGAGGAGCTCAAGGGCAATCTGCTCATTATCATGCGTGCGTACCTCGAGAAACCACGAACTACAGTGGGATGGAAGGGTCTTATCAATGACCCCGATATCGATGAGAGCTTCAAGATTAACAAGGGCCTCCGGATCTCGCGTGAGCTGTTCGTCAAACTCACGGAGAAACTCCCTATTGCTGGAGAGATGCTCGATACGATTTCGCCTCAGTTCTTGAGCGATCTCATCAGTCTTGGTGCCATTGGCGCTCGTACTACTGAGTGCCAGCTCCATCGCGAGTTAGCTTCTGGTCTCAGTTTCCCCGTTGGCTTCAAGAACGGCACTGATGGCGGTATTCAAGTCGCAATTGATGCAATTGGTGCTGCTTCCCACCCCCACCACTTCCTTTCAGTGACCAAGCCGGGTAACGTCGCCATTGTGGGCACTGAGGGTAATCAGGATTGTTTCGTGATTCTTCGCGGAGGAAAACACGGCACAAACTACGATCCTGAATCTGTAAAGCAAGTTGGAGAACAGCTCGAAAAGGCTGGTCTTCTCAAGAACGGCAGGGCCCGTATTATGATTGACTGCAGCCACGGCAATTCACAAAAGAATCACAATAACCAGCCAATTGTGGCTGCTTCAATTGCTGAGCAACTCAAGAGCGGCAACAACACGATTTGTGGTGTGATGATCGAATCTAACATCCACGCTGGCCGTCAAAATGTTCCTCCGGAGGGCAAAGATAAACTCGAATACGGGGTGTCCATTACTGACGCATGTATTGATTTCCCCACCACGGAGAAAGTACTTCGCGAGCTGTCAGCAGCAGTTGAGGCACGTCGGAGCGTACAATAAAGCAATTTTTACATAGTATATACTGTATGATAATAAACGTTGTCGAGCATTTCGCTGTAAAAAAACAAACCAATAGGCCACCCATCACAGCTGATGGTGGTTTGGTTTCCTGAAAAGCACTGAATAAAATTCGAGTCCAGATACTAAGAATAGTCAACGTCAAGAAAATAAATAGACTGTTTAAAGGAAATATTCTGTGTGAGACTACCACCGTCCGCTCGAAGCGAGGCGCGAGTCGTTTGTGTAGGACCAGCCGCCGAACTGCTTTTGCACGCTTTCGCTGAGCAGAGAATCGGCACCAACCACGGAGTCCGTGGGAACCTCGCTGGTGAATTCCTGATCGAAATTGGAAGTGTCCGTAGCAGACACCACCGATGGCTGGAACGGAGCCACGTATTTTTTGTTGAGGAGGTACTTCCAGTCGATCTGGCGGAAGAACGGATGGGCCTTGATCTCAGCGGCACCGTTCACGCCAAGACGACGCTTGGGATCGCGTTCAAGAAGTCCTTGGAGCAACGAACGTGCCTCGCGGTCCATGTCAGATGGGAAGGTCAGTGGGTCCTGAACAATTTTGTGGTACATTGTGTTTGTGTCCTGGTCGTAAAAAGGCGGAAGGCCAGTGAGCATCTCATAGAAGAGTACTCCCAGAGTCCACCAGTCAACCGCCTTTGTGTAGCCAAGACCCAGAAGTAGCTCTGGTGCAAGATATTCGGGAGTGCCGCAGAAGGTGTTTGTCTTTTGCTCTGCCTTCATGTTCAACTTGCAAAGACCAAAGTCGCACAGGGCAATGTGACCAGTATAGTCCAAAAGGATATTCTCCGGCTTGAGATCGCGGTAGATGACGTTGTATTCGTGGAGGCATTCCAGCGCACATAAGAGCTCAGCAGTGTAGAATCGTGACCTATTGAGGTCAAACCGGCCCTCCCGCTGAAGGTGGTGGAACAATTCGCCTCCGTTGACAAACGCGAGCACAAGATAGAGTTTCTCCGGGCTTTGGAAACTGAACTTGAGGGGCACAATGAAAGGATTGTTGATTTTCGCCAATACTGTGCGTTCGGCAAGAGTGTGGCCTACTTCCGATCGGGACACAATGTGCGCCTTACGGATAGTCTTGAGAGCATAGATCTGACGCGTGTCGTTCTTGCGTACCTGCATGACCTTGCCAAATGAGCCCTTGCCGACGACTTTGAGTAAAGTAAAATCGTCGATGCCAAGCGGATGGTTGCGTGTATTGTGGATCTCGCAGCTGAGTCGCAAATTGCCTGCTTGGCCAGGCCCTAGGGCCACAGATGTGTGCAAAGGTGGTTCGTTTGCTGATCGCGGTAACGCAAGACGGACAGTGCCAACAAGAACATCACGGGCAACAAGACGCTTATCGCTGCTACTCGATGTCGAAGTGATGCTGGTGGTAGTCGAGCGATCAGCTCTGTCGGCGGCAGATACAGATGTCGGGGAAATGGCACTATTTGATGCAGACTTGTTCGATGCAGCCGCAGCAGCAGCGGCAGAAGCCGATGTCGAAGAGGTTGATGCTGGCGTCTGTGGAGACGCAAATCCAGACACAGCTGCTGCTGCAGAACGAGCTACAGATGCTGCAGCAGCCGCTGCTGCAGATGCACGCGAAACTTTATCGTGAGAGCCATTGCCGTTAGATCCGTTGGCATTGGAAGCGTTTCCATTGCCGTTGACAGCAAGAACGGGGTCCCGGTCCTCGCTGCCTGCAGCGGGCTCGTAAACTCTTAGATAGACCTGAATGTTGAGGGGAGGCGAAAGGGTACTGAGATCGAATGCACTGGTCTTGTCCCAGATCGGGTTGGTCGCCGTACCGCCAATCGCATGAAGCAAGATCTCCGTCTTGTCGTACTCGAGTACCATGTGGACAGGAGGTGGTCTTGTCGACGTCGGATCCAGCGCCCACGACGGAAGAAGACTCCGAACGTTGGCAGGAACCTGGAGATCCCTGACTTCCGAGATTTTCACCCGTAGCAGAGCCGGATTTTTGTTTGTGTCCGCAGGAGTACGCTCCTCCTTTGGAGCCTCCTTGTGGCTAGCAGACACAGTGCCTCTAGGGGTAGCCAACTCATCAGTGAGAGCTCGTCCACCGGGAACAAGAGTATCTGTACGCGTCGAAGTTACGCCACCAGTTCGTGACTCGGAGGAAGACGCTTGTGAGCTACTGTGGCTCGCACTACTACTGTGTTTAGCATGCCCATTGTACGCCTCCGGGCCCGGTGTTCCCGTAGAACTCGCATACCCCGGGGACGAGACACCATCATTGATAGCATTACCATTGATTGGGGTCGAGGCAGATGAGTCGATACTACTGGACTGAGTGTGCGATCCACCGTTTGTATTTGAAGAGTTGTTGTTGTTTGAGCCCCGCAAAAACGCCTGGGAGATATGCGTTTCCTTCAGCTTCTTGGTCAATTTCCACGTCGACGCCATCAGCCCCTATTTTAAGGCCAGCCAGAAGAAACACTTCCGACGACAAAAAACTATGGTTGGCGATGCAGTCAGAGACTTGGAGGGAGGGTAGGAGGGGGAGTGGGCTGAAGCGAAGGGGGATTTAGACACCGATTGTGTAATGACCCCAAATGGCTGGAACAAATGCGGACCCCGGAGCTCACCTAAGCTATACTTAAAATGGCGGGTGCGCATTACCTGTCAAGGGAAGCAAATATTCTTCTTCTGTTTGAACCGCTCATAAACGAGCACAAACCCCACAGATGCAATAATAACTATAGCTAATTTTAACGGCACCGGAAAAATCCCCGATACTCGGGAAAGGGCGTCTGAAACGGCATGACCTCAGCCGAACGCTGACTGTAATTCTGTCAGCGGGGTTTTTTTTTTGTGGGGGCGCGAGCCCAGGCACACAGAA
The DNA here is from genome assembly GCA_022577725.1 of Wickerhamiella dianesei. Classification (NCBI taxonomy): domain Eukaryota; kingdom Fungi; phylum Ascomycota; class Dipodascomycetes; order Dipodascales; family Trichomonascaceae; genus Wickerhamiella; species Wickerhamiella dianesei. The sequence goes on along the minus strand of JAKIRV010000008.1, from coordinate 72,786 downwards.
GTCCCGTGCTGTGTAAAAGCCGCGTCCGATGCATGAAAGTAGCCTATTTTTAAAGCTGTCAAACGTCATTTTGAAATTAGGCACTCCACCTTCTGATGACATTCCGAGTTCGTGATTTAGGCCATTTCAAGCTCGTAAATTCTATTGCAAAAACTTTTCTAGCGTATGTTAAACATGTAATTTATTCTATTATAGGGACGTCACTTAGCAGTCGGAGCCAGGGAATTTAACTGGCGTTGATGCTGCCGTTCACCCCAGCGACAACTTCGGCTTTCGTGACGGGTGGGGATTTGACCTCTGGCTTGACCGTGGCACCATCGTGTTCTGTATGACTAGCTTGATCAGCTTGAGCTTCTGCACGATCCACTTGGTTCAACCTTTCAAGTCGTTGTTTCAACTCTTTAGTAACTTGAGGTACTTGTTCCTGGCCCTCAAGATACTCGATCAGTGCCTTGGCTGTAGCAATATCATCGAGACTCAGCTGTGTTTTCTCTAACAAGTAATGACTTGTTCGCAGCATAGTCTCGCGGAACTTGGGGAACCGGTATTTGGTCTCGACTCGCGTCCTCTTTTCGAGAGCATCGATACGGAGTTGCATCGATCCATCTTCGACCGTTAAAAAGTTACCTCCAATCACAACGGCGTCTGCAGAGGTGTAGACGGCATGAATCCAGCCACTGGGTATGAAGAGGCTATCTCCAGCCTCGAGATCGACCCTTTGAGCTGATTCGGAATCTGGCAACAATGATGGGAACCATGTGCTGTGCTGGTCGCTACTGTTGCACCAACGCTCATAGGCAGCGAGGTTCTTGCGGGTCGGAGCGACAAACAAAAACGTCTTGCGCCCTTGTACAACATGATAGAACACAGATGTACCGCCAAAGTCTACATGAAAGTCGGTGTAACTTCCACTAACCGACATGAGACAGTATAACTTCACCTTCGGCTTGGCGCTTTCCTCATCATCGGAAAAAACTCGGTCAACCAGATCACGTTCCCGTACGTATTCTGGGCGCTTGATCGCCTTCCCAATTGCAGTTCCACTGACCTCCAATGATATAACATTATAGGTTGCCTGGCGTTTCGGCGCTGGCGTTTCGAAGTAGTCACGCCAAAGCCCGAGTGTCCAGCCACGAACAGCATCTTGAGTCACAACATCCATCACAGGAACAGAGCTATCTTCGCCCAATTGAGCCGCAATGTTGCGGACTGTCAGTTCGCTCAAAGGAGGTAGGTGCATATCCAAAATTTCAAAGTCTTTTGCTCTAACTAACGTTGGAGTCTCGAGAATTTCACCTTTTACGGGAATCCTCTCCCAAGAACTTGCCTCGGAGGAGTCTGCTTTAGGCTTAAAACTGCCCGCGAGCTGATCTCCACCGTTAGCGAAGTAACGTGCATGAGGATGCGTTTTACCGATTTCAAGAATACCATTGTGCAGCTTTCGATAGTTGACTATGGTTCTCTGTCTCTTACTCGGCGCATCTACTGACCCAGAGCCAGGATCGCAATTCGTACAAAAGTACCGCTCGAGTTTGCGTACATCACGTCGTGGAATGTCAATGCATCCAAAATGGACCCACTGATCACACCGGTCACATTGAATCCACTCATCGTCATCGTCAGAGCCGCAAACAACGCATAGCTCTGAGGACGAGGTAGTACTGGCCAGTTTAGTCGACGACATTAACGAGTGATCAATGGCGCGTGTGGGGAGGAGAGTTGAGCTAAGCGGGCTAAGCTGGGAGAGACGCCAAGAAGACTAACTACAGTAGGCTCAAGGCACTGAGTCTCGACTCGTTAATGAAAGCTCTTACATCAAGACACGCGATCTACCATTTCGACTTGCTTCACGAATTAAAACTATAGGATTTATTCCGGAACACACTTCTACAGCTAAATTACGTTCTCATCACGTGTATTTCGCAGTCGCGCTTAGTTCAGCTAGCCTCGTGGCGGGAGCGATGATGACACCAGGATGACCTTATTTTTGTTAGCTAACGGGAATTTCATCAGTAGACTAGCTGAACTAGATTGGTTCAAGTTCTCTGCGGTTTTGACCCGATGATGCTTCAACGACGCATGGGGATTAGCCAGTTCGGCTTATTATCGTTCTCACGATCGTTCACCACTTCTCAAAGGCGCTTATATGCTGCTGTGGATCGTGCAAGCACTCCCGAGAACGCTGGAGAGAAAGTCTTGAAGGAGGCAGAGGAAACGTCTTCCAGCAGTATCACGAAAAAAGCATCAAATATGGCTCTAAAGTACAAGGCTCTTCAGGAGTCGTACAGTATTTTGACCCAACCCGCACAAGAGTCGTTGATCGACAAGCAGTTCATGCCTAACATTGGTACTCCGGGCACGAGCCTATATGATCCGTTTGACTTCAGTCTTGCCAAAAAGTTCAAGGACAAGCGAGATCGTAGAGAACAGCCGAAAGTTGACCGCTTCGAAGCTACTGGTGTCGATCCCCTCGATCTCTGGAAAAGTCCAGATGTATTGTCGCATTTCATCACTTCCAATGGTAAGATCATGCCCGGTTATGTTACAGGATCGAAGAGCCGTAATCACCGCAAACTTGCCAAGGCTGTGCGACGTGCCCGTGCTGCAGGACTTTTGTCGACTGTTCACAGATCGGTCTTCAGCATAAATCTTCAACAATAGTGTATATAGGTTTTTATTGTTCATCCATGTCCTGCCGCTTTTAGTTTGGTTCTGTTTTGGTTCTGGTGGCTCTGCCTTAACGAGATGGAAGCACCTCGTCGAGGGACTATGTAGAGCAACAGTTTTAATACATTCAGGCCCTCCCGTCGAAGAAGCGGCTCATAGGGGAAAAAAGGGAACTTCTTAATTGATAACTACACTAATCTGCTGGGTGAATCTCAGTATCAACCCAGTAATCGTGCATTTGCAGGTAAACTATGAAACATTATGGAGTGACTATGACAGCCAGATGGATTACAACTTGGCTCCATAAAGCTGGTGTACCTTGACGGACTGGCGAATGGAGAGATCGAGCATAATCTCCTCAGAACCACCTGGAATGGCCATGGCGCGAACGTCGCGGTAGAGACGCTCAACTTTACCTCCCTTGCCTCCGCGAGTGTATGAAAGGCCGCCAAAGATCTGAGAGGCTTCACGAGCACAGTACTCGAAAGTTTGAGTGGCAAATGCCTTGAGACCGGCAATGGGACCACCAAGTCGCAACATTGCCTCCTCATGCTCCATGAGAGACGCCTGGTAAACCATGTTCTCGAGCGATGCGGCAGCTGCCTCAATACGCGACGCCATTTGAGCCAGCTTGTTGCGGATCACGGGATGCTTGAAGAGCTTAACGCCAAACGTCTCACGCTCGTGGGCCCACTTGATAGCCTCCTCATAGCACACGCGCGAGAAGCGGTTCGCCTGCATGATAACACCAAGACGTTCGTGGTTGAAGTTGCCCATAATGACTCTGAAGCCCTGGTTCTCCTTACCGAGGAGGTTCTCGACAGGGACCTTGACATCGTCAAACTCAATGAACGTCGAGCCAGAGCACGTCATACCCTGGGTCGTGATCTTGCGGGTGGTGATACCAGGCATTGTGCGCTCAAGCAGTAGCATTGACACGCCATTGGCACCAGGACCACCAGTACGCACAGCCACGCTGAAGTAGTCGGCCCAGATACCATTGGTGATCCATTTCTTCACACCATTGACAATATAGTGGCGACCATCGGGAGTCTTCACGGCAGACGTCTCGAGATTGGCAACGTCAGAGCCACCACGAGGTTCAGTAATGGCGAGACAGATACGCTTACGACCTGCCAAGACTTCAGGAACAATGCGCTTGCGGAGGGCCTCAGAGCCGTAGTTGACAACTGGAGGAAGACCAATGCCAAATCCACCGCAAGTAAACCATGCGAGGGATCCACTGCCGCATCTGCAGAGTTCGTCCATGACGATGAGCTCGTGGAATGGGTCAAACTGGTCCGTGGGCACAATATCCGCATGCTTGTTAGGAGCGTACTCTGTGGGGAACTGTTGGGAGCCAGCGGCATACGACAACCAACCAGCCTCTCCAAATTCGCGGTAAACTGATTCTGGAATTGCACCCTGCTCTTCCCACTCGTCGATGAATGGCATCAGCTTCTCCTCGACATACGCACGAATGCGATCGCGAAGCAATGCGTGTGACTCTTTGTAGTAGGGAGTGTGGTAGCCCTGGTACCAAGAAGGATCAGCGAATGGAATCATATCACCGAGTTCTTCGAGTGCACTGCCGTCTTCAGCATCGGCACTGTTCATGCCAAGTCTAGGCACCACTTCCCGAGACGCAGTGGCGTTTGCTGAAACGCCCTCCTTCAGCTTTCCAATGCGGAACTTGATGCCGAACTTGCGCATCACGTTCTCCACATCGTGGTACTTGTGGAACTGCTTCGTGGCGTCCTTTCCGCCCACCCGCTGCAGCATCTTCTTGCCGCCAGGGTGGTCCTTCTGCCACTCAGTAACGTCGAAAACGTTTCCGTCGATCACAATCCACAGGCTTTCAGGCGTGTTGTGCTCTGCTACCTCCTCAGCTGTGTATTCTTTGGTACTCATGATGCTGTATGTATGGACTGTGTACCCCAGGTTCGGTAAGGCTCTTGTCCGATTATATATCATCTCCCCTCTTTCGTGGGACAACGCCTGGGTGACTATGACATGCGTCTGACTGGGCCATGTGGCCTTCCTTCCCCACATTATTCACACCTGCGCTCAGGGATATCACACCCGAAGTTGCCGAGGAGATAATAAAACATGTACACGGCTCCAAACGCCATACAAGGGGAGCTCAACTGACGCGGATAAGGCTGTTTTTTATGTTCCTAGCCCGCCAGCAATAGTTAAATTGTTTGTTGCGGGAGCAAGCTGACCTCAATCGACTCCGCATCAATCCGCTTTGTGTCGAAATTTATTGGCTGGGCCCTTATTCTCGGCCATTTTAGGGTCAGGTAGCCTGAAAGACGTGCAGACCCTGTCGGCATGTGACATGCCCTGCCGCTCGGCAACCTACTGCCTTAATATCCCAAACGCATATCATTGAGCCGCCGCCGCCCGAAATTCGGAACCGGGGGAACAATCTCCAAATTCTCAAAAAATTCCCCAAAAGCTCCCAAAAATATGCGTTTGGTACTTCTAGTTTTTAAACCAAGAACACGGAGCATCTCCCAAAAATGAAATTCGCTCCCCTTTTTTTTGGGAAACGACCAGTTATCGACCGATCTTATTTACGAAAGTTCATAGTGAATCAGGGTTTTTCATCAATGTCATATAATATATTTCAATAAATAAAAAGAAAAATTTAGCATTCGAGTTGCAATGGTTGTCTACACTTGTCACAAAGTCGTTTCGAGCTTCTGGCGGCCCGCAATGATGCGGCACGTTATTTTCCTTCGCGACGACCTATTTCATGGCTACAGAAACATGATTATCACGTCCGAGCTTATCTACAGTACACGCCACTTAACTGCTGATAGGGGTGTCTGAGTGTCTCTGGCCATCATAGTATTCTCACTTAACAAACAACAAGTTGGCATTTGTGAGAGCAAATAACCAGTCAGACTTAATGCCTCTTTCATTTTAAGAAAGAAAATTAACGTCTTTCATTTCCTTTTGATGGAGTGTCAATGGCATTTCTGTGGTTTTCGATACGACTGATTGAGACGATAAGGAACATTCCTTGACGAGGATTTTCACTCCAATTTGTTTAAAATCATCAGGAACGATGTTTTAAAATGTTCTAAATCCGTTTGAAAGCCTATGCAATGGGTGGTTATCTGAAGCGTTTTTGAAATTATCACAAAATTGCATCACAACCATCATAGAACTCTCACTCAACAAAGGACAAGTTAACATTTGTGAGAGCTGGGTACTAGTCAATTTTAGTGCAGCTTTCATTATAAAAAAAAAAATATCAACGTCTTCCATTTGCTTTTGAGGGAGTGTCAATGGCATTCCTACGGTTGTCGATGCGACTGATTGGAACGTGAATGGACATTCCTTGACGGGGATTTTTACTCCAATTTGTTTACAATCGTCAGAAAGAATGATTTAAATTTGTTCGAAAGTCTACACAACGGGTGATTTTCTGATCCGTTTTTGAAACCATCACGAATTTGCGTCACAACCATCATAGGATTCTCACCTGACAAACACCAAGTTAGCATTTGTGAGAGCGGAATACTAGTCAGTTTTAATGCCTCTTTCATTCTAAAAAAGAAAATTAACGCCTTACATTTCCTTTTGATGGAGTGTCAATGGCATTTCTGCGGTTTTCGATGCGACTGATTGATACGATAATAAACATTCCTTGACGAGGATTTTCACTCCAATTTGTTTAAAATCATCAGAAACGATGTTTTAAAATGTTTTAAGTCCGCTTGAAAGTCTACACAATGGGTGATTTTCTAAAGCGTTTTTGAAAATATCACAAATTTGCATCATAACCATCATAAAACTCTCAGTCAACAAAGGACAAGTTAGCATTTTTGAGAGGTGCGTTCTAGATACTTTTTATGCCGCTTTCATTTTAGGAAAGAAAATTAACGTCTTCCATTTCCTCTTGAGGGACTATCAATGGCATCTCTGCGGTTTTCGGTGTGACTGATTTAGACGATAACGAACACTTCTTGACGGGGATTTTTACTCCACTTTGTTTAAATTCATCAGAGAAAATGATTGAAATCTGTTTGAAAGTCTACACAATGGGTGATTCTCTGAAGCGTTTTTGAAATTATCACGAATTTGCGTCACAACCATCATAGAATTCTCACGCAACAAACGATAAGTTAGCATTTGTGAGAGCTGGGTACTAGTCAAGTTTAATGCCACTTTCTTTCAAAAGAGTTAAACTTGCGTCTTCCAGTTGTTTTTGAGGCAGTGTCAATGGCATTCTTGCGGTTTTTGATGCGACTGATTTAGATGATAATGAACATTCCTTGACAAGGATTTTTACTCCAATTTGTTTAAAATCGTCAAAACGAATGATTGACATTCGTTTGAAAGTCTACACAATGGGCGATCCTCTGGAGCGTTTATGAAATTATCACGAATTTGAATCACAACCATCATAGAATTCTCACTCAACAAACGACAAGTTAGGATTTGTGAGGGCTGCGTACTAGTCAATTCTAATGTCTCTTTCATCTAAAAGAAATAATTTAACGTCTTCCATTTCCTTTGGTGTAGCGAGACTGTAATGGTTGTGATCAGGAATGCCCTTGACACTTCAACAACAGGACATGGAAGACGTTAATTTTATTTTTTCAAATGAAAGCGGTATTCAAATTGACTAGTACTCAGCTCTCACAAATCCTAACTTGTCGTTTGTTGAATGAGAATTCTATGATGGTTGTGACGCGAATTCGTGATATTTTCAAAAACACATCAGGAAATCACCCATTGTGTAGACTTTAAAACGAATATGAATCATTGGTTCTGATGATTGGAAACAAATTGGAGTGAAAATCCTCGTCAAGAAATGATCATTATCATCTAAATCAGTCGCAGCGAAAGCCGCAGAGATGCCACTGAGCCTCCCTTTAAAGGAAATGGAAGACGTTGATATTTTTTTTAAAAACTGAGAGCAGCATTAAAATTATCTAGTACCCAGCCCTCATAAATGCTAACTTGTCGTTCGTTGAGTGAGAATTCTATGATGGTTGTGACGCGAATTTGTGATAATTTCAAAAACGCATCAGAAAATCACCCACTGTGTAGACTTTCAGACAAATTTAAATCATCGTTACTGATGAATTTAAACAAAGTGGAGTTAAAATCCCCGTCAAGAAGTGTTCGTTATCGTCTAAATCAGTCGCACCGAAAACCGCATAAATGCCATTGACACTCCATCAAAAGGAAATGGAAGACGTTAGTTTTTTTTCTTAGAATGAAAGAGGCATTAAAAGTGACTAGTACTCAGCTCTCACAAATGCTAACTTGTCGTTGGTTGAGTGAGAATTCTGTGATTGTTGTGATGCGAATTCGCGATAATTCAAAAACGCTTCAGAGAATCACCCATCGTGTAGACTTTCAAACAAATTTCATTCATTCATTCTGATGAATTTAAACAAATTGGAGTAGAAATCCCCGTCAAGGAATGTTCATTGATGTCCCAATCAGTCGCATCAAAAACCGCAAGAATGCCATTGACACTGCCTCAGAAATAACTGGAAGACGCGAAATTAACTCTTTTGAAAGAATGCGGCATTAAAATTGACTAGTATTCTGCCCTCACAAATGCTAACTTGTCGGTTGTTGAGTGAGAATTCTGTGATGGTTATGACGCAAATTAGTGTTTTTTTCAAAAATGCTCCTGACGATTACGGACTGTGTAGACTTTCGAACGTATTTAAAGCATCTTTTCTGATGAAGTTAAACAGATGGGAGTAAAAATCCCCGTCAAGGAATATTCATTGACGTCTCAATCAGTCGCATTGAAAACCGTAGGAATGCCATTGACACTCCATCAAAAGGAAATGGAAGGCGTTAAATTTCATTCTTAGAATGAAAGAGGCATTAAAATTGACTAGTATTCACCTCTCATAAATGCTAAGTTGTTGTTCGTTGAGTGAGAATTCTATGATGGTTGGGACGTGAATTCGTGATAATTTCAAAAACGCATCAGAACCTCACCCTTTGCGTAGACTTTCAAACGAATCTAAATCATTGTATCTGATGATTGTAAACAAGTTGGAGTAAAAATCCTCGTCAAGGAATGTTCCTTATCGTCTCAATCAGTCGCATCGAAACCCGCAGAAATGCCATTGATAGTCCCTCAAGAGGAAATGGAAGACGTAAAATTACTGCTTCTAAATGAAAGAGGCAGTAAATTGGACTAGTATTCTGTTCTAACAAAAGCTAACTTGTCGTTTGTTAAGTGAGAATTCTGTGATGGTTGTGACGCGAATTCGTGATAATTTCAAAAACGCTTTCATAAACCACCCATTGTGTAGACTCTGGAACGAATTTAAATCACTGTTTCTGATGAAGTGAAACACATTGGAGTAAAACTCACCGTCAAGGAATGTTTATTGACGTCCCACTGAGTGGCATCGAAAACCGCAACAATTCCATTGAGACTCCCTCAAAAGGAAATAGAAGACGTTAATTTCTCTTTTTTAAATGAAAGCAGCAATAAAAGTAGCTAGTACTCCGCTCTCACAAATGCGAACTTGTCGTTCGTTGAGTGATAATTCTATGATGGTTGTGACGCAAATTCGTGATAATCTCAAAAACGCTTCAGAAAGTCACCCCTTGTGTAGACTTTCAAACAAATTTAAATCATTCTTTCTGATGATTTTAAACTAATTGGAGTAAAAACCCTCGTCAAGGAATGTTCATTATCGTCTAAATCAGTCGCACCGAAACCCGCAGAAATGCCATTGACACTCCATCAAAAGGAAATGGAAGACAATTATTTTCTTTCTTAGAATGAAAGAGGCATTAAAATTGACTAGTATTCACCTCTCATAATTGCTAACTTGTTCTTCATTGAGTGAGAATTCTATGATGGCTGTGATGCAAATTCGTGATAATTTCAAAAACGCTTCAGAAACTCACACATTGTGTAGACTTTCAAACGACTTTAAATCGTTCATTCTGATAATTGTAATCAAATTGGAGTAAAATTCCCCGTCAAGGAATGTTCATTCACGTCAGAATCAGTCGCATCGAAAACCGCGGAAATGCCATTGGCACTCCCCCGAAAGGAAATGGAAGATGTGGATAGAAAATGATAGCGGCAATAAAACTGACTAGTATACCGCTCTCAAAGATGCTAACTTGGTGCTTGGTAAGTGAGAATCCTATGGTGGTTGCGATGCGAATTCGTGATATTTTCAATAATGCTTAACAAAAATTCCCGAATGTTTTTGAAATTGGGTCGAAATTTGAGCCTTTTATGGTTCCTGAAATCTGTAGTCAACGTTATGCGAAATATCTAGTTAAAGAGGTGTACCGAAAGCGTGAGGTGACCGTATTCCACTTATCTGCAGAGAGGGATGTCTGAGCTCCCGTGGCTACGATCCTAAGCAAGGGTCATCTTAATTAAATCCCCAACTTTATGGACTCGTGTTCCGAGCTTTCGAAGTAATCCAAACTCTATCTTGTTGTACTGCGCTTGAAAAATTAGAAGAATGGATTGTTATTTAATTGCTCACGTTAGTGTCGTCTGTTCTCTACTTTTCCATTTGTCTGTTAAAAGCGCAAAGAAAGAAATACAAAAACTGCACAATAAGAAAAACCAAATATCGGGACAGGAGAAAAAGTGGGAAATTCAGAGAAGACGGGAAACCAAATTGCGGTAGCTTGGGAAATGGGAATATGGGAAATTTGGAAAGCGAGAGAATGGAAAAAAGGGAAAACCAAAAAAGAGAATGCATTTTTTTCCGATTGTGTCATTTTTCAAGTACTTATCTATGATATATATGGTCCGTTGACCAGTTTCCTGGTTATCGATTCTTCTGGTTCTCCCATTTATTGGTTTCTCATCTGAAAATTGACGAGCTCAAAAAGATGGGAAGTGGATGAGGCAAAATCGGGAATCAATATCTATGGGGATTCACAATCTCCATTGGAGCAGGTGCAGCCTCTTAAAGCTTTGGTCAAGATAGGAGACCAGTCCTTTCCTTAGACTTGAAGAGCCGTAGCGCCATAATTGCTCAGCTTAGGAGAGACGAGGCCCGGCTCAACGACGATTTTTCAGCGTATCCTCCGGTTATCACATATTCGCAGCGGCAGCAAACCTATAAGGCCTTCTTGCAATTCATTGTCGTGCTCAACTCCGACCTTGAGGCCCTTGTTGCTGCATTCGGGTCCATAGATATACGAACGAGAAGTAGATTCAGTTATTTTCCTACTTCTTGTTAACATATTTCTGATGCAAGAACTGCAGGAACCACCTGATACAATTAATCTCAGGTTAGAACCCTGGGACTCAAAGTCGACTTTCAGGGCTATCTTGACGTTATAGTAAGCTACATAGAGATGCTCAATAGGCTTCCGGTTACCTGATGGTAACAGCACTTGAGCTATTTCTTTGACATTCAAATTTACATCAAGTCAAGTCGACTTGGTCACACGTTTTACAAATTCGAATAGGTTTGTTTTTTCTCATTAACTTCAACTTTACCGAGCTTGTTCTAAACATCATTCGTGACTCTAAGAAGATATGTACATGGCATAACGTTATATAACTATAGACGTTACAGGGCAAAAATAAGGGTGGGCAGATTCAAATTATCGGCCTTAGAACATGCCACCACCCATGCCGCCCATGCCACCCATGCCAGGAGCACCACCAGCAGGTGCGGGAGCAGGCGGCTCAGGCGCATCGACAATGGCGCACTCAGTGGTAGCTAGAAGAGACGCAACACTAGCAGCATCAGTCAATCCGGTGCGTACAACCTTGAATGGATCGATGATACCAGCTTCAAGCATGTTGGTGTACTGTCCAGTGGCTGCGTCAAATCCTTTGTTGAAGTCAGAGCCAAACTCGTCGGTGAGCTTGCCAACCACGACAGACCCTTCGCCGCCAGCATTCTCGACAATTTTACGAGCGGGACCCTTGATTGCCTGTTGGATGATCTGAACACCGAGCTTTTGGTCAAAGTTGTCAGTCTTGACACCACCAAGGATGGTAGATGCCTTCAGCAAAGCGGTGCCGCCACCGGGAAGAATACCCTCCTCAACCGCAGCACGAGTCGCGTTCAAAGCATCGACGAAACGGTCCTTCTTCTCGCCAACTTCAACCTCGGAGGAGCCGCCAACCTTGATGACCGCAACACCGCCGCTGAGCTTAGCGAGGCGCTCTTGAAGTTTCTCCTTTTCATATTCGCTAGTGGAGGCATCACCGATATAGCCACGGATTTGCTCGCAGCGCTGGACGATCGCGTCCTTTGATCCCTCGCCATTGAGTACGATCGTGTCGTCCTTGGTAATCGTGATCGAACCACAGGAACCAAAGAGGTCAGGAGTGGCATTCTCAGGCTTGATATCCAGTTCGTCAGTGAACACAGTACCACCCGTGAGAATGGCAATGTCACCAAGGGTATTCTTGCGGTTGTCTCCGAAGCCTGGGGCCTTCACAGCAGCAACCTGGACCTGGCCACGCAATTTGTTAAGAATGCATGCAGCGAGAGCCTCACCGTCAACATCCTCAGCAATAATAACGAGAGGGCGACGGAGCTTGTTAGAAATTTCCAGCGAAGGAAGGATATCAGAAATGCTGGAGATCTTACGCTCGCTGAGCATGATAAGGGGGTTCTCAAACTCAGTCTTGGCAGACTTGGCATCAGTGATAAAGTATGGCGAAATGTAGCCGCGATCAAAGCGCATGCCCTCAGTAACTTCAAGCTCGTCCTGGAGAGTCTTGCCTTCCTTTACAGTAATGACGCCCTCTTTGCCCACCTTTTCCATGGCGCTGGAAATCAGCTTGCCAATGTGGCTATCGCCATTGGCGGAGATGGTGGCAACCTGGGCAATCTCAGCGGAAGTGGTAATCTCTTTCTTGTTCTTACGCAAAAACTCCACAACTGCCTCAACAGCAGCAGCAGAGCCACGACGGAGGTCTTGGGGATTGCAGCCTGCAGCAACGTTCTTCACACTCTCCGTGAAAATCGAACGGCCGAGCACGGTGGCACTAGTGGTGCCGTCACCGGCAGTCTCGTTGGTCTTGCTCGCCACATCCTGAAGGAGCTTGGCACCGAGATTCTCAAACTTGTCTTGGAGAGTTATGCTCTTCGCAACAGTGACACCATCTTTGGTGATCTTAGGAGAGCCGAAGCTCTGCTCAATGAGAACGTTACGGCCCTTGGGACCAAGAGTCACGCTCACGGCCTTGGCAAGCGTATCCACGCCTTTGAGCAACGCAGCACGGCCCTCAACACCGAACTTAAGCTCCTTGTGGCTGTAGTTGCGCACACCTGCACGAGCGGCTTGACGAGTAGCAAGTCTATACATCCTTGAATGTGGTTGGAGGTAATGTGAAAAATCAACGTCTCCAGGGATGATAGGCTGAAGTATTTATAAGCCTGGTGGGGAATGGGAGGAGAAAGGGAATTTCTCCAGAAGATTCTCAATAGGGTAAGGGTGAGGACATTTGATCTGTAGATGGTTGTGATAGTTGGTCGCATCCCTGTCGCCCGCGTTGTCGAAATTCCTTGCGAGGAACATACGATTGTACAAGGACTTTAGAGAATGAGGGCTTGAACCTTAAGGGCGCCCGTTATATTTGTAGGAGTTTCTGTACTAGATATAGGACTGGTGCTAACTACTGATGACACTTTCTAGAGATTGCTGAACCATGAGTCCTAAAGGTTGTGCAGTTCAAATAACGGCAACTTTTGTGTTAATTTTCAAATATGGCAAACATGACGCCTTCTCTTATTCGATTGAAAAATGAGTTGATCACTCGTTTCCGTACCATGCTCGTGATGAATCACTTGCATGAATCACAGATTCACTGGACTTCACGTACTCACGCTTCGTGACCTATCTCAGCAATGCTTCTGAATCACCCCTTCAGTGGTGTTGGTGTTAATGGAAGTTACGTCTGGCGCATATGCTCTCGACGTAACGCCAAATCGAATGAAAAATGATAGGCAACATTCAGAGACTAAGTCCTAAATACCAACTAGCTGATGAGGACCCACAAAAGGAAGAAGAATAATATGACACCGAAGCTCTTGATCATCAACCAGCGGTTCGACGATACTCTTGCATAATACTTGAGAATCTCGCGTTGGGCACCACCCACACTAAGCGAGATGTCCTCAGTATTCGCATCAATGCGCTGGACAGTCTCTCGTTGTTCTGCAACCATTGTGGACAGTTGCGAAAACATCGACCCCAGCTCGTTAATAGTGCTCTCAATAGCTTCGACAGCAGATGACCGTGAGCTCAGATAAGAGGATTGCTGGTCTTGGAGAAGAACCTGAGATTGCTCTTGCTCTGGAAGCATGAATACATCGTCTTTTGCATTATCGGCAAGGTCCTGCCCTGCCATCGCAAAGGGGTTCTCTGATGCGTACGGATTCTCCGAGTATCCATTTTGATGTGGCTGTGGGTTGGATTTGGATGAAGTAGTTGGCGTTGACGGACGGGTACCATGAGGGGTCGATCGCGACGGCGGCCGGTAAAGGGGATTTGAAGACGCAGGTACCGATGGTGTGCCCGGTGCACCCCCAGCATAATTGGGAGCCAAAAATTGATCTGTGCGATTCCTGGATGCCTGCAAGCTTTTACTACGAGCCGTAAGCACGTCTGTAAAGTCGCCAGTGATATCCTTAACCTTTTCTTCCAGAGACATGAGCACACGCCTGCTATGCTGTGAGAGCTGCTCGCGTTCGCGTTTCGATGCGCTCCAACCCGAGCCAGACTCGACCGATGCCGCCAGCGGCTTTAGGGCCTTTATTGACTCAGTAAGACTCGAGGTTTTCTGCTTAACCACAACTGTAAGCTCGTCGATCTCCTGAGGCCTATCATCAAACACAGTTTTTCGTTTGGCCAGCTGAGCCAAACGCTGGAGCATTGCCATCGTGTCGGCTATATCCTTTGCCACAGAGGAAGCACGAACCATGAACGTAACATTGGCAGATGACCCGGATCCCTTTACGCCTGAGGTAGAGTTACCAGTCGGTGCATTCTCTTGAGGAAACCGCTGGCCACGGGAGCCATTGCTTTTGATACGCAACTGCGACGAAACAGCTGCCCTGAACTCTGTAGTGCGATCCTGGATGGCCATCATCGAGTCGAAACTCACAAAATTGGAAGCGGTCTTAAAGGAGCTGTCCGGTAGAGTGCAGGTCGTGTCAGTTCAAAGGGCTGACGAAGCACGTTCTTCAAACCACGTGATTTCGACTCGAAGCAGTACCCTCTAATTCACAGAATCCCGGAACTAGGAAGGATAGTCTTAGTTTCGCAGGGCCCTTGACACTCAAAATGAAATGGAGGACGTTGGAATAATTCTTCAAATAAAAGCTCCAATGAAATCAACTAGTATTCAGCTCTCGCAAGTGCTAACTTGTCGTTCGTTAAGTGAGAATCCTGTAATGATTGTGATCAGGAATGCCCGTGACGCTCTCTCAAAAGAACATGGAGGACGTTAAATAATTTTATTAACGAAAGCGGCAACCCGGTTGGCTAGTATGAAGCACTCACAGACGCTAGCTTGTCTTCTATTAAGCTAAAATTCTATAATAGTTGTGATCAGGAATGCCATTGACACTTCCTCAAAAGGAAATGGAAGGCGCTAAATCATTTTTTTTTAGATGGAAGCGACAGTGCAATTGACTAGTATTCCGCTCTCACAAATGCTAACTTGTTGTTTGTTGAGTGATAATTCTATGATGGTTGTGATGCGAATTCGTGATATTTTCAGTTACGCTTCAGAAAATTACCCATTGTGCAGACTTTTGAACGAATACAATCATCCCTTCTAATGATTTTAAAAGAACTGAAGTGGAAATCCGAGTCAAGGAATGTTCATTATCATCTAAATCAGTCGCATCGGAAACCGCAGGAATGCCATTGACACTCCCTCAAAAGCAAATGAAAGACGTCAGTTTTTTTTCTTTAACTGAACGCGGCAGTAAAATTGACTAGTATTCAGCTCTCACAGATGCTAACTTGTTGTTTGTTAAGTGAGAGTCCTATGATAGTTGTGATGCAAATTCGTGATAATTTCAAAAACGCTTCAGAAAATCACCCGTTGTGTAGACTTTCAAACGAAGTTAAGTCATTCTTTCTGATGATTTTGAACAAGTTGGAGTGAAACTTCCCGTCAAGGAGGGTTCATTATCATCAAAATGAGTCGCATCAAAAGCCGTAGGAATGCCATTGACACTCCGTCGAAGGAGATGAAAAACACTAAATTAATTCTTTTACATGTAAGCGGCATTGATATTGACTAGTACGCAGCTCTCACAAATGCTAACTTGTCGTTTGTTGTGTGAGAATTCTATGGTGGTTGTAACGCGAATTCGTGATAATTTCAAAAACGCATCAGAAATTCACTCACTGTGTAGACTTTCAAACGAGTTTCAATCATCGTTACTGATGCATTTAAACAAATCGGAGTAAAAATCCCCGTCAAGTAATGTTCATTCACGTCCCAATCAGTCGCTTTGAACACCGCAGGAGTGCCAGTGACACTCCCTCAAAAGCAAATGAAAGCCGTTAAACTATTTCTTTTGGATGAAAACAGCATTGGGATTGACTAGTATCCAGCGCTCACAAACGCCAACTTGTCGTTCGTTGAGTGAGAATTTTATGATGGTTGTGACGCGAATTCGTGATAATTTCAAAACGCATCAAAACATCACTCATTGTCTAGACTTTCAAACAAATACAAATCATTGTTTCTGATGATTTTAAACAAACTGGAGTGAAAATCCTCGTCAAGGAATGTTTCTTATCGTCTAAATTAGTCGCATCGAAAACCGCAGGAATGCCATTGACACTCCCTCAAAAGGACATAGAAGACGTTAATTTTTTTTCTTAAAATGAAAGCGGCATTACAATTATCTAGAAGTCACCTCTCACAAATGCTAACTTGTCCTTTGTTGAGTGAGAATCCTATGATGGTTGTGATGCAAATTTGTGATATTCTCAAAAACGCTTCAAAGATTTACCCATTATGTAGACTTTCAAACAAATTTAAATCATACTTTCTGACGATTTTAAACTAATTGTAGTAAAAATCCCCGTCAATGAATGTTCATTCACGTCCCAATCAAACGCACCGAAAGCCGCAGGAATGCCATTGACCCTCCCTCAAAAGGAAATGGAAGACGTTAATTTTTTTTTAGATGAAAGCGGTATTAATATTGACTAGTATGCAGCGCTCACAAATGCTAACTTGTTGTTTTTTTAATGAGAATTTTATGATGGTTGGGACATGAATTCGTGATAATTTCAAAAACGCTTCAGAACATGATCCATTTTGTAGACTTTCAAACAAATCTAAATCGTTCTTTCTGATAATTTTAAACTAATTGGAGTGAAAATTACCGTCAAGGAATGTTCGGTCACGTCCCAATCAGTCGCACCGAAAGCCGCGGGAATGCCATTGACACTTCCTCAAAAGGAAATGGAAGACGTTAATTTTTTTTCTTAAAATGAAAGAGGCATTACAATTATCTAGACCTCAGCTCTCATAAATGCTAACTTGTTCTTCGTTGAGTGAGAATCCTATGATGGTCATGACGCAAATTCGTGATGTTTTCAAAAACGCTTTAGAAAATCAACCATTTTGTAGACTTTCAAACGAATTTAAATTATTGTTTCTGATGATTTTAAACAAATTGGAGTGAAAATCCTCGTCAAGGAATGTTTATTATCGTCTGAATCAGTAGCACCGAAAACCACAGAAATGCCATTAACACTCCGTCAAAAGGAAGTGGAAGACGTTAATTTTCTTTATTAGAATGAAAGAGGTATTAACAAAGACTAGTACTCACCTCTCACAAATGCTAACTTGTCGTTTGTTGAGTGAGAATTCTATGATGGTTGTGATGCGAATTTGTGATAGTTTCAAAAATGCTTCAGAGAATTACCCATTGTGTAAACTTTCAAACGAAAACAATTATCATTTCAGAAGATTTTAGACAAATTGGAGTGTAAATTCTCGTCAAGGAATGTTCATTCACGTCCCAATCAGTCGCATCGAAAACCGCAGGAACGCCATTGACACTCCCTCAAAAGCAAATGAAAAACGTGAAATTATTTCTTTTAGATGAAAGCGGCATTTGAATTGACTAGTACTCAGCCTTCACAAATGCTAACTTGTCGTTTGTTAAGTGAGAATTCTATAATGGTTATGATCCAGGCATTTCCGTGACTCTCCCTCAAAAGGAAACGAAAGACGCCTATTTCTTTTTTTAAATGAAAGCAACAATAAAAGTGACTAGTGCTTAGCTCTCACAAATGCTAACTTGTCGTTTGTGGCAATCACGGCAGCTTCGGTGCTCTTGGCCATATTTGACAGATCTTCTTGACTCTTCGCTGTACTTTTATGCTTTTTGTCTTACAGTATAAACTTCAGAACTAGCACACAATTGTACTTCGCTTAGAGCAGCCGCAGAGACCACGCATAATTTGCAAAGTCGCAAAAATAACCAAGCTGAGAGTAAAAGATAAGTATAGTACGGCCGCGTCACGCTTTAGGTACATCTTTTCAACCGGGATTTTCGCATAAAATTGACGACAGGTTTCGGGGACCTTTGGGACTCATATTTTGACCCAATTTAAAAAACTTGTGGGTAATCTTCTGAAGCGTTTCTAAACCATCACGAATTCGCATCACAACCATCATAGGATTCTCACTTAACAAACGACAGGTTAGCATTTTTGAGAGCTAAGTACTAGTCATTTTTATTGCC
Organism: Wickerhamiella dianesei; assembly: GCA_022577725.1. Taxonomy (NCBI): domain Eukaryota; kingdom Fungi; phylum Ascomycota; class Dipodascomycetes; order Dipodascales; family Trichomonascaceae; genus Wickerhamiella; species Wickerhamiella dianesei. The sequence goes on along the minus strand of JAKIRV010000008.1, from coordinate 54,388 downwards.
GCTTTCACTAAAAAAAAAAAAAAAAAAAAAACTAAATCAGCGCCTTCCATGTCTTTTTGAGGGAGAGTCAAGAGCATTCCCGATCACGACCAATATCTCACTTAACAAACAACAAGCTAGCATTTGTGAGAGCTGAGCACTAGTCAACCTAATTGTCGCTTTCATTCACAAAAGCGATGTAACGTCTTCCGTTTCCTTTTGAGGGAGGGTCATGGGCTCTTGTGATCACAACCATTAAAAAATTCTCACTCAATAAATGACAAGTTAGCATTTGCGAGAGCTGAACACTAGTCACTTTAGTTGTGACTTTCATTTGAAAAGAATGTATGACGTCTTCCATGCCCTTTTGAGAAAGCGTCAAGGGCATTCCTGATCATAACCATTACAGGATTCTCACTTAACGAACGACAAGTTAGTGTTTGTGAGAGATGAATACTAGTTGAGTCTATTGGAGCTTTCATTAAAATAATAAAATAACGTCATCCCTTTCCTTTTGAGGGAGGGTCAAAGGCATTCCTGATCACAACCATTATAAGAATCTCACTTAACAAATGACAAGATAGCATTTGTGAGAGCTGAGCCCTAGTTAATTTAATTGTCGCTTTCATTCAGAAGAATGATTTAACGACTTCCATGTCCATTTGATAGAGAGCCACGGCGTTTCCTGATCACAACCATTATAATGAATCTTCCTTGACGAAAATTACCCCTTCAGTTTGTTCAAATTTAAAGAAAACAATGATTTCAAGCCCGATAGGCCTGCATTCCTGTATCGCGCACTACACGCAAAATACTTAAAAGGGATACGTCGCCAATTTAACCATCACATGGTCCAATGTTCCCCAGAACTTCCGGCACTTAACCTTGCTACCTTCAAAATAACAGAGGTTCAATTAGTTTGAATACTCGAAACACGAGTCGATAAACCCAAAAATTTCATCAAGATGACCATTGCTCGGGATGATGGTTGTGACGCGAATTCGTGATAATTTCAAAAACGCATCAGAGAATCGGCCACTGTGTAGACTTTCAAACAAATAGAAATCATCTTTTCTGATGGCTTTAAACAAACTGGAGTGAAAATGGCCGTCAAGAAGTGTTCATTATCGTCTCAGTCAGTCGCGTCAAAAGCCGTAAGAATGCCATTGATACTCCCTCAAAAGGAAATGGAAAACGTTAAATTTCTTTCTTAGACTGAAAGAGGCAATAAAATTGACTAGAGCACAGCTCTCAAAAATGCTAACTTGTCTTTTGTTGAGTGAGAATTCTATGATGGTTGTGATGCAAATTTGTGATATTCTCAAAAACGCTCCAGAGATTTACCCACTATGTAGACTTTCAAACGAATTAAAAACAATTAAGAACATTGTTTTTGATAATTTCAAACAAGCTGGAGTGAAAATCCTCGTCAAGGAATACCCATTTTCATCTAAATCAGTCGCATCGAAAACCGCGGAAATGCCATTGACACTCCATCAAAAGGGAATGGAAGACGTTAATTTTTTTTTTAAAATGAAAGAGGCATTGAAATTGACTAGTACTAACCTCTCACAAATGCTAATTTGTCCTTTGTTGAGTGAGAATTATATGATGGTTGTGATGCAAATTCGTGATAATGTCAAAATCGCTTCAGAGAATCACCCATTGTGTAGACTTTCAAGCGGATTCAAAACAATCAAAAACATTGTTTTTGATAATTTTAAGCAAGTTGGAGTGAAAATCCTCGTCAAGGAGTGTTCATTATCATCTAAATCAGTCGCACCGAAAACCGCGGAAATGCCATTGACACTCCCTCAAAAGGAGATAGAAGACGTTAATTTTTTTCCTTAAAATGAAAGCGGCATTCACATCATCTGGAACTCAGCTCTCACAAATGCTAACTTGTCTTTTGTTGAGTGAGAAATCTATGATGGTTGTGACGCGAATTGGTGATATTTTCAAAAACGCATCAGAAAATCACCCATTCAGTAGACTTTCAAACAAGTTTAAATCATTCATTCTGACGATTTTAAACAAATTCGAGTAAACATCTTCGTCAAGGAATGTTGATTTACGTCCTAATCAGTCGCATCGAAATCAGCAGGAATGCCATTGACACAAAACGAAAGGGAATGGAAGACGCTAAATCAATCCTTTTAAATGAAAGCAGCATTAAATATGACTAGTTGTTCGCTCTCACAAATGCTAACTTGGCGTTTGTTGAGTGAGAATTCTATGATGGTTGTGATGCAAATTCGTGATAATTTCAAAAACGCTTGAGAAAATCACTTATTGTGTAGACTTTCAAACGAATATGAATCATTGTTTCTGATGAGTTTAAACAAATTGGAGTGAAAATCCTCGTCAAGGAATGTTTATTATCGTCTCAATCAGTCGCATCGAAAACCGCAGAAATGCCATTGACACTCCATCAAAAGGGAATGGAAGACGTTGATTTTCGTTCTTAAAATGAAAGCGGCATTAAAATTATCTAGAACTCACCTCTCACAAGTGCTAACTTGTCCTTTGTTGACTGAGAGTTCTATGATGGTTGTGACACGATTTCGTGATAATTTCAAAAACGCATCAGAAAACCACCCATTGTGTAGACTTTCAAACAAGTATAAATCATTGTTTCTAATGGTTTCAAACAAATTGAAGTGAAAATCCTCGTCAAGGAATGTTCATTATCATCTAAATCAGTCCCACCGAAAACCGCGAGAATGTCATTAACACTCCATCAAAAGGAAATGGAAGACGTTGATTTTCTTTCTTAAAATGAAAGCGGCATTAGAATTATCTAGAACTTACCTCTCAAAAATGCTAACTTGTCCTTTCTTGACCGAGAGTTCTATGATGGTTGTGATGCAAATTTGTGATAATTTCAAAAACGCTTCAGGTCACCACGCATTGTGTAAACTTTCAAGCGGATTCAAAACAATTAAAAACATTGTTTCTGATTATTCTAAACAAATTGGAGTGAAAATCCTCGTCAAGGAATGTTCATTATCATCTAAATCAGTGGCACCGAAAACCGCAGCAATGCCATTGACACTCCATCAAAAGGAAATGGAAGACGTTAATTTTCTTTCTTAGGATGAAAGAGACATTAAAATGGACTAGTTATTCGCCCTCACAAATACTAACTTGTCGTTTGTCAATTGAGAATACTATGATGGTTGTGATGCAAATTCGTGATAATTTCACAAACGCATCAGAAAATCACGTATTGTGTAGACTTTCAAACGAATATAAATCATTGTTTCTGGTGCGTTTAAACAAATTGGAGTGAAAATCCTCGTCATGGAATGTTCCTTATCGTCTCAATCAGTCGTATCGAAAACCGCAGAAATGCCATTGACACTCCATCAAAAGGAAACGGAAGACGTTAATTTTCTTTCTTAGAATGAAAGAGGCATTAAATCTGACTAGTTATTTGCTCTCACAGATGCTAACTTGTCGTTTGTTAAGTGAGAATACTATGATGGTTGTGACGCGACTTCGTGATATTTTAAAAAACGCCTCGGAAAACCACCCATTGCGTAGACTCTCAAACGTATTTAAATCATTGTTCCTGATGATTTCAAACAAATTGCAGTGAAAAGCCTCGTCAAGGAATGTTCATTATCATCTAAATCAGTCGCACCGAAACCCGCAGGAATGCCATTGATCCTCCTTCAAAAGAATCAAAAACGTTATTATTTTTTTTCTTAAAATGGAATTGGCAATATATTCAACTGGGATCCAGCTCTCAAAAAAGCTAACTGGTCGTTCGTTGAGTGAGAATTCTATGATGGTTGTGATGCAAATTCGTGATAATTTCAAAAACGCTTGAGAAAATCACTTATTGTGTAGACTTTCAAACGAATATGAATCATTGTTTCTGATGAGTTTAAACAAATTGGAGTGAAAATCCTCGTCAAGGAATGTTTATTATCGTCTCAATCAGTCGCATCGAAAACCGCAGAAATGCCATTGACACTCCATCAAAAGGGAATGGAAGACGTTGATTTTCGTTCTTAAAATGAAAGCGGCATTAAAATTATCTAGAACTCACCTCTCACAAGTGCTAACTTGTCCTTTGTTGACTGAGAGTTCTATGATGGTTGTGACACGATTTCGTGATAATTTCAAAAACGCATCAGAAAACCACCCATTGTGTAGACTTTCAAGCGAATTTAAATCATTGTTACTGATGAATATAAACAAATTGGAGTAGAAATCCCTGTCAAGGAATGGTCATTATTGTCTCAATCAGTCGCACCGAAAGCAGCAGGAATGCCATTGACAGTCCCTCAAAAGGAAGTGGAAGACGTTGTTTTTTTTTTTAAATGAAAGCGGCAATAAAACTGACTAGTATCCCGCTCTCACAAATGCTAACTTGGTGTTCATTAGGTGAGAATTCTATGATGGTTGTGACGCAAATTCGTGATTTTCAAAAACGGATCAGAAACTCACCCGTTGTGTAGACTTTCAAACAAATTTAAATCATTCTTTCTGACGATTTTAAATTAATTGGAGTGAAAATTGCCGTTAATTAATGTTCGATCACGTCCCAATCAGTCGCACAGAAAGCTGCAGGAATGCCATTGACCCTCCCTCAAAAGAATGGAAAACGTTATAATTTTTTTTTTAAAATGAAAGCTGCACTAAAACTGACTAGTACTCAGCTCTCACAAATGCTAACTTGTCCTTCGTTGAGTGAGAATCCTATGGTGGTTGTGACGCGAATTCGTGATATTTTCGAAAACGCTTTAGAAAATTACCCATTGCGTAGACTTTGAAACGAATTTAAATCATTGTTTCTGATGCGTTTAAACAAATTGGAGTGAAAATCCTCGTCAAGGAATGTTTATTATCGTCTCAATCAGTCGCACCGAAAACCGCGGAAATGCCATTGACACTCCCTCAAAAGGAGATAGAAGACGTTAATTTTTTTTCTTAAAATGAAAGCTGCATTAAAATCAACTGGGATCCAGCTCTCAAAAAAGCTAACTTGTCTTTCGTTGAGTGAGAATTCTATGATGGTTGTGACGCGAATTCGTGATAATTTCAAAAATGCTTCAGATAACCACCCATTGTGTCGGCTTTCAAACAAAGTCAAAACATTTTAAAACATTGTTTCTGATGACTTTAAACAAATTTGAGTGAAAATCCTCGTCAAGGAATGTTTATTATCGTCTCAATCAGTCGCATCGAAAACCGCAGAAATGCCATTGACACTCCCTCGAAAGGAAATGGAAGACGTTGATTTTTTTTCTTAAAATGAAAGTGGCATTAAAGTTATCTAGAACTCACCTCTCACAAATGCTAACTTGTCTTTTTTTGAGTGAGAATTATATGATGGTTGTGACGCGAATTCGTGATAATTTCAAAAACGCATCAGAGAATCACTTATTGTGTAGACTTTCAAACCAATATAAATCATCGTTTCTGATGAGTTTAAACAAATTGGAGTGAAAATCCTCGTCAAGGAATGTTCCTTATCGTCTCAATCAGTCGTATCGAAAACCGCAGAAATGCCATTGACACTCCATCAAAAGGAAATGGGAGACGTAAATTTTCTTTCTCAAAATGAAAGAGGCATTAAAATTGACTAGTTTTCACCTCTCACAAATGCTAACTTGTCCTTTGTTGAGTGAGGATCCCATGCTCGTTGTGATGCGAATTCGTGATATTTTCGAAAACGCTTTAGAAAATCACCCATTGCGTAGACTTTGAAACGAATTTAAATCATTGTTTCTGATGCGTTTAAACAAATTGGAGTGAAAATCCTCGTCAAGGAATGTTTATTATCGTCTCAATCAGTCGCATCGAAAACCGCAGAAATGCCATTGACACTCCATCAAAAGGAAATGGAAGACGTTGATTTTCGTTCTTAAAATGAAAACGGCATTAAAATTATCTAGAACTCACCTCTCACAAATGCTAACTTGTCCTTTGTTGAGTGAGGATCTCATGATGGTTGTGATGCAAATTTGTGATATTCTCGAAAACGCTTCAGAGATTTACCCACTATGTAGACTTTCAAACGAGTATAAATCATCGTTTCTGATGATTTTAAACAAATTGGAGTGAAAATCCTCGTCAAGGAATGTTCATTTTCATCTAAATCAGTCGCACCGAAAGCAGCAGGAATGCCATTGACAGTCCCTCAAAAGGAAGTAGAAGACGTTGTTTTTTTTTTTTTTTATGAAAGCGGCAATAAAACTGACTAGTATTCTGCTCTCACAAATGCTAACTTGGTGTTTGTTAGGTGAGAATTCTATTATGGTTGTGACGCAAATTCGTGATAGTTTCAAAAACGGATCAGAAAATCACCCGTTGTGTAGACTTTCAATCAAATTTAAATCATTCTTTCTGACGATTTTAAACAAATTGGAGTAAAAATCCCCGTCAAGGAATGTCCATTCACGTTCCAATCAGTCGCATCGACAACCGTAGGAATGCCATTGACACTCCCTCAAAAGCAAGTGGAAGACGTTGATTTTTTTTTTTAAAACGAAAGCAGCATTAAGAGTCTCTAGTACTCAGCCCTCACAAATGCTAACTTGTCGTTCGTTGAGTGAGAATTCTATGATGGTTGGGATGCGCATTCGTGATAATTTCAAAAACGCTTCAGGAAACCACCCATTGCGTAGACTTTTAAACGAATTTAAATCATTCTTTCTGATGATTTTAAACAAATTGGAGTAAAAATCCTCGTCAAGAAATGTTCATTTTCATCTCAATCAGTCGCACCGAAAGTGGCCGGAATGCCATTGACAGTCCTTCAAAAGGAAATGGAAGACGTTGATTTTGTCTTTTAAATGAAAGCGGCATTAGAATTGACTAATATTTAGCCCTCAAATATGCTAGTTTGTCGTTTTTTAAGTGAGAATTTTATGATGGTTGTGATGCGAATTCGTGATGTTTTCAAAAACGCTTTAGAAAATTTCCCGAAATTTTTTGAAATTGGGTCGAAATTTGAGTCCCAAAGGTCCCAAAAATCTGTAGTCAATTTTATGCGAAAATCCCCGTTAAAAAGATTCACCGAAAGCGTGCCGTGACTGTATATGACACTGATGAGAAATTTCTGATTCACTATGAATTCAATGAATACGATCGATCGATATGTGGTCGTTTTTCAAAAAATTGAGACGTCGTTCTCTTTGTTCTGAGGGGCGAACTTCATTTTTGGAAGGTGCTCTATTTTTTTGGTTCAAAAACCGGAAAATCGAAACGCATATTTTTGGGAGTTTTTGGAAAGCTTTGAATGCTTTTCTGATGCATTTTTGAAAACATCACGACTTCGCAACAAAATCATTCTAGGGTTCTCACTTAACAGACGACAGGTTAGCACTTGTGAGAGCTGATAACTAGTGAATATTATTGCCGCTTTCATCTGAAAACTAATTCAACGTCCCCAATGCCCTTTTGAAGGTCAAAGGCATTCCTGCGGTTTCGATGCGACTGATTGGGAATATCATTAACGTTTCATGAGAAAAATTTCCACTCTAGTTTGTTTGAGTTTATCAGAAACGATGGTATGAACGCGAGGAACATTTTCCTGCAGCCTTGAAGATGACTCTCGCGGAGAAAAAACGTGCTGCATCCTTGCGGACCGCCAGGAGCTCGAACCGACTTAGTGACAAGTATAGACAACCATTGCTACTCGACCGCCCATTCTCATTTTATTTATTGAAATACATTATATGTCATTGATGAGAGTTCTCTGATTAACTAGGAATTTCCGAAAGTAAGATCAATCGATAAATGGTCGTTTCTCGAAAACTGGGTTGTTCCCTTTTTTCTGGCGGAGCGACTTTCATTTTTGAATGAGCTCCTTCTTTTTTTTTATAAAAGAACGGAAATATGAAACACATATCTTTGGGAGGCTTCTGGGAAAGTTTGGGAAATTTGGGGGTGTACCGGAAGCGTGCCGTGGACTTTACATGCAAAGTACATTCCCCTTCCACAAGTGGGAACCTTCAGGACACCACTCGCAGACACCAGCTGGGAGTTGATGCCAGGCAGTAGTGAGACATGATTCAGTTCAACAAACGCTTGTGTCAGCTGACTTAGCGGTTTTTACATTCGCTAACCGATCGTGCCCCAGCAAGGTTTTGCCATCGCAGGACGCCCGTGCACCCGGCTGACTTCGCAGTTCCCCTCACTGAAATGGTGTGAATGTCCTTTTCCTCAGGGAGTAGCGCCTAAAGTCCCAGCCTCCACCCGAGCCTTGTTGACTGACGCTGTAGGTCTCGTACATACTCTCAATTCAGCACCTACCCAACAGCTGATTCGCGTGTTTCTTGCTTGAATTGGTGACTTCTCAGGAAGCGTGGTTCTCTCGGAGCAGTCGATGTTCGTCTTCGGCACTTTCATCCAGAAGAAATTTTGACCATTATCGTTTCGTGCGGCCTAAGTTGATTAATTTGTGTTACGCCGTCCTGGCTAGAGCCAAGAAAGCAGGCCACACTGGGTAGAGTAGAAAATATCCCCTAGCTGGACAATGTGGACGGAATATTTAGTTCACACAAATCGATATTTAACAGACAATTGCACTGCAAGCGATATAATGACGAGTTTTGACCAACAATGCATAATAAATTCGTAGGCGGGCGCCCCCCCCCCCTCGGGTAACAGTTCCTCCTGGGTCGTGCGCAGCTCTCGCAAAATCTCGAAGTGCGCAGTTTTCAGGTGCGCATAATTTTTGCGCAGTACTTCGAAGTGCGCAATTCAGGCTGACGTATATTTGTCTAATTGTTATGTCATGTCTCTTTGGTTATGTCATATTTGTGCTGTTTTGACTAATTTTAATGTAATTTGTGCCATTTAATTAATTGACCAATCAAATGGCGTTATAGTCTTGATCAGCTAATGTTTTTTGGGTGTTTATTTAAGCTAAATATTTATTTAAGGAAATTAAATTATAGTGATTTCTCAGCTAAAAACTTATCTAATCATCGAAATGGCTGTGTGTGTTATGTAATTATATTTTTATTTTTCTCTCCGAAATCAAAATTGCAAAATGAACATCGACTTTCTAAAATCCAGTCCCCAGAGTCCAGTCCTTGAGGTTAGGGCACTGACGAATCCCTGAACGACACCTCCGGGTGCGCAAAATCGAGGTTGAGGAGTTTTTGCGCAAGGGTTAGGGCATAATCATTTTGAAGGCAAACTCACTCTCCATAAGGCTTTTAAAGGATACCTGTCATGTTTGTTTTTTACCACAGGGTTAGGGTTATATTTCGGTACTCTACTTTGTGTGGGTTAGGTTTACACTGCTACTCTTTTGTATTGGGGTTAGGGTTCACGCCCAATGGTCATACTCCCAACGATATGCGAGACCGAATAGCTACGATAATAATGTAGTAGCACTACGCGTGCTCTACATATATGTAAACTAAATTGCCTACCTAAGGGCGTATCGCCATCGCATTGATTTAGTTGTGTTTTGAGACAAAACTTGCAAAAGTGGCTGCAAGTTTTTTGAAGTAAAAAAGGAACAGACGTTCGATGTTTTCCTAAAAAACAAGAAAGTCAAGTCCGCCATACGGTACAATAGTGCTCTCTATCGCACGGCCAAGAGATAGAGGCATATAGTTACACGAGCCCAGGGGTCGCTTAAGACATTGCCAAAAGTCCTCAGCCATCGAGTTGGGAGATTGTATGACCAACAGATTAGCGAAGTTATCAGACATTTTGAAACCTGAACTTTGCTTGCTCCTAACAGAGTGGGGTGGGTTAGCACAATGGACATGTCCAAACCACGACCGCCGTTTGTCCAAGAGCCTGTTTAGCCTGGTCTATAGTGGTCTGCAAGATCTCACTCTGAACTCCCACATACTTCAGACTCTCACTTTCCACTCAGACCACCATCCCCCAGCACAGCGGAAGTTCACGCGTCAGTCGACGAGTATGCCGCTCTCAAACACCAATATTCCTGCCACTGCCGAATGCTGAGCTCCCGTACGCCAGCTGGCTAGCCAGCCCCGCCTCAGGGATTGGCGTTGGTGCTATTGCCGGAATTTTGGCATCCGCACATCAGCCGATTTTGGGGTGTCCTAGACGGGCGGCGAAGGGCCACAAAATGTCACGACCCAGTTTAGGGTTGCCCCTTAATTCGGGCGGTGAAGGGGCCACTGTTGGGATCTCATGACTCACTTCAGGGTCTTCCTTTCAGTCGGGTGGTGAAGGGCCACCGTGCCACGAGCCAGTTTAGGGTTGTCCTTTTAGCCGGGGCCACAATGTCACGACCCAGTTTATGCGTTTGAAAGTCTCGACAATAGCTGTCCCCTCGGTCGGGCGGTGAAGGGCCACAATGCCTTGACTCAGTTCAGGTTTGTCCTTTCATTTGGGTGGTGGATGGCCGCAGTTTCGTAACTCCGTTTATGGTTGCCCCCTCAGCTGGGTGATGGAGAGCCACAATGTCACGACCCAATTTACGGTTGTCCCTTCAGTCGACTAGTGAATGGCCAGAATGTCATGATCCAAATGGGGGGTGTCCCTGACGGGCGGCGAAGGGCTACAATCTCACGACACAGTTTAGGGTTGTCCCTTCAGTGGGGTGGTGAAAGAAACCACTGCTGTAATGTAATGACTTAGTTCAGGCTGCCCCTTCAGTTGGGTGATGGGGGGCCACAATGTCACGACCCAAGTTTAGGGTTGGTCCTTCAGTCGGGTAGTGAAGGGCCACAGGATCGTGACACCGTTTAGGGTTGTCCCTTCAGTAGGGTGATGAAGGGTCTCGAATCCGTGACACAGGTTAGGGTTATCTCTTCAGTCAGGTGGTGAAAGAGGCCACTGTTGAAATGTCATGACTCGGTTTAGGGTCTTCCCTGCAGTAGAGAGGTTGCCGGTCAAACATTCATGATACAGGTTAGGGTTGCCTTTTCAGTCGGGCGGTAAGGGGCCACAATATTATGACTCAGTTCAGAGTTCTCCCTTCAGTCGGGTGCTTGAGGACCACAACTCCATGACGTGGATTAGGGTAGTCCCTACACAGGGGTGGTGAGGGCTAACGATTTCATGATTCAGTTTAGGTTTTCCCGACCCTACGACCGCCTTTATATAGTTGTCCAAGTTGATAGGGATATTGCTTATAAATTACCCCACCTTTGTTTTGCCACCGTGCTGACGCGCTACAGACGCTGCAGTGTAAACAATGGTGTAAACAATGGCCTCACTCAGACATAAACACCGTTCAAGTGCACTGTAGTCAGTGCCAAGCAGGTGCCAATCCGAGGATATGAGCTGGGAAGTAGGGCCGACTTAGAGCCACATTCAACAAAACAAAAGGTAATGTGAACTGAAGCTCGTCCTGATATTACAATGTTATTACAATTTAGAGCCGAAATGTGAGCTCATCGTTCTGGGGGGGCTTCGCGCAAAATACAGTACAGTTCACGGCGCGCTTTCGGTACACTCCTAAATTCCCCCAAAAGTCCCAAAAATCTCCCAAGAGACATGCGCTTGGTATTTCCGGTTTTCGGCCCAAAAATGGAGCACCTCCAAAAAATGAAATTCGCTTCCCAGAGAAGAGGGCGCATCCCATTTTTTGAGAAACGACCAGTTATCGATCGATCTTATCTACGGAAGTGCATAGTGAATAAGGGATTTCTCACCATTGTCATATAAATTATTTTAATAAATAAGAAGAAATTGGCGTTCGGGTAGCAATGGTTGTCTACACATGTCACAACGTCGTTTCGGGTTTCTGGAGGTCTGCAATGATGTGGAACGTTTTTTGTTTTTTTCCTTTGCGACGAACATCTACATGGCTCCAGGAACATGCTCTTCGCGTCTGAACTTAGTTATCTACACGCCACTTAACTGCGGACAGGAATGTCTGGGTTTCTCTGGCCACGATCCCCAACAATGAAAATCTTAATGAAGTCTTTGAATTTATAAGCTCATGATCCGAGCATTCGAACTAATTGAATCTGTCGTTTTTATGGTAGCAAGGTTAAACGCAAGAAGCTCTGGTGGAACAATTGACCATGTGTTGGTTGAGTTGGCGACGTATCCCCTTTAAAGATTTTGCGGGAAGTGCGGACTACAGGAATGTGGGCCCATCGATCTATAGATCATCGTTTCAGATTAATTTAAACAAACTGAAGTGGCAATTCCCCTTAAGGAATGCTCAATATCGTCCCAATCAGTCGCGTCGAAAACCGCAGGAATAAGCTTGACCCTCAAGAGGAAATGGAAGACGTTGCAATCTTTTTTTAAAGAAAGCGGCAATAACATTGACTAGTATCCAGCTCTCACAAATGGTAACTTGTCGTTTGTAAAGTGAGAATCCTATAACGGTTATGATCAGGAATGCCCATGACATTCCCTCAAAAGGAAATGGAATTCGCCAAAATAGTTTGTTTAGATGAAAGTGGCAGTAAAATTGACTAGTATTTAGCTCTCACAAATGCTAACTTGTCGTTTTTAAGTGAGAATCCTATAATGGTTGTGATCAGTGATGCGCCCTTGACCCCCCTCTCAAAAGGACGTCGAGGACGTTGATTTTTTATTTTTTAAATGAAAGCGGCATTAGAAATGACTATAACCCAGCCCTCAAAAATGCTAACTTGGCGTCTGTTGAGTGAGAATTCTATGATGGTTGTGATGCGAATTCGTGATAATTTCAGAAACGCTTCAAAAATTCACCCATTGTGTAGACTTTCAAACAAGTATAAATCATTCATTCTGAGAATTTTAAACAAATTGGAGTAAAACTCCTCGTCAAGGAATGTTAATTTACGTCCTAATCAGTCGCATCGAGAACCGCAGAAATGCTAATGACCCTCCCTCAAAATGAAATGGAGGGCATTAAATTATTTCCTTTAGATGAAAGCGGCATAAAAATTGACTAGTAGCCAGCCCTCACAAATGCTAACTTGTCGTTTGTTGAGTGGGGAATTCTCTGATGGTCGCGATGCAAATTCGTCATAATTTCAAAATCGCTTCAAAAAGTCACCCATTGTGTAGACTTTCAAACGAGTATAGATCATTCATTTTGACGACTTTAAACAAATTGGAGAGAAAATTACCGTCAAGGAATGGTCATTATCATCTCAATCAGTCGCATCAAAAACCGCTTGAATGCCATTGACACTCCCTCAAAAGGAAATGGAAGACGTTGATTTTTGTTCTTTAACTGAAAGCGGTACTAGAATTGACTAGTATTCAGCCCGCACAGATGCTAACTTGTCGTTTGTTGAGTGAGAATTCTATGATGGTCGGGACGCGAATTCGTGATAATTTCAAAATCGCTTCAGAAAATCACCCATTGTGTAGACTTTCAAACAAATTTATATCATTCTTTCTGACGATTTTAAACAAATTGGAGTGAAAATCCTTGTCAAGGAATGTTCATTATTATCTAAATCAGTCGCACCGAAAACCGCGAGAATGCAATTGACGCTCCCTCGAAAGGAAGTGGAAGACGTTAATTATTTTTTTTAAATGAAAGTGACAATAAAATCAACTGGTATCCAGCTCTCAAAAATGCTAACATGTTGTTTGTTGAGTGAGAATTCTATGGTGATTGTGACGCGAATTCGTGATATTTCCAAAAACGCTTCAGAAAACCGCCCATTGCGTAGACTTTCAAACAAATATAAATCATTCTTTCTGATAATTTTAAACAAATCGGAGTAAAAAACCCTGTCAAGGGATGTTCATCCACGTCCCAATCAGTCGCATCGAAAACCGCAGGAACGACAGTGACACTCCCTCAAAAGCAAATGAAGGACGTTAAATTATTTCTTTTAGATGAAAGCGGCATTAGAATTGACTAGTATCCAGCCCTCAAAAATGCTAACTTGTCGTTTGTTGAGTGAGAATTCTATGATGGTTGTGACGCGAATTCGTGATATTTTTAAAAACGCATCAGAAAATCACCCATTATGTAGACTTTAAAACGAATATGAATCATTGTTTCTGATGATTTTAAACAAATTGGAGTGAAAATCCTCGTCAAGGAATGATCATTATCATCTAAATCAGTCGCACCGAAAGCCGCAGAAATGCCATCAACCCTCCCTCAAAAGCAAATGAAAGACGTTAAATTATTTCTTTTAGATGAAAGCAGCATTATACCTGACTAGTATTCAGCTCTCACAAATGCTAACTTGTCGTTTGTTGAATGAGAATTCTATGATGGTTGTGACGCGAATTCGTGATATTTTCAAAAACACATCAGGAAATCACCCATTGTGTAGATTTTAAAACGAATATGAATCATTGTTTCTGATGATTTGAAACAAATTGGAGTGAAAATCCTCGTCAAGGAATGATCATTATCATCTAAATCAGTCGCACCGAAAGCCGTAGGAATGCCATTGACCATCCCTCAAAGGAATGGAAAACGTTATTATTTTTTTTTTTCTTTAAATGGAATTGGCAATAAAATCAACTGGGATCCAGCTCTCAAAAAAGCTAACTTGTCGTTCGTTGAGTGAGAATTCTATGATGGTTGTGACGCGAATTTGTGATAATTTCAAAAACGCATCAGAAAATCACCCACAGTGTAGACTTTCAAAAGGATTTAAATCATCTCTACTGATGAATTTAACCAAATTGGAGTAAAAATCCCCTTCAAGGAATGTTCATTCACGTCCCAATCAGTCGCATCGAACACCGTAGGAATGCCATTGACATTCCATCAAAAGGAAATGAAAGACGTTAAATTATTTCTTTTAGATGAAAGCGGCATTAGAATTGACTAGTACCCAGCCCTCAAAAATGCCAACTTGTCGTTCGTTGAGTGAGAACTTTATGATGGTTGTGACGCGAATTCGTGATAATTTCAAAACGCATCAAAGCATCACTCATTGTCTAGACTTTCAAAAGAATACATATCATTGTTTCTGATGATTTTAAACAAATTGGAGTGAAAATCTTCGTCAAGGGATGTTCCTTATCGTCTCAATCAGTCGCATCGAAAGCCACATGGATGACATTGACACTTCCTCAAAAGCAAATGATGGACGTTGAATTATTTTTAACTAAAAGCGGCATTATAATTGACTATAACTGAGCCCTCAAAAAAGCTGACTTGTATGATGGTTGCCACGGAATTCGCGATAATTTCAAAAACGCTTCAGAAAACCACACATTGTGTAGACTTTCAAACAAATTGAATTCATCGTTTCTGATGAATTAGAACAAATTGGAGTGAAAACCCCCGTCAAGGAATGTTGATTTACGTCCGAATCAGTCGCATCGGAAACCGCAGAAATGCCATTGACCCTCCCTCAATAGGACATGAAAGTTGTCAAATTATATTTTTCAAATGAAAGCGGCAACAAAACTGACTAGTAATCAGCTTTCGCAGGTGCTAACTTGTGGTTTGTTAAGTGGGAATCCTTTAATGGTCGTGATGCTACTCTGTGATGTTTCCAAAAACGCGTCAGACAATTACTACCCAAATTTGATCTTTTTGTGAAACTGGGTCGAAATTTGAGTTTCAAGATCACCGAAATCTGTAGTCGATTTTATGCGAAAATCCCTGTTAAGGGTGTACCGAAAGCGTGCCGTGTCTATAGGTACTAACTTTGGTAAATGGCTGGGATTGCGAGGTGTGCAGGAACGGTGCCGCGACTGGATTGTTAGGCAGGATAGATTCGCTGAAATCACACTGCCATTGAAACTGTTAACTACTGTAACTGATAAATTTTGTAATACATGTCGACCTGTTAGAGTGCGGCTGAGGATACATGTTGAGTGTGCTTGAGTGGCGGTGGTTATTTCTTACTTCGTCTTTGCGTGCCGATTTTGTTTTTTTATGATGTTGTTTTATTCTATTTTCGGTTGTTTTTCGTTTGGTGCGCATTGACTATTGAAGCATCTGTTAGAACCTATCAAGGTTAGCTGGTGCGAGAGTAATATAACGAACATATCAAGGATATATTTTGCCAACAAAACCAAGATTCTTGAAATTTCAGTTCACAATAAGTATATATGGGGAGCAAAACATACTGACATTTCACAAAATCATGGGACCGCCATGTTGGTAGAAGCATTGGCTAGAATTTTTCCCAAAATTATCGGTGCGAGAGTAATATAACTGACATATCAAGGATAAATTGCAGCCACGACAGTAATATCCTCGAGCTTCATGCCAAGACATGCCCCCATGCAGTAGAACAATCAGATATATCAGAAATTCACAGCATAAATCTAATTTTACACAAGGACTCGCGGAATGCCCTCATAGATCAAGATCAATGGCCAAGAAAGCACTACACTCATGAAACATTTGCCGACTATAGTCCAAGCATGCCGACGAAGCCATAGAAAATACAACATATACACGCTATCTGTATCTCCCTGGTATTTCTGCCAGTACAGTCTATGAAAATAAAGTATGTTCTCCATCGATAGCGAACTATTGATAGGGATTCAATCGACCTCAGAGGAACGTATCAAGAAAGAGATCTATCAGACAAGAGAGACAAACTCTGAGTTAAAGTTGAAGCCGTATAATACACTAACCTTATAACTATGCCTTGAAATCTCAGGCTAATTAAGGAGTGGCTGGCCATTCACCCGCCGTTGTGGCGCTGACGTGCCACTTTTCGGGCCATTCGTACCACACAAGCAGTGTACTGACTAACAGACAATTAGGGGGGTGGTGGGCACAGCCAAACCACACGGCGATAAACTGTACATGTACAGTAAGATAGGCTGAGATACCAGCCCCTCCCTTGGATCCGCACGTCCATCCGTTAAGCGCCTTCTTTGGACCATAGCATTAAAGCCGTTGATTGGCACGACAACGACACGAACATGGCGAGACGTGGTTCATACGAGGCACTGGGAGATGTACCCGAGGACATTGAGATGAAAAAACACAGGAACATATCGCGAAAATCGCGGTTCCTGAGTGTGAAGTACAGGGAACGCGCAGCCTCTATAAGACAACATGCTCCATACGTCTTTTTGCTTGGCATGCTGACAGCGGTCGCCTATGTGATTTATCTCACGACCTCTACCGATGCGTTTGCTCCAGAAAGGAATATAGATCAACTTTCTTTAAGGGAATGGCAGAAAGGGATATACTCGGCTCGCGTCCGCAACGTGAACTGGCTATCGGATGGCTCAGATGGCGAATATCTCGTGAAAGATGACCATGGCTGGACGGTCGCTAAGTGGCCAGATCGTGACTCCCGCAAAATCCTCAACGCAACAATTAGCTACGAGGGGGAAGACAGGAGAGTCGATACAGTCAAACTGAACCGGCAGCGCACTCACGCAATTGTGGCGACTGATACCCAGAAGCATTGGCGTCATTCGTCTTTCTCGATGTATTGGCTTGTGGACCTTGAAACAGGGGCGGTTTCACGAATCCACGAGGGCCCCCTGTCAATCGTTGAGTGGTCACCGAAGGGCGGATCGTTGGCATTCGTTCGCCAAAATGACGTCTACATCCACACGGTCACTACACAGGAGACTATTAGACTGACTGAGGATGGCGGCGAAGATATCTTTAACGGCATTCCTGACTGGGTGTATGAAGAAGAGGTCTTCACAGGCAATACTGCATTGTGGTGGTCTGTAAATGGCACCTATCTTGCATTCTTGCGTACAAACGACTCGGCGGTTCCCAAATTCCCCATTCCGTATTTCATATCAAGCCATGGTCACGAGTCCGCCTACCCAGAACTTTCCGAGCTAAAATACCCCAAGCCTGGTTTTCCTAATCCGGAGGTAACAATCCTTATCTACGACACACAGAACGGCGACTCCGCTGCCACCGTATCATTGGAGACGGACATCGATGAGTTAATTGTTACTGAATGCGTCTGGGTTGGCGATTCCCAATTGCTCGTCAAGGTAATGGACAGGGAAAGTGATCGAACGCAGGTTCATATAATCCATTCTCGGGATGCCACTGCGATACTCGTGCGGGAAAACACGAACACTGGTTCAGAAAGAGGATGGTTTGAGGTCACACACAATACACACTTTGTACCATCAGATCCAGATAAAAATCGCTCCGAAGATGGCTACGTCGACACTGTAACGTCCGAAGATGGGTTCAATCATCTTGGTTACTTCTCACCACCTGACAGCAAAGAGCCCCTGATTCTATCGAGCGGTAACTGGGAGGTAGATGATGTTGAGTATGCCATTAACCTAGAGGACAATTATGTCTACTTCACATCGACTATGTCTTCTCCTATCGAACGCTCGATTAATCGCGTTTCCCTAATCGGCGGGAATGTCGAGACTGTCTCGGCTGGTGAGAGCGGTATGTTCTCGGCCAAGTATTCACCAGATGGAAAGTTTGCTTTAATCACACATCGACCCCCGTCGTCGGCTCTCTCGCAGAAGGTCATCAGACTCGATCCCAATGCAACAACTAAGGATGGAGATGTCATCGAAGATAACTCTGCGTTAAACAAACTGCTGGAGTCGCGGAACCTGGGAGAAGTGCGATATGGCCAGATAGAAGTGGCTCCGGGCATTTTAGTAAACTACCGAGAGATCCTACCCAGTGGATTCAGCGAACGAAAAAAGCATCCTTTGCTCTTTTTCAACTATGGCGGACCTGGATCCCAGCAAGTTCAGAAGCAGTTAACACTTGATTTTCAACGCATCTTCGCTGAGACACACAACGCCGTTGTTGTTACTATCGATCCTCGTGGGACTGGCTTCATGGGCAAGCATTTTAGGTCCGTGGTTAGAGATCGACTGGGCCATTATGAGTCTCATGATGTTATCGCCGCGGCGAAGCTGTGGAACAGAAAAAGCTATGTTGACGAAGAGACCACGGCTATCTGGGGATGGAGCTACGGAGGTTACTTGACCTTGAAGGTATTGGAGCAGGATGATGATTTAGCTTTCAAATATGGTGTGGCAGTTGCCCCAGTAACTGACTGGTCACTATATGACTCGATATACACCGAGCGCTATATGCATACCCCAGAGCACAACAGCGCTGGGTATGTCACAAGCTCCATCACCAACGTAACTAACCTCGGTCGTCACAAGCGTTTTTTGATAATGCACGGAACTGGCGATGACAACGTGCACTTCCAAAACACGCTAGTACTCCTCGACAAACTCGACCTAAATAACGTTGAAAACTACGACGTGCATGTCTTCCCAGACAGCGATCATAGTATTTCATTTCACAATGCCCAGCCAATTGTTTATGACAAAATCGACAGTTGGCTCAGAGAGCACCAGGAGCATAACCGCTGAGTTGCGGATATATATTGTAAAAGCGTACAAAATTTAATTTTTTTGACTCCCCCCTCCGCCCATTCTTTACTCCCCCATTTTCACATTTTTCCATTTCCACCATTTTCCTGCTTTCAAATTTTCCCATTTCCTCACATCCCATTTTCCAATCTCCCGTTTCCCCCCTTTCCCGTTTGCTCTCACTTTTCCCACGTTTTTGCGGTCACGGCACGCTTTCGGTACACCTTTTCAAACGGGATTTCCGCATAAAATTGACTACAGATTTCGGGGACCTTTTCGCCCAAATTCAAAAAGTTTTTGGGTAATTTTCTGAAGCGTTTTTGAAAACACCACAAATTCGCATCACAACCGTTACAGGATTCTCACTCAATAAACGACAAGTTAGCATTCGTGAGAGACGAGTTTTAGTTACTTTCATTGCCGCTTTCATTTAAAAAAAATATTAACGCCTTCCATTTCTTTTTGCGGGAATGTCAATGGCATTCCTGCGGTTTTCGATGCGACTGGTGGGAACGATAATAAACATTCCTTGACGAAAATTTCCACTCTGGTTTGTTTAAATTCATCAGAGACGATGAAAAAATACGTTTGAACGTCTGCACGATGGGTGGTCTTCTGATGCGTTTTTGAAATTATGACGAATTTGCATCGCGACCATCATAGAATTCTCACTCAACGAACGACAAGTTAGCATTTGTGAGGGCTGGATACTAGTCAGTTTTTATGCCGCTTTCATCTAAAGGAAATAATTTAATGCCCTCCATGTCATTTTGAGGGAGGGTCAGTAGCATTTCTGCGGTTTTCGACGCGACTGATTAGGACGTAAATCAACATTCCTTGACGAGGATTTTTACTCCAATTTGTTTAAAATTGTCAGAATGAATGATTTATACTTGTTTGAAGTCTACACAATGGGTGATTTTCTGAAGCATTTTTGAAATTATCACGAATTTGCATCACAACCATCATAGAATTCTCACTCAACAGACGCCAAGTTAGCATTTATGAGGGCTGGGTTATAGTCATTTCTAATGCCACTTTCATTCAAAAGCGTTAATTTAGCGTCTGCAATTTCGATTTGAGAGAGTATCAATGGCATTCTCACGGCTTTTGACGCGACTGACTGAGACGATAATGAACACTTCTTCACGGGCATTTTCACTCCAGTTTGTTTAAAGTCATCAGAAAAGATGAATTCTATTTGTTTGAAAGTCTACACAGTGGGTGATTTTCTGATACGTTTTTGAAATTATCACGAATTCGCATCACAACCATCATAGAATTCTCGCTCAACGAACGACAAGTTAACATTTTTGAGGGCTGAGTTATACTCAATTCTAATGCCGTTTTCATCTAAAAGAAGTTATTTCATGTCTTTCGTTTCCTTTTAAGGGACTGTCAATGGCACTCCTGCTGCTTTCGGTGCGACTGATTGAGACGATAATGACCATTCCTTAACGGGGATTTTTAATCCAATTTGTTTCAAATCGTCAGAAAGAATGATTCAAATTTGTTTGAAAGTCTACAGAATGGGTGATTTTCTGATGCGTTTTTGAAAATATCACGAATTTGCGTCACAACCATCATAGATTTCTCACACAACAAACGACAAGTTAGCATTTGTGAGAGCTCGATACTAGTTGATTTTATTGCCGCTTTTATTTTAAGAAACATAATTAACGTCTTCTATTTCCTTTTGAGTGAATGTCAATGGCATTCCTGCGGCTTTCGGTGCGACTGATTGAGACGATAATGACCATTCCTTGACGGGGATTTTCACCGCAATTTGTCTAAAATCATCAGAAACAATGATTTAAATTCGTTTGAAAGTCTACGCAATGGGTGGTTTTCTGAGGCGTTTATAAAAATATCACGAATTCGCGTCACAACCACCATAGAACTCTCACTCAACGAACGACAAGTTAGCATTTGTGAGAGGTGAGTACTAGATAATTTTAATGCCTCTTTCATTTTAAGAAAAAAAATTAACGTCTTCCATTTCCTTTTGATGGAGTGTCAATGGCATTTCTGCGGTTTTCGATGGGACTGATTTAGACGACAATAAACATTCCTTGATGAGGATTTTCACTGCGATTTGTTTAAAATCATCAGAAACAATGTTTTAAAATGTTTTAAATCCGCTTGAAAGTCTACACAATGGGTGGTTTTCTGAAGAGATTTTGACATTATCACGAATTTGCATCACAACCATCATAAAATTCTCACTCAACAAAGGACAAGTAAGCATTTGTGAGAGGTGAGTACTAGATAAGTTTAATGCTTCTTTCATTTTAAGAAAGAAAATTAACGTCTTCCATTTCCTTTTGAGGGAATGTCAATGGCATTCCTGCGGTTTTCGATGGGACTGATTGAGACGATAAAGAACATTCCTTGACGGGGATTTTTACTCCAATTTGTTTAAATTCATCAGTAACAATGATTTAAATTCGCTTGAAAGTCTACACAATGGGTGATTTTCTGAAGCGTTTTTGAAAATATCACGAATTTGCGTCACGACCATCATAGGATTCTCACCTAACAATCACCAAGTTAGCATTTCTGAGAGCGGAATACTAGTCAATATTAATACCGCTTTGATCTAAAAAAAAAAAATTAACGTCTTCCATTTCCTTTTGAGGAAGTGTCAATGGCATTCCTGCGGCTTTCGGTGCGACTGATTGAGACGATAATAAACATTCCTTGACGAGGATTTTCACTCCAATTTGTTTCAAATCATCAGAAACAATGATTTAAATTCGTTTCAAAGTCTACGCAATGGGTAATTTTCTGATGCGTTTTTGAAATTATCACGAATTCGCGTCACAACCATCATATAATTCTCACTCAACAAAAGACAAGTTAGCATTTGTGAGAGGTGAGTTCTAGATAACTTTAATGCCGCTTTCATTTTAAGAACGAAAATCAACGTCTTCCATTTCCTTTTGATGGAGTGTCAATGGCATTTCTGCGGTTTTCGATGCGACTGATTGAGACGATAATAAACATTCCTTGATGAGGATTTTCACTTCAATTTGTTTAAAATCATTAGAAACAATGTTTTAAAATGTTTTGACTCCGTTTGAAAGCCGACGCAATGGGTGGTTATCTGAAGCGTTTTTGAAAACATCACAAATTTGCATCACAACCATCATAGGATTCTCACTCAACAAAGGACAAGTTAGCATTTGTGAGAGATGAGTTCTAGATAATTTTAATGCCGCTTTCATTTTGAGAAAGAAAATCAACTTCTTCCATTTCCTTTTGATGGAGTGTCAATGGCATTTCTGCGGTTTTCGATGCGACTGATTGAGACGATAATAAACATTTCTTGACGAGGATTTTCACTCCAATTTGTTTAAACGCATCAGAAACAATGATTTAAATTCGTTTTAAAGTCTACGCAACGGGTGATTTTCTAAAGCGTTTTCGAAAATATCACGAATTCGCATCACAACGAGCATGGGATCCTCACTCAACAAAGGACAAGTTAGCATTTGTGAGAGGTGAAAACTAGTCAATTTTAATGCCTCTTTCATTTTATGAAAGAAAATTTACGTCTTCCATTTCCTTTTGATGGAGTGTCAATGGCATTTCTGCGGTTTTCGATACGACTGATTGAGACGATAAGGAACATTCCTTGACGAGGATTTTCACTCCAATTTGTTTAAACTCATCAGAAACGATGATTTATATTCGTTTGAAAGTCTACACAATAAGTGGTTTTCTGATGCGTTTTTGAAATTATCACGAATTCGCGTCACAACCATCACGGAATTCTCACTCAACGAACGACAAGTTAGCTTTTTTGAGAGCTGGATCCCAGTTGATTTTAATGCAGCTTTCATTTTAAGAAAAAAAATTAACGTCTTCTATCTCTTTTTGAGGGAGTGTCAATGGCATTTCCGCGGTTTTCGGTGCGACTGATTGAGACAATAATAAACATTCCTTGACGAGGATTTTCACTCCAATTTGTTTAGGATGATCAGAAACAATGTTTTTAATTGTTTTGAATCCGCTTGAAAGTCTACACAATGGGTGGTTTTCTGAAGCGATTTTAACATTATCACGTATTTGCATCACAACCATCATAAAATTCTCACTCAACAAAGGACAAGTAAGCATTTGTGAGGACTGAATACTAGTCACTTTTAATGCCGCTTTCAGTTAAAGAAAGAAAATTAACGTCTTCCATTTCCTTTTGAGGGAATGTCAATGGCATTCCTGCGGTTTTCGATGGGACTGATTGAGACGATAATAAACATTCTTTGACGAGGATTTTCATTCCAATTTGTTTAAAATCATCAGAAACAATGTTTTGAAATGTTTTTAGTTCGTTTGAAAGCCGACGCAATGGGTGGTTTTCTGAAGCGTTTTTGAAAATATCACGAATTTGCGTCACGACCATCATAGGATTCTCACCTAACAATCACCAAGTTAGCATTTTTGAGAGCGGAATACTAGTCAATATTAATACCGCTTTGATCTAAAAAAAAAAATTAACGTCTTCCACTTCCTTTTGAGGAAGTGTCAATGGCATTCCTGCGGCTTTCGGTGCGACTGATTGGGACGTGACTGAACATTCCTTGACGGTAATTTTCACTCCAATTTGTTTAGAATTATCAGAAAGAACGATTTAAATTTGTTTGAAAGTCTACAAAATGGGTCATGTTCTGAAGCGTTTTTGAAATTATCACGAATTCGCGTCACAACCATCATAGTATTCTCACTCAACAAACGACAAGTTAGCAGCTGTGAGGACTGAATACTAGTCACTTTTAATGCCGCTTTCAGTTAAAGAAAGAAAATTAACGTCTTCCATTTCCTTTTGAAGGAGTGTCAATGACATTCAAGTGGTTTTCGATGTGACTGATTGAGATGATAATGACCATTCCTTGACGGATATTTCTACTCCAGTTTGTTTAAAATCATCAGAAACTATGACTTATATTCGTTTGAAAGTCTACACAATGGGTGATTTTCTCATGCGTTTTTGAAATTATCAAGAATTCGCGTCACAGCCATCATAGAATGCTCACTCAATAAGCGACAAGTTAGCATTTGTGAGAGCTGAGTACTAGTCAAGTCTAATGCCGCATTCATCTAAAAGAAATTGTTTAGCGTCTGCCGTTTTCTTTTGAGGGAGTGTCACTGGCATTTCTGCGGCTTTTGGTGCGACTAATTTCGATGTTAATGAACATTCTTTGACGAGGATTTCCGCTCCAATGTGTTTAAAATCCTTACAAACGATGATTTCATTCGTTTGAAAGTCTACACAGTAAGTGGTGTTCTAATGAGATTTTGAAATTATCACGAATTTGCATCACAACCATCATAGTATTCTCACTTAACAAACGACAAGTTAGCATTTGTGAGAGCGAATAAGTAGTCAGATTTAATGCCTCTTTCATTTTAAAGAATCAAATTAACGTCTTCCATTTCCTTTTGAGGGAGTGTCAATGGCATTCCTGCGGTTTTGGATGCGACTGTTTGAGACGATAATGAACATGTTTTGACGGGGATTTCCATTCTAATTTCTTTAAAATCATCACTAACGATGATTATATTCGTTTGAAAGTCTACACAATGCGTAATGTTCTGATGCGTTCTTAAAACATCACGAATTCGCATCACAACCATCATATAATTCTCACTCAACAAACGACAAGTTAGCACTTTTGAGCGCTGAGTACTAGTTGAGTTCATTGCCGCTTTCATTAAAAATAATAATTCGGCGTTCTCCATTTCCTATTAAGAGAGTGTCAAAGGGCAATACTGATCACAATCATTATAGGATTCTCACTTAACAAACGACAAATTAGTATTTGTGAGAGCTAAGAAAACGTCAATTGTCTCGCCGCTTTCATTTCGAAAATTAATTTAACGTTTTCCATTTCCTTTTGAGGAAGGGTCAAGGGCATTCCTGATCACAACTTTTATAGGATTCTCACTTAACAAACGATAAGTTAGCATTTGTGAGAGCGGGGTACTAGTCAATGTTATTGCCGCTTTTATTAAAAAGAAATAACAACGTCCTCCATTTCGTCTTGAGGGTCAAGCTTATTCCTGCGATTTTCGACGCGACTGATTGGGACGACAATGAACATTCCTTGACGGGAATTGCCGCTTCAGTTTGTTTAGATTCATCTGAAACGACGACTTATAGCCTAATGGGTGCACATTCCTGTAGTCTGCACTTCCTGTAGTCTACACTTCCCGCAAAATGCATAAAGGGATAAGTCGCCCAACTCAACCAACACATGCTCAATTGTTCCACCAGAACTCCCTGCACTTAACCTTGCTACCATAAAAACGGTTTCAAATAGTTCGAAAGCTCAAATCATGATCTTATAAACTTAAAGATTTCATAGAGATCTCCATTGTTTGAGATCGTGGCCGGAGAAACTGAGACACCCCTATTTACAGTTAAGTGGCGTGTAGATAAGTAAGTTCTGACGCGAAGAGTATGTTCCTGTAGCCATGAAAATGGTCGTCGCGAAGAAAAAACGTGCCGCATCATTGCAGACCGCCAGAAGCTCGAGACGACGTTGTGACAAGTGTAGACAACCATTGCTCCTCGAACACTACTTTCTTATTATTTATTGACATAAATTACTGTATATGACATTGATGAGAAATCCCTTATTCACTATGAACTTCCGTAAATAAGGTCGATCGATAACTGGGCGTTTTTCAACAAAAGGGGAGCAAATTTCATTTTTGAGAGGCGCTCCAATTTTTGAGCCAAAAATCGGAGATCCCAAACGCATATACTTGGGAGTTTTTGGGAAATTTTTGGGATTTTGGGGCGTACCGAAAGCGTGTCGTGGTTGTACAGTACAGTACTTATACTACTCCTGATACATACAGTATATTTCCAATGAACGAAAAGTCAACCAATTTCTTGAAGTGATCAACGTAAAGCAGAGGAATGAGAGGAAACGGCAGCAGACACGAAACAAGCTCCGAATAAAAGCGAAAAGTTGACTAGCCATATTTCAGCGCAATGACTTTTAATGCTAAGAGTAGAAGCCGAAATTGATTGTGATATAGCTGCTGGCTCTCTTCTCACTTTCTTAGGGTTCATTTTTACTACATCCCGACTTGCTAATTCTCACATCAAATGCTCACATACCGTTTTTCATGTTTCATAATTTCCCTTGTTTTAGATTCGATTTTACTTGTTTGTCGTTTTCTCCCCTTTCGGGTTTTCGATTTTCCGGAAATTTAAAAAATGGGAAAACAGGAAAAATAGGAGATGGAAAGGACAGCAACATGAAAGGCCATTGGAATATTAAACATCCAAGACTATGTGGACGACCAATTTCTGAGCAGATTAAAGTTGGTTTTAATGTTCGTGAGAGTGGCAGATGTTTTAATGGTTCGAACTTCTCACTGTTCTTGTAGAGCCAAGATTCTGGGACAACAATCAGAAGATACCGAAAGTTTAGATAAAAAGAAAGCATGACGCCCTGCCAAATGAAACGTATTCGTTGTTTCGAGATTTCACATCATTCATGGTCTCAGTGGCGTTCAACAGGAACTATATAGCATTTAAGTTTCGATACGTGATAATTGAGAAAACTATGAGAACCGCGATACACATGCCTTGTGGAATATTAATAGTAGTAATCCATCTTTCTACAGTACAGTACACTCAGTCGGCTGTCTATGATCAGTTCAATGGGTTGGAAAACATCAGAGAATAAAACCGGTAAGCTTCGCGAATAAATAATTTTAATGAGTATTTCGTACAAAATCATTGATACTATTACAGTTTATTGGAGTCGTGAATGCGAAGTGGTGACAACGCGATTATGCTGGCAGACAATCTGGCTCAAATTATCCTAGGCTCCGACAAACCTTATTCCCAGTAACTTAAGAAGTGTGCCTATATAGGAGGCAGAAGAAGCGGTGGCCATGCCGTTAAAAGTGCTGATCCGCGGCGTCAGGCTCCGGATAATTTCAGGAAAAAGGCTAGGGAAGAAAAAAATGTGAAGAGTGAAGTATAATCAGAATAAGGCTCCGAGGACCACGATAGCACCAAGGAATAGGTTTGCACGTGGTATCGAAGCCTTGTTTGAGAGTGGCGCACCAGAGCCAGAGGCAGAGGCAGAGGCAGAGGCAGAGGCAGAGGCAGAGGCAGAGGCAGAGGCAGAGGCAGAGGCAGAGGCAGAGCCAGAGGCAGAGCCAGAGCCAGAGGCAGAGGCAGAGGCAGAGGCAGAGGCAGAGGCAGAGCCAGAGGCAGAGGCAGAGCCAGAGGCAGAGGCAGAGCCAGAGTCAGAGCCAGAGCCAGAGCCAGAGCCAGACTCAGGGCTAGACTTAAAGCCCGAGCCATTGTCAGAGCCAGTGGCCGCAACTGCAAACGCCGTCTCCGTTAATGTGCATGGACATGCTGTGACTGTCACTGTCTCTCCGGCTGAGCCGCTGTAAGTTTGACCGTTAGTGGTAAAAACAGTTGCAGACGGACAAATGGTTTCAAACGACGTTACGACTGTAGTGCGAGTAGTGGCACTAGGTAATACCGATGTAAGAGTGCAAGGACAGTTTGTCACGGTCAATGTCTCCCCTGCAGTCACGGTGTAAGTTTTGCCGTTCGTAGCAATAGTGGTAGCGGAGGGGCAAACAGTCGTGAACTGAGAGACGACTGTCGTGATGACTGCAGGTCCAGCAGCGCTAGCAGCAGGGGCTATTGATGTAGTAACAGAGGGAGAGGCGCATACGTCCAACACCGGAAGTACAGATGATGACAACTTGTACGCGACATCAGCATTGTTGAGCGCTACTGAAAAGGCACTAAGGTCGGAAGAAAGAGCAAGCTCAACAGGGCAGTCGCCATGAACCGCAGTGACAATGCCATACTCAAACTCAACCATTGCACTCTGGAGAGAGCTGAGATCAAGCTGGACAAAATCTGACGAGATAGCCCTCTTTTGAAGACCAGAGTAGGCTCCAGCGGCGGAGAAATCAGCCGCATTCTCCACCAATGCCTGCAGCAATAGAGCAAGGTTTCCGAACAGATTATTGGTCAAGGCCACATCCACTGGACGAGTGAAGATCTGGGGTATGAGGACATCTAGTGAAATGGCTCCTACAACAAGCTCACCAAATGTTGTCTCAATGTCGAGAAGACTAGACATTGCGAAGGGTGAGTTCCAATCGTCGACTTCTCTTGCTAAAACACTTGCCAACGATGCCACATAGGACTCTTGTTGAGCCAAATCTCTAAGACTCGAGGAGCCTGACGAAGTCGAGGTAGTTAGAGTCTTGAGAGAGGCAATCGGGCTAGAGGAACCAGAACTTGAGCTTGACTCAGTGGAACTGAGGATACCAAAGCTGGTGCCAACGGAACCAGAGAAAATCGGGCTGGAAGCTTTACTTGAAGCTGCACTTGAGGCTGAGCCTATCGTAGCAGCGCTAGAGATGCCTGAGCTGAAACCAGCTGAACCAGAGGCGATCGGACTAGACGCCGAGTTTGACACGTTCGATACCGCAGAACTAGAGAGAGCCAAACCAGAGGGCGAGTTGAGCTTAGTGGAACTCGAGGTCGAAGGAACCAGACCAGAAGTTGAAACTGACAATGTCGATGCAGTGGTATGAGAGGCGAGCAAGCTCGAAATATTCAAAGAAGACAAGAGGGAACTAATGGGGGCTGAACTGCGCAAAGTGGAGACAGAACTTGGTGAGCCCGAGAGGGCCGAACTCGACACAGTCAAGTTCACTGAAGTCGACATAATCGAGGAAGGTGGTATCAGGCTTGAGGCGAACGAGACGGGCAAGGTCGAATTGGAAGCAACTGAACTAAAGGCAGTCGAATCGGCTGCAGTTGACTCTGAAGCGACCGAACTAGAAGCGACCGAGCTTGAAATCGAGGAGGATAGAGCCGTGTTGGAGAGCGTCGAGATTGGCAGAGTCGAGTCTGCGGCAACTGAAGTTGAAGTCGCTAAACTTGAGATATCAGACTGATTCAAGACCGAGCTAGGTATAACTGAGCTGGATGCCGTTGACTTGAAGGCAGTGGTGCTAAAGGCAACGTAGCTGGAGCTGGAGACAGCCGAGCTTGGTGTGGTCGAGTTGAAAGCAACTGAACTAAGGATCAGAGAACTTGAAAGGTTAGAGGAAGGCAGGAACGAGGAAGGCACAGCAGTACTTGGTAGAATCGAGTTGATCGAAGCCGAACTGGAAACAACTGAACCGGATAGGGTCGAGTGGACTTCAACCGAACTAGAGGAGACTGAGCTCGAAGCGTTCAACGAAAGCAGGCCTGAGCTAGAGATAGTAGCACTAGGTATAGTCGAGTTGAATGTGACTGCACTAGACGCCACGATGCTAGCGATAGCTGAGCTGGACGCAATTGAGTTTGAGACAACCAAGCTAGACGTAACTGAGCTTGACAGAGTCGAGTTAAATCCAACTCGACTGGAGAGTGCAGAACTCGAAACACTCAACGAAGGAAGGACGGATCTAGAGACAGTTGAGAGAGAGGCTGTTGAGTTGGAGCCAACTGAACTCGGAGCGGCGGAGCCAGATGCAGTTGAGTTGAAGGCAGCTGAACTAGAAGTCGCTGAGCCGACAATGTTCGAAGAAGGCAGGGCCGAGCTAGAGACGGCAGAGTTGGGACCAGACGAGCTGAATCCAACTGAACTAAAGACAACTAGGCTCGAAGTATTGGAATAATGCAAGATCGATCCAGAGAGAACGAGGCTTGAAGGTGTCGAGCTGAGTACAGAGATGGACGCAGTAGCGTTAACGCCAACAGAGCTAGGAACAAAGGATGTCGAAGCATTCGAAGGAGACAGAGCGGAGCTCGTGGCAGGCAAGCTGGACACAGACGAGTTGTGGCGAACAGAGCTAGAAAGAGCGGAGCTGGAAACACTAGAGCTGAAGCCAACAGAACTTAGGATAACGGAACGCGTAATATTCAATGAAGGAGGAACAGAGCCAGTGGCAGACAAGCTCGACACGGTCGGGTTGTGATCGATAAAACTGGAGACAGCGGAACTCGAGATGTTTGAGGAATGCAAAACAGCGCTAGTGGCAGGCAAGCTTAGAGTGAACGAGCTGAAGCCAGCTGAGTTAGAGACTGCGGAGATGGCAGTTGACTTGTAGCTAACCGAATCAACAGCCGCTGAGCTGGGAATATTCGACGGGGGCATAATCGAGCTTGGGGCAGCAGTTGAGTTGTAGCCAATAGTACTAGAGGCCACCGAGCCAGGAGCAGTCGCATTCAAGCTAAGCGAACTAGGGAGAACAGAGCTGAGACTGGTTGAGTTAAATCGAGTTGAGCGAGAAGCGCCTGAGCTCGAAATATTTGCAACGGAACTAGAGATAGTCGCGCTCGAAATATTTGAAGAGGGCACGGCCAAGCTGGAAGACGTCAAATTGGACCGGACTGAACTAGAGAGAACCAAACTTGAAGCAGTTGAATTGAGGCCAAATGAGCTCGAGATAGTCGAGGTCGAAGTATTTGAGGATGGTAAGATCGAGATAGAAGCAGTCGCGTTGGGACCAAGCGATCCAGAGGCGGCAGAGCTGAAAGTAGTTGATGAGTTGGAATCAAGTGTTGAACTTGAGAAGGCCCAGCTGGAGACGGTCGAGTTGGGATCAAGCGATCCAGAGGCGACAGAGCTGGAGGTTGTAGAGTTGGAACCAACCGAGCTAAAGCCTGTCAAACTCGAAGCAGTAACGGAAGGGATGATCGAGTTAAAGATAGCCGTGCTCGTCCCATTTGAGTTGACGCCAACCGAACCAAGTGCCACTGAGGTTGAAAATTTCGTTGAAGACGGGACCAAGCTAAGCACCATTGTGCTGGATGAGTTGAGACCAACAGAACTGGAGACTATCGTGCTAGAAGCATTCGAGGAAGATATTGCCGAACTAGGTAAGACCGAGTCCGAGATATGTGAGGAGGGAAGTGCGGAACTAGAGACAAGTGAGCCGGTCAAAGTTGTGTTTGACGAGCTTGAAGCGATCGAGTTGAGTGTAAGAATGCTAGAAGGAGCTGAGCTCGAAACATTCGGAGTAGACACCACAGAGACGAAGGCGACTGAGCTAGCAAGAGTCGAATATGAGGCAACTGGTCCAGGGATGATCGAGGAGGTCGTAGTCAAATTCACGACGGCCAAACTTGATTCCGCTGAGTTGGAAACAACCGAGCTAGAAGAAATAAAGCTGAGAAGAGTCGAATTCGAAGCAGCGGAGTTTAAAGTGCTAGAAGGGGGAGCGACTGAGCTGACCTTCGAGGCAATCTCGCTCGAATCGATGGACGAAGACAGAGTTGGACTAGAGCCAACTGAGCTGATCGCAGCAGAATTCGACGTGATGGAGCTCAAAATAAGGGAGGGTGGAAGAGATAACCTAGTCGAAGCAGTAGTGCTCGAAGTAGAGGGGCTCGAAGGCGATGCATAGTTGCTCAAGGTGGGACTCAGTGAAACCAAAGTAGAGGCAGAAGAAACCACGAGGGAAATTGACGAAGAAGATGAGTTACTAGAATGGAGTCCTGTACCAGAAGCCTCTGCACTTCCATTGAGGAACTGCGGGCTAGCACGCTTTCGCTTCGGAAGGTGAATGGGATTCTCAAGGGCATCGAGTCCTGCAGCCTTAGCGGCAATAGTGTCAGAGTCGCCAACTAGTCTAGCTTCGGCGGCTTGTAGGAATGCCAAGGCGTAAAGAACAATGCCCACATTAACCATTTCGAAGTGATATCACGATAAGATCTAAAACACGTTGTAACGTCCCTCGTAAAGAGAACGACGAGATATGAGGAGAAGTGTAAGCTCTCAAGAACTAGCGATTCGAACGGTTCTACGAAGGCGGGATCTTTGGCGATATATATATTCACTATGCGGTATTATGCTTTAGGCGCGTATATGATGAGCTGAATCGACATTCAGCATGCGCACGCTAGATGCTGATCTGATGATCTGCATAAAAACGAGTTTCCGTTGGGGGGGCTGGTGATTTTGTTTGGTAAGACTGTATTGTGGATCTAGTTCGCAGCCCCTAGTTCCTAGTTTTCTATAGGAAGAGATCAGCCGTTCTGCTTGCGAAAGCATGAACACTCACGCGCTTGTCGGTTTGTCCAATTCGATTAAAACGACCGATTTTTACTGAAATACTAATTTGAAACTATAGACGTACCAATCGTTAGTGAGACTAGTTCAGGCTGAAATTTGAGACCTCGTTAAACCGAGGTTATATTAAGAAAAAGAAGGGGGTGGGGGACGCATTGGAAGGAGGCAAAGCATGTTAGGCCATTTTAGGACAAAACTGGACAACTTACTCACTCCACGTGCCCAATCGTATCATAGGCCGATCATTGGCTTGAGGCGATGTGACGCGATGCCTCTGTAATCCAGTCGAGGCGAGGGGAAAAACGGGAAAATAGAAAGTCGCTGAAGTCTTGTACCTACAGTGTTAACATGCAAATGATTTTGTGCAATACTGAATAAAACTAGTACAGCCTAGAGAGCATGGCGGCTAAACTGATGCATTCGTTTAATTGGGCTCCACGTTTTCTATAGTTCTAAGCATTTGCCTCCATCTAGGCTAAGTACTATATCTTGTTCCGCTCTTGTGCAGCAGAGAAGGGGATATAGCAGAGCGATGAAAAACCTCGGTGAATGCGCGGAACCACTACTGAAAAATTACATAACGTCACAGATGCATGCATGCATGCATGCATGCGTGCATTAGACAGATGTCGTGGTGTGCTTCGTGAGACAACAACCCATATTTTGATAAAACTCACTGCAGGCTCTGTCCAGCGAAGCAGAAAGATGGTACTCAGTGCCAGACTTTAATCGCAAGGGACTGGGTCATATGTTGAGCTCCAAATGTATAGCCGTTGTAAGAACCGGCGCTTGATTATAGGCGCTTAAGTCGACCAGGGTAGTGAAGGAGGTTGGGTATTTTTAATCCCTTATACGACGAGTAAGCTGATCGCCGTTATGATCATGCAGACTGCTGCATATCAGCCACTCTTAGCTGGATGACAGTGCGTCTAGTCCAGTCTCCTGGCGCTTATCTGAAAATGAAGGAGAGGCGAGATCTGAAAACTGAGGGCCAGGGCCAAATGTGGGTCGGGGGAGGGGAGAGGGAATTCTCCGCGCATAAGCGATCGCATGGATGAATAGTTTTGGAGGACACAGTCTCCGCCGACGAATGAGTGAGTTCAACGAGTAAAAATAAGAGCACACTGGTGAGACAGGATCAAGAATCCGAATTACTGGCCTCCGAGTGTTGACACTAATTAAAGTACTTCAACACGTGGGGCTGAGATACCTGTGAACTGAAAATGATGTAGCCCCCACAGGACCCTTGATCTGCCCGATTTAATATCGTTGAAGTTAGTCAGTGGCACTTATTGAAAAAAAGCGCGTTCTAGCTGTACTGTATGTGTTGGGAATGACGTTATAGGTGAAACTGCCCAAGATAGAAAAAGGGGCCTGTGTGATGAATCTCATCGCGAAGAACCTCGAAAGAACGTTAACTAAGGTGGCCACGGTTTGGTATGGATTGCAAAAGAATGGGTGCTATTTAAATATCATCGCGGAAGCACGCTATAGATAGATCAGGTAAGTTCTGCTGATTTGTAGGACAGGGGTGATGGCTGGCGTCTTTTCGACTTTCGGACAAAGTCGACTACTTCGCTTGGAAGGTACAGTGTGCGTGACGGGGTGCGAGGGCTAGGGGTTGTCTCTCCATGGGGCACGAACAGTTGAATGTAAATGAGAAGCACAGACTAGTCGAATGAAAGAAAAGGAAGGTAAATATAAAAGTCTAAAAGATCAAATTCGTTTCCACTGCAGGCTAAGCGCATCTGCAATGTTTTCCATATGGCTTCTGGAAGTAAGAAGTTTAGAGCTTATCATCTCAACAGACGGGAATAACGACTTGTCAGCGTCAGTCTCACAGAAGGCGCCAGATGTCGGCACGATCCCATCAATGAAATAGTGTTTGAGAGTTGTCTCAATGCATGCGCTTGATTGTGATGTGCTGCAATGACCATAGCCAGCTCGTCGGATACTCACTGCGTTTATGAATTTCTCAGAAATGCGATCAGCGTACAGGGATGGTGTGACGGGATCAAATTCATTTCCTATAGCCAGAAGGGGAAACGAAGTTGTTACGGGCAGGCTGGAATTAAATCGCTCAGCCCCCCTTACCCGCCATGATCCTAAACATAATGGTCCCCTGACAGCGAAAAATCTTGCAAAGTTAATGCTATCATGCTCGATGTTCTCCAGGTGATCACGGTATTGTTGCAGTGTCCACTCTGAACTTGGCTCTGGGGAAATAACATCACCACAAGCAATGGCCCAATGAACGTCCTCAATCTTTTCAGGATGTTTCATGTCTACTTTCGAGTCTGTTGCCAATGCCGTCACGTTACCATTTGCGATACCCTCGTAAAGCCACTCAGCAAGTTTAGACCATGATCGTGGGGAGTACATTGCTCTGAAAATAAGCTCATACATCATGCTGAAGGTCAGGAGTTGAGGAGGATTCGCGCCAAGAGCCGGTATGGGCCGTGCCCTGAGGCTGTCTATCCATTCCGTAACGACGTTTTGAAGTTCGTCTGCACTTGATGCAAGGGAAGCAAGTTTACAAGCATCTGCTCCTGCATCATAACACTCGTAATAAAAATGGTTGTATTCTGCCTCAGTATCAAGTAAATTCGAGCTCCAAAGGCCAGCAAGGTAATTATCGAGCTCCACAACACCATCAATCACAAGTCTGTTGACTTGTTCAGGGAAGATAGCTGCGTACACGCTGCCAAGTACGGTGCCGTAGCTAAATCCCCAGTAGTTCAATTTCTCGTCACCTAGAGCCTTGTGGAGTAGATTCATATCCCTTGCAACGAATGGGGTGCTCAAAAATCTGAAATTCTCACGATTTTCAGGATGATGAGAGAAGCACATGTCACTAAAAATCGAGGCTTGTCCAAGGACAGTCCCCAGTTCGGAATCCAAAGTCACATTGGCGTGAGAGCCAGGGAAGCCGTAGGCATGCTGGAGAACGTTGTAAACCACATTCTCAGACCTGTGATCGAAACAGATAGCCTTTGGTGTTGTCAGTCCAACACCACGGGGATCGAACCCAATAATATCATAGCGGTGATCCAGAACAGCGTCGATACTTTCTCCACCAGTAACATTACCTGAAGTACCCAATTTTGCAACCATCTCGACTCCCGAACCACCCGGACCACCAGGATTCACAAGAACCGAGCCGAGGACCTTTTCACGAGGAGTCTTGCCACGGCCCGCTCTAAGTCGCACAATTGCTATTGAGGCGTTCTTCGGATTCGTGGGATCCGTGTAGTCTAGCGGTGCCAGAAGGTAACCACAGTCATATTGCTCGTTGTTGTAGTCCGGGCATTTGTACCACGAGATTTCTCCTCTTGCAATATGATCATCGCCATTGGCTAGTGAAGGTCGATCAGCCGAATATGTCATATTGCCAATGCTGGGACTAGCTCCTGTGGGATATCGCTCGTGAGGCAGATCAAACGATTGTCGGCAGCATAGCGCACCTTTAACAATCAACAACAGGATAGCACTTGTCAAAAGGCATATTTTCAGAAGACTGTGACTCAGTACGGCAGTTCTTTTATCACCAGATGCACGTGTGCTTTCTTTAGAGCCTTGCATAGTGCCGAGTTTGGGTGGGAAGTGTGCTAGTCACAAGGTTTCACTGTGAGGTACTCTCGTGGCGAGATAAGTCGAAAATGTAGGAGGAAGGCGCGACGCAGAGATGATTTTAATCAAACGGCTGATCAGTTCTATCCACTAATTTTCTCTGCTTTGCGAGATTCTTCCTTCAATCAAAATACGATAAAGTTCCTAAAGATAACATCAGTGCGTCTCAGCGATGACAACATCTTATCAGCCGTGCTTCGCGTAGCACGTGATTTACGGGAATCTTCGACAAAAGGAGTGCAATAGTTTACGTGCCAATAATTGTGTGATTGCTGTTCAACGAAGAAGCTCCATGGCACACAAGGTTTTAATCCTCTAGTCCCGCAGTAGATGAGCAAGAAAACTAGACATGGCTGGTGTTGCCGCCCAAATACGAAGGGTGTTGTCCCCGCTATATCCATACACTAAGCGCGCGCTTGAAAAGGGTTCCGATAGCTTTGTAGTATATGGTAAGCATTTTGATAAGGCGGCTAACCTCATGCCACCCCTCAAAGGGGCTTGCAGCGAACTTACCTGCAAGAGCGCTCCATCGACTACTCTTTGCCCGAATACGCGCTGTTGGAATCGAGTAGAGAAGAATCATTCTTTTTGACGCCTTCGCAAGGTTAAAACACTAACTGACGATTTAAAATTGTCAGAATGCGACGGACTTTCTTTTGTATCGATGGTCACACGGCAGGCAACCCGGTACGGCTTGTGGTAGGCGGAGCGCCCCTTCTTAGAGGTAACAATATGAGTGAGAGGCGTCTGGATTTCATTGAAAGGTACGATTGGATCCGCACTGGCCTCTGCTTCGAGCCCAGGGGTCATAGTATGATGTCTGGTGGTTTCCTCTACCCTCCAACTTTGGACGACACCGACGCTGGTATACTCTTCATGGAAACAAGTGGCTGCTTGCCAATGTGTGGTCATGGCACTATAGGAATTGTCACGTTTGCTCTTGAACATGGGCTGGTCGAGCCACGCGTGCAGGGGAAGCTTCGACTCGAGGTTCCCGCAGGAATCATTGACGTTGACTACGTGAAAGATGGCAACAAGGTTCTGAGTGTTAAAATCAGAAACGTTCCATCGTATGTAGCGGCTACTGATATCAAGGTTGTGATTCCAGATTTAGGACCCCTTTCAGTTGATGTAGCCTACGGCGGAAACTATTACGCGATTGTGGAGCCTCAAGGCGAATACACTGGTCTTGATTCTCTTGGTGCCGACCGCATATTACGACTAAGCCCTATCCTGCGAAAAGAGGTCCAAAGAGCCTTCACGCCTGTTCACCCGTCAAATCCTGCTGTCAATGGTGTCAGCCACGTCCTATGGGTCGATAAAGATGCTACGAAAGCTGAGGGACGTAATGCGGTATTTTACGGTGACAAGGCCATAGATCGCAGTCCTTGTGGAACTGGATCCTCTGCACGTTTGGCGCACCTTTACCACAAAGGAATATTAGCGAATGGCGATACATTCGTTCACAAAAG
Organism: Wickerhamiella dianesei; assembly: GCA_022577725.1. Lineage (NCBI taxonomy): Eukaryota > Fungi > Ascomycota > Dipodascomycetes > Dipodascales > Trichomonascaceae > Wickerhamiella > Wickerhamiella dianesei. The sequence continues at coordinate 17,046 of JAKIRV010000008.1, read as the reverse complement.
CTTTATTAAAAGCACATTCTCCTGCAAAATCGAGGGAGTAACGGAATTGCCTAACGAGACCCCGGCAATCATCCCGTCTATTCAAGGTAGTGCAGTAGCCACCGGCTTCAATACAATCTGGATTGACACCGAGGATACTTTCAGCAGAGGATTCCAGGTTTTATGACATCTGCAAAAGCCCATAGTTTTTGCCATGGCTCTTTGCACGTTCTATTTTAGATACCCGCAGCCTTGGGAAGCCGTAAATAAGTCAACCCCTACCCTAAGATTATCGTTGCGCTTGCGGCGTTGCTCATAACTAGTGAAACGAATAGTTATATAAAGGGTGAAGGAAAAGAACATCTTGTGAAAAAGATCATCATTAAAACTACTATGGCTCAAAGAATCGACGCTGCCCAGCAACCGGAAGAGATCAAGCTGCACGATGGAAGGTCCATCCCTAATATTGGCTTCGGTGTGTATCAGATGAACCCCAAGCAGGCGCACGACAGTGTTTACGAAGCGCTCGTTGCGGGATACAGGTTGATTGATTCTGCTGTCATGTACGGTAACGAGAAAGCTACTGGAGAAGCGATTGAGAAGTTTCTTCAGGATTACCCCGATGTGAAGAGGCAGGACATCTTTTACACCACGAAACTTCCTGGAGGAGATTTAACCTACAAGCTTGCGAGTGAAAAGATTCACGAGTGTCTTCAGCGTGTGAAACAGTTGGAATACATCGATCTCATTCTCATCCACTTCCCATCAGGCACTCCTGAGACTCGTAAAGAGACTTATGAGGCTTTAGTGGATGCCCAAAAAGAGGGTATCGTTAAAAGCATTGGCGTCTCTAACTTTAACCAAGCCAGGATCGAGGAGCTTCTTGACGCAAAGCTTCCGCTTCCTGTGGTGAATCAAATTGAAATTAGCCCGTGGTTGCAGAGACGGGAAGTTATGTCGTTCTGTCGATCTCATGGCATAGTTGTTGAAGCTTACTCGCCGCTGACTCGTGGAGAAAAGTTAAGTGATAAAACGTTGGTTGAATTGGCAAAGAGGTACAATAAGACACCTGCGCAAGTTCTTCTGCGTTGGTCGCTCGATTATCACACGGTGCCGATCGTCAAGTCTGTTCATCCCAACCACATTCGGAGCAACATTGAACTGGATGACTTCCAGTTATCTGAAGAGGACCTCAAAGATCTTGGAGATGCGAGTTCCCACTTCCTATCCCAAGAGAAGTGGGACCCCTTGAGCTGGAGTGCTAGTCACGAGAATTAACTCCTGAAAACTGGGCAAAAAAGGCTTGAAACACCAAGACCGAACAGTGCAGTGAGGCCTCTAGATCTTCATGTAGCGGGCCCGACATGCCATTTACAATAGCCCGAGAGCAAACTCTTTACAAATGTAATTAAGTCTGAGTCGGATACAATTATCACTAGTTTACGATTTATAGAGCATTGGCATACTTTGTCTGTCCACGCTCTCTCAAGTAGCGCCCCTTGAACCGGATGTAAAGAGCTAGTCCAATCATCACGAAACTGAATAGTGCCAAGATGGTGCAACCCCAGCCCACAGGGAACCTTGATGTGCCCGTGTACTTATACATAGTATGGCCAAACAATGGAAAGGCACCTCCGAGTGATGCACGCGCAAGGCTGTTGCTCGCGAATGCAGAGCCAGCAGTATGTGGTGGATACATGGCGCCTACAAACGCGAGGTACGATTGGAAAAGCAGCAGACCACCAGCGACAAAGATAGCGTTACCGATCATGGAGACGATCCAGTGAATATCTTTGTTGACTGTCCAGCCGAATATGAGAATCCCGACTGGAACACAGACGCTCGAAAAGATAGCGACATCTCCAAACACCTTCTCAGGCTTGTTCTCTCCCCTTTCAAGCAGTGGCTTCAACAGCTTGTAGTGAAGATAAACCATATATCCAGGAAGAGCAATGATACATCCAACGAGAAGCGAAAGGTAAGATAAGCCTTGTCCAATTAAGTGGAAGTGGTATGTCCCACCATAGGCTAATGGGAACGCCTCAAAGTAGAGGTAAAGAACGGCGTACACGAGCGCCAAATGAAGGTTGATAAACGCCATGATAGGCTCTCGAATTGTGATCTCAAGAGGCCGATAGAAAATATGTTTCAGTAAACCTTTCGTCGTCTGGGTACGCAGGGCTATCTCCCCTGGAGCTACGATTCGAGGGTTTCCTGTTATGCGTCTGAGCGACCTTGCTTTCCGCATCAACAATGCCTGCTCACTTGTTTCAGGAAGAAAGAGGAACATGAACAAGCCGACGCCCCCAGCCAAGATAAGAAGGAACCAGAAAATCCATCGCCAACCTCCGTGAAGCTCAAGAGCTCCTCCAATAAGAGGGCCGAGGAAAGGCCCACAGATTGCGGTCATGGCAATACCTATAAGACAGTAGACCAAGTACGGGAACGGAACGACGTCCGTGAAACTAGCTGCACCGGTAGCGAGGGGCGGTGAAGCCATCCAGCCCGCCAGCAATCTAAGAACAACAAACGGTGCAACATGATTGGTTAATGCGGTAGGAATCTGCAGAATCACAAAGAAGAACTGGCAGAACAGGTAAATGTAGTTGCGTCCTCCAAAGAGGGGGTTTTCACTCATAGGAGTAAACCATAAACAGCCCGATCCGTATCCCCAGACGAAGAAAGTAAGTCCAAGGGTTACCTTGACTTGAGACGTGTGAAACTCCTCAATAAGTGTGGGAATGGCGGGTGTAAATATACCAGCACCCATATATAGTGACATGGTACACAAGGCAATAGTAAAGCACACGAGTACCTTGCGGTTAAAAGACCAATTTGTGGGCTTGTCAGGATCATCGGGGCCATCCCAGTCGACGATGATATCGTCAGAAGAAGCTTCGTCGCTTTCACTTTCTGGCGCCTCGGAGGGGACTGCAGTTTCGCTAACATCACCGCCACTCACCGCCTTTTCCAGCTTGGTCCCCTCAAAATTGTTTATGTTCGCATCGAGTCCTGAGCTGGCCTCGCCCTTTTCCTGTGAAACACCGACGAGATATTTCGCAGGAATCTCATAGTCGTCTCTTTCAACTCGAGGTTTGAACAAGCGTCTCCTAGAGGCAAGGTAAACAAGCTCTCCTGCAAGGCTGTCTCGTAAAAGACCACCAAACAGACTCATCAATATCACGCTTCAACGTTAGACTTCTAAGCTTCTCAAATGCGCTATCTCTGCGTTCGCTATATGTCGATATGAACTTTTACACGAACCACGCTAATATATATAGTTATATATTCGGGCACATGCCAAGGCGGCTCATTCCTTGTTTACAAACCTTTCAACTCACCCTTGCCCTTCGACTAACCACGCCACGATTGCCACAATACTTTCCCTTTTTAGTTAGTTAAAGCAGGTCTTAGCCCCTAGCAGAACTTAATGGAAAAATGATGTCTGAGTTTCAACCGGCACTACTATTTTTTTCTTTTACGGCCGCCTCAAGAACTATCGAGGTTCGATTTCAATAATGCACGATAAGCCGGAATGTAGATCTTTAGTCAACATGCATGGTTACGCAAACATTTCTAATGGTCAGCGCCTCGCTTAGTAGCGGTCTCCACACTTTCACGTTCTTCATATTGTGCAAGCAGCTGGCTGAACACAGCGTGATCACTGGAAGTTTTCACGATTCTGCTGCAACATTTTCAGCTCTTCGAGGATTTTTAGAAGTAGTAAAAATGATAATGAGGGATCAAATTCACATAGTCACCATGAATACTTGTCTTGGCGTTGAATACCCCGAGTCGCGATTTTTGCCACTGCGATTTGTGTTGGGCGATGTGATGTGGCTGAGCGCAGGACGATTTTGAATGCTACCATCAAACCTTCTCCCTTCGCTTGAGTGGAATCTTTAAGATTTTAGAGGTGGCGAAAAACATGTAGGACTCACACGAACACAAAATGATATCGTTTGGACCTTAATTTTATCTCGGCGCCGGATATTGGAAGTCAGTAACGATGATTACATCTTTCCTAGAATCACGTCGATTCCCTCCGCCCCACTTTATGAGAGCTGACAGATTCTATGCAGATCCTCCTCCCTCTCTGGGTTGGACTCGAATTTATCATGCACAGTTGAATAATGTTGCATGAACATACATACAGGCACATATGACTCAGCTGCATCCCCGTGCCCTGAGCAGTCCACAGCAGACAGAGCCTCTGGGCAGGAACCATTTTGTTCTGCTTTCGCACCTCTTGGTCTTCACCTAGACACTTATGAGAACGTATGATGTTTCATTTGCGACAAGTGACTGTATAATTTAATGCAATTGTCTAGGGTTCGCGCGATTGGCTGACTGTTTGGCTGTTTATGTATCGAACAGTATCTTAAAATGCGGCTCTATTATGAACTGGACGAGAAATCCATTACATGATGGCAGTTGCTCGTCTTGGAGCCGGCACGGCAGCGTTAGTACGATGGCCGGTACATATAACCATCTAGCCTTCTAGTCAGGGACCAGCTGTCAATTGAGTTGCAGTAAATACTGAAACAATAATATGAGACTCTATCATTTTTTGGGTGTGATACCTGACGCGTGTCCTGAAAGCGCCGATGCTCAAACCGTGGCCAATAAGCCAGAAGCCGTATACAAAGCTCGCACTTGACCCCAGTCAAAATGAACACTAATTCGATGCCAGAGCACGACAGTGTTTTGCAAAGCGTATGGACTACAGGGTCGGTCTGCACTACACGCTCGTACCACTGTGAAGTGCAACTGCGATCGAATCCGATGGAGCGACGTCACCCTCAGAGTCATCACGAAATGCTGCGCACTAGTGAGGGGTGAGTGTAAAATCACAGATGAACCAGAGTTGGAACCGGCCTCGCTCTCGGCTCGGCTTTGGTATCGTCTGATTTTGACGTCAGTAATTGAATCAGACTATCAAGAGTAAATGTTGCCGTGCGTACGTCATTGGAGGAACTCTAGAGTCAATGTCCCCTCGTATCCTTGTTCAAAGTGTTCCCTCGCGTTCTGGATCAAAGCTGGAGAGAACCTTGGAAACGAAGGCGCGTCGGCAGGGGCTCTGGTAATATAATTGAGATCACTTCGAGAACAAAGGTTGAGCTATATCCAGACTTTTTTATCACTAACACTGTCGTTGATACCTAGAGCCTCCACCGTCGTCGCGGTTAAATATTCTTTGTGTCCAGAACATGGATGCCTTTGAAATTCTACAGAACGTCCTGTTGCTACTTACGGCAATGGTCCGGGGCTCTCTCACTGACATGGTCTCTCCTCAAAATAAATGAAACTGGCTATGAATACTCATGCGCGGATTCGCATGTACCCTTCTCAATCACATGTGCTCTGACTCCAGGATGACTGTACTATGGCTAATTGCATCAGTCAGACATCATCGTTCGTTCCAACATCCAAGGATCTAAGCTGACACGACAGTCCCGCTCAGAGCGGTGTCCATGGATATCTCGACAACCGCGCTGGAATCGAGGGCAAAATATGCGACACTCTGGGCATACCAGCGATGAACGGCCGAATTGCGGCTTTTATATTTGTTTTATGACGGCCCGGTATTGCGCAGTCCTTGATCAGCCCACAATGTGAGATTACTTAATTTGCTCATTCGCTGCCTATATTCGAGCGGCTGCAGTGTCGCCCATTTGAGCAGCTAGCAGAAATACGATGATTTTTATAGGTCAACAGATGTATTTCTACTCAAATAAAGAGAATCTCGCTAGAATTTTAATATTGGACTGTCTGCCACCTCCAATTTAGTCTCACATTGCGATGGCACGTAAATTGCTCAGAATAGCTCATTAGTGCTCAAATAAGCCGCACTGAGGCATGCGATAAGAATGACTGTATAGCTTTTATAAAGCATTTATTAGTGACGAGGCCCACATAGTCGTAGCTTCGGATTCTATTTGATCCACAAACGGACGACATGCACATTCGGCTTTGGGGGTGGAACGTCGCAAGCCTACTCGCTCTCTGTGATGTAGTTTTAGCAATGAGCTCAGAGCCGGCTATTGAGCCCTATTCAGCTTCATGCTTTGGAATGCTGTCTCAGTTATACAATTGGACCGCCTGTGATCTTGACGCGTCGACGAGCTGTTTTTGTGATGATGCAAGTTTCAAACAAACGCTTGTCACTTGCGTCGACATGTTGATGCGAAACGCTAGTGAGGGAGATGGAGCCGGGCTGCAGCAGAAATCTGTTCAATGGATAACAGCGACATGTCCAAGCGTGACTTTGAAAGAACTGGAGATATATGCTAGCGCCGTTGGTCAGCTAGAGCCGCTGGGATGCGTGTCAGACAAGCACACGAAATGCCATGCGTATCGTGCATTCAGACCCGCAGATCTGGAAGTTTACCACGCTTTCCATGCGTATACCTGGAACAAAATTCGCTGTTATCAAGTTTGTTGGCACTATGGGGCCATTCTCCTTTCATATTGGGGCCTTGTCTGTCTTATACGTGCTCTTGGTTATATTGGACTTAAGTGGTACCCTAAATTTTTCCAACAGGGAATTGCAAAATTCTCGCTCACCAGTTCCATTCGCCGCTACCTGACTTTGCCTCCACTATTGACGAAGTATCACTCTCAGCCGTTTGTTTTGCTGAAATATCTTACCCTCAATATTCCTACCCGAGAGCAAAGTGTTATTGTGATTGTTTTCTTGGGACTCTGCCTGGGGCTGACTTTCGGCTATGATATGTATACACCAAACTACGTCTGGAACTACAACGACACGGAAACGTACTGTTATTACATTGGACGTATAACAGGATATCTAATGCTCTTTCTCTTACCGTTGATGATCGTGTTTGCGGGTAGAAACAATTTTCTCATTGGACTTACAGGATGGACGCAAGATACATTCGTTGTGTTTCACAAATGGATTGGGCGCATCATTGTGATTGAACTCATCATTCACACAGTTGTTTACACGGTTCTTCGGTTCGAGCAAAGTCGTTATAAATCAATGTGGTCGGAAAGCTATTGGAATTGGGGCGTAGTTGCACTTGTGGCGGGTCTTCTGATAGTGGTCCAAGCAATGCACATGTTCCGCAAGCTCGGTTATGAGACCTTCTTGGTGATACATATTCTCAGCGCCATTCTATTCATTATTGGAAGCTACTATCATGTATACTTTCTTGATGGAAGACTCCAGTTCACTTGGGCTACTGTGGGCGTCTGGGGATTTGAGCGTTTCGTTCGAATGACGCGAATCATTCGCTCCAATCCATTCGCAACTGCGCTTATTGAGAGTCACGAAGGATCTGTGCTTGAATACACAATCTTTTTCTCTAACGAATGGAAATTCGAGGCGGGACAGTACATATACATCCATGTGCTCCGACCGTCATGGTTCTGGGAGTCGCATCCTTTCAGCGTTGTGGCGCCAATAAGAGAATCCGAAAAGGGTGCGCTTAAATTATACGTGAGAGCAAAGGATGGCGCGACGCGTAAAGTTCTGCAGAGAGCAATAGCAGCAGGGGGCGCATTCAGCGCCTACGTTTGGGTCGATGGTCCTTACGGTCACAGCTATAATGTTGAGAGCTTTTCTGAGGTTGTTTTTATTGCAGGCGGCCTCGGGATCACTGTTGTCTTCGCATATATCCAAAAGCTGGTCGCGCTACAATCTTCGGCTCGCATGTCGTTATATTGGGCTTTATCAACTGAAGATGGATTGTCATGGTTCCAGGAGCAGATTCAATACATGGAAACTCATGGTGTGAATGTGCACGTAGCTATTAAGACCCCCTCAAGTGCTGGGACACCGTTTAGCAGCTCTACCGGCAGCGTTACCGAAGTCTCATCAGTTATACCGATCGGCTTGGAAAACTCCTCCGAGTGTGACCGAGAAAAAGAAAATCTTATTTTCAATCCCGCTTCACAAAGCCACTCAACATCAAAGAGCCCTTATGTGTTCTATGAGCGTCTACCCGTGACCGATATTGTTGGGCGGCACATATCCCAATCACGAGGGTCAATTGCACTGCTCAGCTGCGGACCGGGTGGAATGAATGATGACGTCCGTGGGGCCGTTGTCGCCAACCTAACTACTACTGATAATTTTGTCGAATATATCGAAGAGTCGTATAGCTGGTAGTAGAATTTACAATTCGGTTGTCAATTAAGCCCCTATCGAGTAAAGATTACCAAAAGAAAATAATTTGCTAAGTCATTTCATTTCATTACTACTATTCCTCTCGCATTTTTGCCGCCTTCCGTGAACTTCGTATTTACGTCTTCTCATATTATCATTTCATTAGCCAATCCGTCTTTCCAGTACCAATCCTCAGTTATTTCATTCTCCGTTCCCTCATTCTCCAGTTCCAGTATATCCCATATTATCATTTATCCCATCCTGCAAAATTATCCCACTTATTAGTTTTCCCGTCTTCCCATATTCCCATTTTACGTTTTTGCACTTTTTTTGGGTTCCCTTTTTGTGCTTTCCCATTCGATTTCCCATTTTTGGCTTTCCTGTTCGATTTTCGCAAATAATGTTTTTCCCAATTTCCCATTGGGAAAAGAAATATTGTAAGAAATCGAGAAATTGGGAAAACGAGAAATTGGGAAAGTGGAAAATGAAAAATGGGAATCAAAAAATCAAAAAATCAAAAAATCAAAAAATCAAAAAATCAAAAAATCAAAAAATCAAAAAATCAAAAAATCAAAAAATCAAAAAATCAAAAAATCAAAAAATCAAAAACTCAAAAAATCAAAAAATCAAAAAATCAAAAAATCAAAAAATTAAAAAATTAAAAAATTAAAAAATTAAAAAATTAAAAAATTAAAAAATTAAAAAATTAAAAAGTTTAATCAAAAATTAAAAAAAAATCAGTCTACACAATGTTTATGCATTTGAAAGAACCGTTTTCGTCAAGTAACAAGCACATTATCAGTAGTGTAACTAGTCGGAAAAACGCTCGTAGCAGTCGTTGATGAGCTGGAAGTAGGCACGGGATCACTTTCTGCTTTGCCAGATTGAACACCTTCTATGGTTGTGCTTGGGAAATTACCAGAGGAAAATGCTAGGGGGTGGGTGACAACAACAGCTACTTCTTTCAATGGCTTGGCATACATGTACATGTATGTAAATTAACCTGAACTGAATCACAACACCAGTATAGCCATAATGCCCACGAGCCACTGGATGGAAGAGATGTAATGGCTAGTCAGTGCCTGGTTAGCAACAACTGAATTCCTCCCCCCAGACTGAGAGACATGGCCAACCCCGTTTGTTTCAGCAACTGCCGGAGAAGAGTCTGTGGCGCTGATGCTTGCAGTAGCCGCCGACACTACAGCCACCGGCTCGCCAGCTAACGTCGAAAATGACGTGTACATTGGCGAAGATCCAAAACAAAGCACAGTTCGCGTCAGAGTTACTATCACATTGTCAGTAGTGTAACTAGTCGTGACGATACTTGTGCCGGCCGTTTGTAGGCTACTCGTAGAAACAGGCTGATCTGCAACACTTCCATGTTGCGGTCTTCCACTCTTAGCTATTACAGCTCCTGAGCTCAGGAAGGGTCCAGTGGATAGGGCTGAGGACGTAACTGACACTGCGGCGTCTGTAACTGACTCGGAGTATATCCTAGAAGTGAACGTAGTCAGCCCAGTAGTTGTGTACGTAGTGGGAACAGAGCATGTGGTTGTTACGGTGGACAAAGCTGAGGAGGCAATTACGTCTACAGCTTCTGTCACTGGTTCGGTGTATTTCTCAGGTCCAGAAGTGAACGTCGTGGACCTAGTCGTCGTAAAGGTTGTGGAAACGGATCCAACTGAGGTTACAGTGGATCGCTCTGAAGAGGTAAGAACTACCACAACCTCTGACAGTGGTTCTGTGTAAATCCGGGATCCAGAAATAAACGTGGTCCAGGCGGTGGTCATGTAGGTTGTTGGAGTGGGGCCTGTGAATGTCACAGTGGACAATTCAGAAGAGGTAACAACAACCACAGCCTCCGTGAATGGTTCGGTATACGTCTGAGATCCAGAAGTGAATGCAGTCAATCCAGTCCTCATGTATGTCGTAGGCACAGGCCCAGTGGAAGTCCTAGTAGATGGTGCGACCACAACAACGGCTTCGGTGACTGATGTAGTATACGTCTCGAATCCAGAAGTGAACGTAGTCAATCCAGTGGTCGTATATGTCGTCGGCGTAGGACCAACGCTTGTCACAGTAGACGGTATGACCACCACCACAGCTTCGATAACCGGTGCAGTTAAAATCTCTGATCCGGAAGTGAAAGTAGTCAACCCAGTGGTTGTATATGTCGTCGGCATAGGACCAACGCTTGTTATAGTTACTGATGGCGTAACAACCACCACAGCTTCAGTAACTAGTACAGTATACGCGTCCGATCCAGAAGTGAACGTAGTCAATCCGGTGGTAGTATAAGTCGTCGGCGTAGGACCAACGCTTGTCACAGTAGACGGTATGACCACCACCACAGCTTCGATAACTGGTAAGGTATACATCTCGGATCCAGAATAGAAAGTAGTCAATCCAGTGGTCGTATATGTCGTGGGGGTAGGACCAACGCTTGTTACAGTCACCGATGGTGAAGCCACCACCACAGCTTCAGTAATTAGTGCAGTATATGTCTCGGATCCGGAAGTGAACGTCGCCAACACCGTCGTCGTGTAGGTAGTTGGAGTAGGCCCAACACTTGTTACCGTAACCGATGGTGTAACGACAATCACAGCTTCGGCAACTGGTACAGTATACGTCTCGGACCCAGAAGTAACCGTTGTCAACCCGGTGGTCGTATAAGTCGTGGGAGTAGGGCCAACACTTGTTACAGTTACTGATGGTGTAACCACCACCACAGCTTCGGTAACTTGCGTAGTGTATACCTCAGATCCAGAAGTGAAGGTCACCAACATGGTGGTCGTATATGTCGTGGGGGCAGGACCAACGCTCGTTACGGTTGCTGAAGGGGCAACCACCACCACAGCTTCAGTAACTAGTGCTGTGTATACGTCGGATCCAGAAGTGAACGTCGCCAAAACGGTCGTTGTGTAGGTTGTTGGAGTAGGCCCGACACTTGTTACAGTTACTGATGGCGTAACCACCACCACAGCTTCGGTGACTTGTGCTGTGTATACCTCGGATCCAGATGTGAACGTCGTCAACACGGTGGTCGTATAAGTCGTGGGGGTAGGACCAACACTTGTCACAGTTACTGACGGTGTAACCACCACCACAGCCTCAGTGACTGGTACCGTATACGTCTCGGATCCAGAAGTAACAGTTGTCAATCCGGTTGTCGTATAAGTCGTGGGAGTAGGACCAACACTTGTTACGGTTACTGATGGTGTAACCACCACCACAGCTTCGGTGACTTGCGTAGTGTATACCTCGGATCCAGAAGTGAACGTCGCCAACACCGTCGTCGTGTAGGTTGTTGGAGTGGGCCCGACACTTGTGACAGTCACAGATGGCGTAACCACTACCACAGCTTCGGTGACTTGCGTAGTGTATACCTCCGATCCAGAAGTGAGCGTCGCCAATACGGTCGTCATGTAGGTCGTTGGAGCAGGCCCAACACTTGTTACAGTCACAGATGGTGTAACCACCACCACAGCTTCAGTAACTGATACAGTATACGTCTCGGATCCAGAAGTAACAATTGTCAACCCTGTGGTCGTATAAGTCGTGGCGATAGGACCAACACTTGTTACCGTTACTGATGGTGTAACCACCACCACAGCTTCGGTGACTTGTGCTGTGTATACCTCGGATCCAGAAGTGAACGTCGTCAACCCGGTGGTCGTATAGGTCGTGGGGGTAGGACCAACACTGGTTACAGTTACTGATGGCGTAACCACCACCACAGCTTCGGTGACTTGCGTAGTGTATACCTCGGATCCAGAAGTGAACGTCGCCAACACGGTCGTCGTATAAGTCGTGGGGGTAGGCCCGATACTTGTTACAGTTACTGATGGCGTAACCACCACCACAGCTTCGGTGACTTGCGTAGTGTATACCCCGGATCCAGAAGTGAACGTCGTCAATCCAGTGGTCGTGTAAGTCGTGGGAGTAGGACCAACACTTGTTACGGTTACTGATGGCGTAACCACCACCACAGCTTCGGTGACTTGTGCTGTGTATACCTCGGATCCAGATGTGAACGTCGTCAACACGGTGGTCGTATAAGTCGTGGGGGTAGGACCAACACTTGTTACAGTTACTGACGGTGTAACCACCACCACAGCCTCAGTGACTGGTACCGTATACGTCTCGGATCCAGAAGTAACAGTTGTCAACCCGGTTGTCGTATAAGTCGTGGGGGTAGGACCAACACTTGTCAGAGTCACTGATGGTGTAACCACCACCACAGCTTCGGTGACTTGTGCTGTGTATATCTCAGATCCAGAAGTGAACGTTGCCAACACGGTCGTTGTGTAGGTTGTTGGAGTAGGCCCGACACTTGTTACAGTTACTGATGGCGTAACCACCACCACGGCTTCGGTGACTTGTGCTGTGTATACCTCGGATCCAGATGTGAACGTCGTCAACACGGTGGTCGTATAAGTCGTGGGGGTAGGACCAACACTTGTTACAGTTACTGACGGTGTAACCACCACCACAGCCTCAGTGACTGGTACCGTATACGTCTCGGATCCAGAAGTAACAGTTGTCAACCCGGTTGTCGTATAAGTCGTGGGGGTAGGACCAACACTTGTCAGAGTCACTGATGGTGTAATTACCACCACAGCTTCGGTGACTTGTGCTGTGTATATCTCAGATCCAGAAGTGAACGTCGCCAACACGGTCGTCGTGTAGGTTGTTGGCGTAGGACCAACACTTGTTACCGTTACTGATGGTGTGACCACCACCACAGCTTCGGTGACTTGTGCTGTGTATACCTCGGATCCAGATGTGAACGTCGTCAACCCGGTGGTCGTGTAAGTCGTGGGAGTAGGACCAACACTTGTTACGGTTACTGAAGGTGTGACCACCACCACAGCTTCGGTGACTTGTGCTGTGTATATCTCAGATCCAGAAGTGAACGTCGCCAAAACGGTCGTCGTGTAGGTTGTTGGAGTAGGACCAACACTTGTTACAGTTACTGATGGCGTAACCACCACCACGGCTTCGGTGACTTGTGCTGTGTATACCTCGGATCCAGAAGTGAACGTAGTCAGACCAGTGGTCGTATAAGTCGTTGGTACAGATCCAAGACTAGTTACTGTCGAAATCGGGGTGGTAACAACTACTACCTCTGTCACAGGGACGGTGTAGAGTTGGCTTCCGGACACAAAAATGCTGTTGCTCGTCGTGGTATATGTCGTCGGAGAAGGACCACTGGTACTCAGCGTTGAGAGTGGTGTTGGAACAACTGCAACAACTGTTTCGTAGCGAGTTAGTACTTCCGATCCACTAGTGAAAGTTGTCAAGCCAGTAGTAGTGTAAGTAGTCGCAACGGGGCCAGTTGTAGTAGTCACTGTGGTGAGGATACCAGGATACGGCGTGTAGACAGTGACTAGATCTACAAACCCAGTCGTCGTAATGAAGTTGCTCGTGTAAGTGGTGACAGAAGTTCCCGTCGTGGTCGATGCCTCCGTTCCCAAATATCCTGTGGTGATGGAAGACGTTACATTCGGCGCAGGGCTAAACTGCCAAATATTGTCGAACCTACTATTCTGCTGGCTCCCATCAGGCAGAACTGCCAAAAGGTTGTAGTTTATATACAACCCTGTGTTTACCAGCATCAGACGAATGGGATAATATTTGTCTTGCTCAAGATAGAAGCTTGATCCACTAGGAGTAGTATAGTCGTCAACAAAGAGAATATTGTAAAACTCCCCATCCGCACTAACTATGTCAGTGATGTTACCAGAGCAGCTCTTACCTGGTGCCAATCCTAACCGCATGTTGATACCATTGTCCGTACTTACGGAACTAAATTTGTAGACGCCGGTCTGTGGGGCCAGGTAGTATCCCAACAGTTCGACTGAGAAGTTCTGGGGAACAATCTCGAAGTTGTAAACCTGTCTGGGTGTGTCCAGGTCGTCATTTTGAACGAGTCCAATGTCTGTAACGCCAGATGAGGAGCCCAAGTACGGATAGTCTTTGTAGAGAGACGAGTATAAAGTGTGGTCGTAGGAGAGGGCTACAGCATTGTATGGATAAACGTAGAAGTTTGTGTCAAATCCGTTTCCTGCCCTATAGCCTCCGCTGCATGCCACTGGGGTCACAGCCTGCGCAGACGCAACCGTCGCCAGAACAAAAACAGATGCACACCTCAATAACATAGTCCGGGGTACCTTGCCACTAATGGCCACAATAGTACTTTATAATCCTACTCTTGACAGGTTGTTTTGCAATTCTGCAGATGATCCCCTGTGCCTGGGATTGATGTGCGAAAATGCAGTCCATGCAGTGTGTTTACAGATCTACAAACGCACCCAACGTGGTGACTACTGTATCCCCTACCCTTGTGCCCGTTCAAGGGGCCCATGCTCCAAACAGGTAACCCCTTTCCAGAAGCATGCCTCTAGAATATCAAGCGATCTCCATTTGACATTAGCTAGACACTATCAATGACTCTTCAGAGAGTCAATCAGAATCGATCCGTGCTTCAGGTATGACTTTCAAATGGAGACGTAAGATAAAAGACACGGAAGTAACGAAATTCAACAGGTTGAAAGTGATCAACGGTAGGGTGAGGAATTGTTGACGTGAGGAACCTAAGTCAGCACTTAACCCTAGACCATGATGTCATTTATATGCATCCAACCCCCAATGGGGAGCGTTACTACAATCATTCAGATTGATAATCGTGACACAGGGCATTCAACAATGAACCCGGGGCAAATCTGTCGGAGCCATGCACAGCCCTCAATGTTTGGAAGGAACACATCTTATGTACACCATATCCTGCGCTAATAAATTGTTAAGGGTTATTTTTTCGCCTCGACAGTGCTAATAGTATTACCCGAAAAAAAAAGAACCTATTACGCTCTAAAGAAGGTGGCATTGTTAGTCTTCATGCACACGGCGGCAATTGTGTGCGTGTCTCGTGGAGATCGCCTAAGCCAAAGATAGGAGAATCTAGCCGATCGCGCTCTGTACGATCGACCGCGCAGCTGCGATAGTCTCCCATGTGTCAAGGCAGTCTTAGGTAAGTATATGGATTGATGATAGGTTGTGCATATGCAGCACTGTCTTCAGGTACATCTTATCACGTATGGCATATTATAATATCCGGGCATTCTGGGAAAACGAATCTTCGGAGCGAGTACAAGCGAGTTGACCTTATGCATCGGCCCGCTGGCGCAGTGCTTTATGCACATACACAAGGCGCGTAGCTGATTCATCACGGTGATCACCATGGCAACACACAGACACCCCTCCCCCAACCATCCCATGCCCAGCCTCCTTACCCTGTACCCCGCTCCTCCGAACCCACGGGTCAGCGGCACGGGCGCTTATAGCTCACCAACAATTTGCATACGATGTTCACAGTAACTACAGACATACGACTTTGAACTAATTCTCACTATTGGTTGTGTTTTAGCGACTAAATGATTCTTGCGCGCTGCATACCATTTGATCAGGTACGGCTGTAGATGATGCGTGCGGGCACTCGCGCATATGAGGGTACAGTATCATATACATTCGATCGTCCAAACTTTTTGTAGACTTCCGAGCCAGTGGCTCTGACTATTTAGCGCCCCTAAGCTTCCACTATTTTTCCCAATAGCCGCGCGCTGTCGATCCACTTCGTCAACGAACCCTGCCTTAGCCCCAATGACAATTAATATAGGTACTGGTTGTTCGCGAAGATCTCAGGGTAATATATACCTCATTTGGCGCAAGTACTTTAGAATATAGAAAAAAAAACTATGTAGGTTGATTTATCATTTGGTTTTAAACGGGACATACGGCGAAGTTAAGTCAGAAACAGCTCCTCTGTTCAATGTGTGGTACTGTACTCGCGTGTCATGACTGGGATAACGCAATGGAGAGTGTAATGGCTGAGAGAACGCCATGACAGAGAGGAGGGATGGCTGAGTGGCTGGGAGGTCTTGTACTATGGTGTAATGGCCCAAATACGCCAATGGCTGGGACTACGCGTGTAAAAAGGCTTGAGGGCCAATCTTTATTCCCGTAATCATCTGCTATTTCGTCCAAACATGGGTTAAATCACATTTAGTTACTACGAAGCTGGGTTTTAAGCCAGCCACTCGCTGGGACGCTCTTCCAAGCAGAAGTATCTCCCAGGCCTCCTCCTAAGCCAGATTCTCGAGCTCAGCCAAGTGGCGACGCTCCCAGGCTGGAAGCTCCATTTTTTGACCTTCGTAATGTTTATGCGTTTGAATGCTCCCTGGTGCGCTTTTCCTTTTCCAGGATCGTCAAGACCTTTATGTTGTCTTTACCGCGTATTTTCCCATGATTTCGATGGGATTTATCTAATTCACTGCGATTCGCCTTGAAAATACCTTCTATAGATTGTATTAATTGTTCTCACTGGTAAAATCCTTTATATGTTGGCTATTCTACTCTCGTACCAGTTGAAATACAATCCGCACTATGATGACACAATCACCACTAATGAATACAATGAGACTGAAGAGGAAGGTTGATAGATGCTAAAGTTCGATTATTGTACATGGGTCGACGGTACTGTTAACCGAGCCATATGACCACCTGCATGTGGCGTCTGTTGAGCTATGCTATGAGAGGACCCCAAAAACGCTGATCGGATGTAAGCAGTGGCTGAAGGAACGAAATTGCTGGGAGAATGTACAGTGTAATGGCTGGGAGGAGGGGCGGGGAGGACGCAGTGGCTGGGAGGACGTAATAGCTGGGAGAACGTAATAGCTTGGGGGAGATAGAATGACGTAATGGCTGGGAGGATGTAATGGGTTTTGGGGAGGTAGGGGAACGTAATGGCTGGGAGAAGACAATGGCTGGAGGAACTTAATGGCTGGGAGAAGGTAATGGCCGGGAGAAGGTAATGGCTGGGAGAAGGTAATGGCTGGGAGAAGGTAATGGCTGGGAGAAGGTAATGGCTGGGAGGAGGT